>JAJEKB010020358.1:341251-425823 GCA_022393335.1 Macrotrachela quadricornifera | reverse complement strand
AGAGATGGAGGGTGATTAAAGTTTGCGATGAGAATCGTTTTTCGTGTATGCAATGAATGTTCATGGTAACTAAGGCTCTTTGCTTGGTATTTTGTGGATAATATTTTAATTGGTTTGTTCATGTTTGATTTTGATTGGATTTCGTGCTATCTTCACATCGATCTGAAATTATGTAGGTCAAATGTTGCGTTTGTACGTAGCGCAGCTTTGATTGCATTTCTTCCATTATCTGTCATTGGGGGATCAGGAGTAATAAAAAAATAGTCAATTTTTTTTCTATGTGCTTCAATTCCTTTTGCCAATGCAAATCCACCTTCGTCTGTTATGTCACCGCTTTCCATATACAGCCATGTGAGAGATGTGTTTATTTTCAGTGCCTCTGCAATTAGTTTAGCACCATCGTCTCTGATATTGTTTGTTCCCATAGCAAGCTCTGTCAATGCCGTAGTTGTGCGCAACATTTCTACTATTAATTTTAAACCTATGATCGATAGCTGAGTTCCGTGGATCCACAGCTTTTGCAGTGTTTTGTTTGTTTTTAATACTTCACAAATTGCTTGAATTCCATCATCGGACAATGGATTACGGCCAATTTGAAGAGAGGTTAATGTCTTATTAACTAAGAGAACTTTCGCTAATCGCTTCGCACCTTCTGAAGATATATTGTTTCCGTTAAGCAGCACTTCATTGACTGTTTTATTCACTTCAAGCATTTCAGCAATAGCTATAGCTCCTTCGTTTGATAAGTTATTGTGACGAAGATCCAAGCAATCAACAGTTTCGTTTGTCTTTAGTTCTTGAGCTATTATTTTCATGTCTTCGTCGCATAAATAGCTCCTGGACAGAGTAATCTTTGTGCTTTTCGTTCTGATCGCTTCCAAGGCTTCTTTCACGATTCTTGATAAGACCTCAGGCGGTTGGATGCAAATCTTAAGTTCGATAAGCTGGCGATGCAGATCGGCAAATGCTGGTCGACCGCTTGGCTGTTGTGACATCGTGGTTTGAATAAGTGACCACATTTCTTTGCTGCATGTCAGCGGCTGTTGAAGTCGTTCTCCATTAACTACTCGTTGCTTCACATCTTTGTCGTCATCAATATGTGACCATGGTCGTTCTTCTCCTGGAAAATAAGCTTCCCACATTAGTACACCCATTGAATACATGTCTGATTTTTCGGTATAAGATTTCGTCTCTTTCGGATTTTGAAGTATTTCGGGTGCCGCATATCGAATAGGAAGCATATTTAGAGTAGTAAATGCGGATGTTGATACGCTCTCGTATATTGAACTTTCTTGGCTAAGACCGAAATCAGTCACTTTAACGAGAGTCTGTTTGGGATTTTGTTCATCGAATTTAAATACAAGTATATTTCGACAAGCAATATCGCCATGTACAATGCTGTTATGAGCTAGAAAAGACATTCCATCCGCTATTTGGATAAATATCTCCTTCAAGACCTCTTCACTAATAGGTTGATCTCGCGTTCTCAAAAAGTTCTTCAAACTACGATGTTCAGCACGTTCTTGCACAAGCATGACTTCATTGCGCGGATTAACAACTAATCCGTACGTACGCACGATATGTGCATGTTTACTCATTTCAACGTAGAATACTGCTTCTTTTTTCGCTCGGGCGCCAAGGATTGACATCAGAATAATTGGTAGTCGAATAGTTGGTTGTTCATTGGGTTTCTTTATCCATTCGGCCTCATAGATTATCTTTCCAAAATGCTCGAATAAAAAATCTAATTTCTTTATGTCTTCCCCAAGTTTGAATATGTATTTCTTTTTTCGCAGTATTATGTCGAAATGTTCATGAATAAGTTCTTTCACAAGAAGATTTGGAAAGAGCCGATCAATGTGCAAGGACTGTTGTGTATTCGGACTTGTTCCTCCATTCGTTTGTAACCGTTTCATTATGGCTTCTCGTTCATATGTATATCCGTCTTCTGCCACAACTGGATCACGGAATATTTGTTTAGTAATTGTACATTCGAAGAGACGTGCTATAGTAGCGTTGTCTGTTTGATCCATCGATAGAAAATATCGATGTGAATTATACTTTAGAGCTTCTAATAGCAAGAAAACGAAGAACAAATCTGAAAAACTATTTTGTAGTGATTAATATATAGATTAATCAAATGCTATTTCTGTTTCGCCATGTTGAGCGAAAGCATTTACTTCATTCTTATTCCCTCGACTGACGGGAGGGTCATATGAAATAAAAAAGCTTGTCGTCTGTTCGCCAGGTCAAAAAACCATTGACTTAAGGAAGTTTTTAATACAAGTTATATTAGGGTTTTTTGGGTTTACGATGAAAGTTTGCTATAGCTTATCGATGGTCAAGAATCTGAAACTGAAGTAAGGTTTTTTATTCGACTGACCACTGATCAGCAAAACGGACCAATCATAAATGAGCTTTTTTATATTAGGGTTTTTCGAACTTTTGTTGAAAGTTTGCTATAGGTTATCAATGGCCATGATCCCAAAACTGAAATCAGGTTTTTGATCCAACTGGCCATTGGTAAAAAATTGGACTAATCAGAAACGAGCTTTTCTTCTTCGACTGAAGCAAGTGTCATATGAAATAGAATGAACTTGGATGCGATCTTGTCGTAGGATCAAAGGTTAAAGATGAAAAACGTGTGGTAAGGAAACATCAATAATAATAGGTACAAAATTATTAGAACTAGTTAAGGGTGGTCCAGCATAACTACGGTTGTTAAGGGCAGTTAAGTATCATTAAGAGTAATTACGGTTATTTATTACAGGCAGTAAAGCTTACTAGTTCTAATTGTAATGGTTACTAATGACGAAAGGTATCAACTCGTAACAGTCTATTATGAACCCTGGTGATTCGATATGACAGTCGGATATCAACGGATCATATCGGAAAAATTATCGAATTTTATAGGATCCGATATGAATTCGTCGAAAGTTGTCGAAATCCTTGACACAGGAGTGTCAGAAAGATCAGGATCCCGTTGGTGCCCCCGAAAATCCGACACTTTCTGACATCCAGAACTCCCAGTCGGAACTTTGTGACAAGGATTCCGAGGAATTTCTGTCGCATTCGACAGGGTGAGTTCGACCTGGAAAGTCCTGTTATTTTATGATTTTTTTTACAGGGCTTGCATATTGAAATTTGATAAAGGTTTCGTATCGTTCTTTTGACAGGGCTGTGGTATCACTTTTACAGGGCCTTTATACTGCATACCAAAATAAAATGTATCGTATATGTCGCATTTTGCAACACAATGTACGACACATTCTGCGCACGGCACATACTCTCCGTTGATGTTGCGACACTATAATTCACGACACAGCTATTTTAGTGTGTGCTATGACAGCGCCATCCTGACCTCGACTCACTTAGTGTAATCTGTAGTGAGATGCTGCTGCAAGGTTTCGTATTAATATTAGTATTCTATCAAAATTATAACGAAAAAAGTTCATGAGCAGAAGGAGAGAATCGGAAGATAGATGCAGACAAACTTTAATCTTTTTCTGAATTTATTTCCTAATAATAATAATAAGTAACAATAGCGAAACAGTACCAAGTGAGGAAGAAGAGTAAACGATAAATGAATCCATATAACAGAAATGAGAGTACACAATTGATTTTCTTGACTTTAAGACCACAGCTACGACAAAAAATAGTTGTACAATCACTTGGGCAGTGTTGAAAGTGTAAATATTTAAACGCGACTGCAATATCTACAAGTGTGTGCAGATGATTAATGTACAGAATAGCACTACGTGTTTGTACCATTTAAATAAATAAAAGTTGAATTGTTATTTAGTTCCATACGGCGAATATATTTAATAGTGACAAGAAGAATAATAGACATCGATTTTAACATGTTTATTGAGACGTTTCGTGAATCCTTTCGCATCATCAGTCAAGAGAACAACAAACATACATTATTCAGAAACCATAAGATACGTAGTCTCCTCCTGAAGTTAAAGTTGTGTTTGTTTCAGAGCGAATTATGATGTAACGTTCTACCGTGTGATTCGCCTAGACATACGAGCTCTCAAATTAAAGATCTCTGAAACTCGATCTCAGGGTTAGGTGTAACGATATTTCATGAAGTTTTTCGAAATATATTAGGACTGTAGGACGTAAACTGTGTAAAACTTTTAGGCATTCATGCGGCTTGAGGGAGATGCGTACTAGACGAGGATAAATCAAGAGTCAGAAATTGGTCAAAATTTGCTCATTTTGTTCGCGAGATTTCGCTGCAGTCTTTCATCGAATTTATGTTTTTTGTTCGAAAAATCATAACGTGATTCAAGGCGTGTGAGGGTCGTTTTTTAAAAGTTCTATCTAGCATAGAAGAGAGTTGACAAGTTCATTTACTAGAAAAATTCTTGAAAAATGGTACACTAATAGGAAAAATACGTATCAATATAATATTACGAAAGTGTTATTCAAAAAACTAAGCTTTACAAGATTGGTAGATTTCACACTTTTTTTGAATAAAAAAACCTAGTTTACTTCGTATGGCACTGTATTGGAATGTCACTCCAATTAGGGAGAAGCTTTTCACGTGAAAAAACATTTGTAGAAAAGATTGCTCAAACTATTTTATCACCAGACAAAACACAAGTAACGCTCGTGCGGGCACTCGCTCAGCTCTTTCTCGTAGAAAATGTTTCTCGAAACTATCGACAAGCTATTCATATATAAAAAAAAATTCTACAAGGAAAGACAGCGTACTGCACTCGCGTGTTTCACATACGTTCACCATAGACATTTTAATGGAGTTTCGGGATAGAAAAGGGTCGGATTTGTGGAAGGTTAATGTTGAGATATCCCTTCATCTCGATTAGCCTTCGTTCAAACCTCAGAAATAAAGAACGCTCGTCACGGGCAACTCGCTTAACCCTCGGTTGAATTTTCTTTTTATCTTATATTTCACATCTTTCCTGGATATATTGTTGATATTTATAATGATCATATAGGTAGTTTACTCAAATCATTCATCTTCCTATCAAGAGCAACATTTTATCCGTGTTTGTGTAGAATTAAATAAGAATTAATATCAATCACTTACGCAACTTCCCACAACATTTTCTCGAAAGCTTCAACTTTGAAAATAGTTTTCATTGAAAGAAATCTTCCAAAAACTTCTGCAATCCTTCTATTCAAAGGTATTTCTAAAATAGCTGAACATGTATTCTACTTAGAAGAACTCTATAATATCTTCTATCAAGTATAGCTCACAGTCAGTCGTCGGCGTCCATTCGGTCCACCACTTCTAACTGCTCGCATTTATCAACTGTGTAGGTCAAGCTAAATAGATGTGTTCTTAACCTTGCCACACGAACTATTTTCTTGATATGATGCTCAATTAAGTCGCGGAATATCGTTACTTTTCTTAAGGCATGCTTCCTAACCGGAAAAAAAACTTTTTTTAATTTCGAAAAACTGACTTCATCAGTCTATTGGCCTAGATAACCTTTGGTTAAACTTTACGGAAATATCGTTTTATTCTTAAGAAAGTGGCTACTGGATCGGGAAAAAAAGAAATTTTTTTAAATTTCGAGAAACTAACTTTAGCAATCGATTTCCCGACCCCGATTACCTTTTGGTCAGGTTTTATAGAAAAAATTTTTTGCGAAAAAAGTGATGCTTTGTGTAAAAAAATGAATCGAAAAAAATTTTGAGAAAATAACATCAGATTCGGATTCCCCGTGCCTGATTACCCTTTGGTCAATTTTTATTAAAAATATTGCTAATTAATTATTAATTATTAATAAACTAATATTATTAATTAAAACTAACATCAGCTTCGGATTCCTCATACTCGATTACCCTTTGGTCAAGTTTTGTAGAAAACATTAGTAAAATGTTTTTTTGACCCTGCGGACATACAATCAAGCAAACAATTTGTGTTTCTAAGACTCTTCTCTACGAGAAAGAGAATAAGGGATAGAGTTAAGTTCTTCAGCGGCACGAAAATAACTCATTCTTAGTATGGCCTGACATTTCCAGCCCTTTGGTATGCATTAGGGTAGAAATTGTGTTTTTAGAAGGAAAAAACGAAAAATCAATGAATCATCTTAACTTGAGGAGACTTCGATGGTAGTATATCATAAAACAGAGTGTAAATACCTATGACAACTCCAATCGAATACGACATGAGGACTTGTGGGTACCTGTGTAAAATAAAATATGAGATCCAATACCAGAGAGTTTTCAGCTTGGCATTCTCTATTCTCAGAAACAGGAAACAGGAAACAGGAGCCCAGTCCTTATTTCGAGGACGACGAAGAAAGGGCAAAAGTGATATCGTTATAACCAAGTTTGCCTTGGTAGTCTGTTTTAGTTCCTGTTTATTCTCGTTATGAAGACTTCTTCTAAACTTTTCAGGTTTCTATGTGGACTTGTGCCAGAACAAGCATTTCGAAACTTTACCAAATAATATCGACTATATTAGTCATCTAGAGAGGAAATTCAAGCCTGTAATCAATATCATAAGTCCATGAAAAATTAATTTATCCCAATTTAATTCTTCCCATAATATGTGAACGGGTTATCCTTGACACTGATCCGTTGAAGATATGAATAAGAATAAGTGTCAATCATATCCATATTGTGGCCAACGGGCCTCAGTGATGAGCACCTCATAGGACCAGAGGATTTAAGTGGTCGCCACCAAGAATAACTCTTTATATAAAGTGAGAAAAAGTAAACTCGGATGAGTCTAATTCTTTGTGGGCTTTTCATCAATATTGCTTAGTTATTTCCCAAGAAGAGATCATGCAAAAGTAAGAATCCTAAAACTTCTATCTTCGTAGATAAAAGCTGACGGTGTAAAATCTACTTTACTGCAGAAGTGCTAAGAAGAAAGAAATATTTTCCAATTTGAAAAAGAAGAAAAGGTATTGTTTCGCCGTTGCTTACCTACAAACTTTGTCGATCTAGGCTAGATGAAATGAGAGACTGATCGTGAGTCGTAACGCTTGCTTTTAAATTGTTGTTACTTGGAAAAAAATTCTATTCTCAACTGAAGTTGTTTATTCAGTGTAGACGCCATACAACTGCTACTGATTCACACATGAAAAAAAGTAATTTTATGTGCTTCTTAGCAACAATGTAACGACTCAGGCCACAAGAGTAATTTTATTCCGCTCACAAAGGTGATTCTCTGCGTCACTTCAAAGAGAATATTTTTTGTTTTGAATTATGGAACATTCTTTTTGAATCAGAAGAAAGGAAAAAACTCGCGTCACACTTTCTTTCTGTAGATGAAATGTCTGTTAAAAAACTGTTTCTACGATTTGCAAGTATTATTAGACTAATCAGCAGATACCAATAGGAGTAACCATTATTTTCGATATCACGATCCTCGACTGTTGCTATACACTGGGTGTAGAGAGTAATTACTAAAAACTATAATCAGGTCGAAACAGCCCGATCGTAAACGATCGTGCGCAGAGAAATACCACCGTATTTTCGTTTTCAGTATTACGATCGTATACCTCCGTGTCATATACGAAAGAATACGGTAATATACGAAGGAAAACACGGTCGTTTATCACCTTATTAAACGGAGACCGTATACGGTCTTCATATTCGTCGACCTGGGTAGGTTCGATTCCATTCCTGTTTGTGTGATTCTTCTCGGGTAGTTAATATCTTTGTGGATATGTGTTTTGATTTTATTGAGAATTTGATTGTTTTGGATCCTTTCAAGATTCGAAACCTATTCTGTTCAGGATTTTGAGAAAAAAATCCATGAAAAGCTTTGATCAAGATAATTGTTAGCTTCTGTTCTAGATCTGCTTAAAATGTTTAGATCCATAGATTACAACAGTAATTTGAATGCTAACTTTGAGTAAAATCTCAAAAACAATATATAGGATGGTTTCTTTTATTTCATACTCTGTGAATAAATTGAAGTTGCCTAGCTATATGCTCCTTTTGGCGGCGTTCGTTTCCTCAGAAACGAAGAGCAAATTTTTAAGGGATCATTCTCGAACCTGCATAGATTCGGCAAAGAAAACCGAAAACTTTCCTGATGAGATGCGATGCCTAGATAAGTTTCAGAAAATTACAGGATTCACCTCCGTAGTGCTTAAAAGCTTCGGGATATCACTCTTGAGCATTCCTAAAAAAAACTATAGCTACCGTTTTTAAATAGATTTTCAAACTTACAAGTACCGTTCTTGAGAGTCCTTAAAAATACACACTTGTCATCCTTAAGTAGTTCTAAAAAATTACACATGTTGTACCTAGATAGGTCTTAAAAATTAAAATTAAGATATTCAAATAATCGTTGATAACTACGAAGAACCTAGCTAAAAAGTTCAAAAATACTCAAACCGCAATTTATTTTGTACCACTCAGTCCATTGTAAATCTTTTGAAACGTTCAGTGTATTACTTGTTCTTTGCTAGAAAATATTAAAAATTAATTATGATTTGTGAAAAATAAAATTCAACGATTTAGAAAAAAAGCAAATAATTAAATGAAATCTTTATTATTATTGAATATTTTTTGGTGAACAAAAATGATTTTATCATCTAAATCAATCACAATGTCCACGTGGATAATGTAAAAGTACTCCGTATTGTGCCAATGCTTGTTGTATGTGACGAACATTTACTGCTTGTACATCAATACGACCATTCAATATGGAATACGCAGCAAAGTAACCAGCAGCACCACCTAATAACATGAAAGTAGGTTCTAAACGTGTTGCAGCATACGCGACATGAGAAGCGGCATGACAAACAGGAACAAGTAGATTGGTTACTTCATTTCGTTTTGGTAATAAAACAGAATATGGAATTTCAAATGCCGGTCCACTTTTTGAACCATTTACTTTAGCAACATCTTTATACATTTGTCCTTCATTAGTAACATATGAACCATTAACTGTTCGAGTAACAACATGAACATCATGACGCCAACTCCCTAAAGCAATTGTATCATTACGACACAAACCACTAACAACATGATTTTGTGTAAAAACATTTTCATTTACTAAACGAAGACCTTCACGAATATACAATTGAGGAGTCATATGCTTATTTTCTGGCCATTGATCATTACATAATCCATAGCGTCGCAATTCGTTTTGTGTATATTGTGGAACATCTGGCGATGTAAGAATATACCAAAGCATACCAAGCACATAATCAGATGTATCTTGAGTAATACGACGACGATCGTCATCAGTTCCATTGACATAACCCTGATTCAAATTAACAGAATCAGTTGTGAAAGCACTATTAAAACTACCATTCAAATCAAAGATATCTGAAGTTGGACAATTTTTATATGAATATATATCAAGGAGTGCTCTGATTGGCACACCAGAAGGATATTTTCCAGAAGCACTCAATGAATCAATATATCGCTGTAGAATTACAAAACTATTTGAATTATAATTTTTTGGTCGTAAAAATGGTGCCTGTTTTTCTTTTGTTGTTGTGACACATAAACGATAAGTAAATGTCATTATATTCAAGTCACCAGAGCCAACTGGAACTAATTTTTCTGATGAAACAAATGGAGCTAATGTTCCATTGCTTAATGTAGCATTGACTGGATGATTTGGTAAGAAATTAGCAAATGTTTCGTAGGGAAGTACGCCAGCATCTCGTTCTCCATATTGATCATGTGATTCCCGACCCCATGTATATGAAGCACCAGAATATTGAACAAGATCACCTTCATAACTAGTATCAATATATACTGATGGTTTCCATGTGCGACGATCATTTGCTGTTGTTATTTTAACAATACGTGTACCATTCATTTCTACACTTTCACGAATTAATAAACCTGTTTTGGTGATCAATTGAATATTGGGATACTTAGAAAGCATATCTTTAAAACTTTCAGTACCGATATTCATATCAGCCTGATAGATCGGAGTAGTAGCATTTTTATAATATTTTCGATTATTTAATGCCCATTCTATTGCCACAGAGCCATTAACTATGATCAATAAAAAAAAACATACCAGTAATCTATCAAAAACTTCCAATAATGGATGAACTCACTAGCATCTTCTAACATCATATCTCTCAAACCAATACCACCAGCGGATACCATTCCACCAATATAAGCTGTTGGCTCGATAATGACAATTGACAAAGAAGAGGATGTGCGTGCTGCAGTGATTGCAGCGGCAATACCGCTAGGTGTGGCAGCATAGATGATTATAGCATATGCGATGCTGAATGAACAATTAAAAAGGGATAATATTAAGAAAAAAACAACGACTGAAGACGCTATTTTTATCATAAGAATGTACTTAAAGTAAAACGAAATAACTACAAATTTAGTGTGCACAAAAGGTATTCTCTTATCTATCTTATCTGCTTAGCTAGGTATGCGTCGAACCCAAATTGGATGAAAACGGTCACTTGTTCTACTGGATTCTGAATTTTAAAAAGATAGAACATAAAGATTTGACAAATTTTTAATTATCACTATATTCTCGTAAATCTTGGATTGTTGATTCCTGATTTTTTTTGAACGAGAGATCTATGAAAATGATTAGAGAGGCAGAAATAGAATATTTACTTTGGTGCATTACCTAGAATCATCAACAATTCACCATCAACATCAAATAATGCCAATTTAGTATCTTTATCAAATGACAATAACTCAATACTTAGGTGCATCCAAAAAGTAACGTCGTGATTATCTTATTTATTTATAAAAAGTTCTTAAAAAAATTCTTTTTTTGTAGAATGATCGAGAAAATGAAGCACTATTTTTCTATACTATATTATCGCTATCCAACTAGTAGTATATCCCATGTCATCAAAATGGCCTAGGTTTGGACGTCTAAGCGCGATATTGACCAAAAGTCACGATTCATCGACGATTTTTTTGAGCTTTGACACCGATTCGCGATTAATCGACGACTTTTTTAAATAATGACGTGAAGCCTTGATTTCGAGAAAAAAATCACCAATTAATCGCGATTAATCGGCGATTTTGTTTTATTGCTACTAAGTTGCGACTATATCACGGATTTACTGAATTTAATATTTTTTAATTCAGAAAAAGAGTAAACAGCATTTCTAAGCAAAGCATTGACAATCCAAATCAATAACTCTGTTGTGTAAAAAACGATTATTCACAAGTAACGCTCGTCAAAGGTGACTCGCTAAACCCTCGACTGAATTCATTCTATCTATTTCGAGAATCATTGATAAATAAATGGTCAACAATTGTGATACTATAGCCAGCTTAGTTTGAACAAATCTCCTACATTTTGTAATTTCTAAAACTAGAACTATCAATCTTAAATTCGAAAAATATCAAGTACCTACGATTTTCTTATCATACATAACATTTTTTTGGCTTTTATGGTGCATTGGTAGAGTACTGACATGAGTCGCCTGGACTATAGTTTAATCGGAGTTCATAACGCAAGACTTAGACAAAACGTAACGTTCCCATTGACTCCAGCTAAATTACTTTAGCCTGACCTTGTATCCTACGCAAGCACACACACAGAGTTATGTTTTTCATGTGACTTCCACTCTGAGTCAAGAAAGTAGGAATAAAACATTTCGTCCAAACTTTTCATTGGGATTTCTGGCAGCATTGGTTCGTTACAATCTCTTAATATCAGAAAAAATGCATGATATTCGGAATTGAGCGAAGAGGAATTCGGAATAACAACAAGCAAATAGCATCATATTTGAATTCAGAAATCCTTTAATATAGGTCATTTTTATGTCAAATGTCTAATAAAAAATTATTTTGTCTCAAGAATCGAATCATTCCCCATTTTCTCAAGGTGCCTCAACTCTAACTCATTGTATTACGATAAAGTTGTTTAAATCAACGTCTAGTCGTTCGTCGGCCACTCACGACTAGCCACTTGCATATTTGACGTCACTATATCGACCGATATTACTTCAGCTTTGAAGTTAATAGATACATCTCGTTTAAATTCTTCTAAAAAAGCTACGGGGTATTTGTTAATACGTTCGTTAAGAAGAAAATAAGAAAGGAGAACTATTTAATAATTGCTATAAATCGAATGCAACACATTGTAGTCTAGGAAAGAGATTCATCTATTTTGAAATATAATTTTACGGTTGATACTTATGGAGACTCAACAACAGCACTTCGAAAAGTGGCTTCGTTATTTACATATTTTTGTATAGATCTTACTCAAAGATCAGACATATAGCACTCAACAAAGGAAACTGTTTATATTAGGATCAATATCGAACATAGATTCACGACTCTTGAATATCTGCGAGTGAAACTTAAAACAACAAACAGGTCTTCAAAGAAAGCTAGGAGATAGGTCGGAAACATTTTTACTAAATTCGCATTCGTATTTTCCGTGCTTGATACCAATCAGCCAAGTTTTACTAGCAACGATGATTTACTAATCTATCATTATTTAACACCTACCTATATTGAAAAACTAACTACAGATTTCGATTCGTCATAATCAATTGTCTGTGGTGGGGTTTTACTGGAGACAATTTATATTATTGATTATTAATTATTTAGCAAACTAACTCAGTTTTCATTTACTGATCTTCGACCATCTTGGATCAAACTTCTCAGGAAGATAAGTAAAGCTAATTACTAATTGATTGGCAACTTATTATGAGCCAGAAATTTGACTCTAGATGCAAATTCTTTACCTTCATATAGTTTTCAACTAGAATATTACAAGCTTTTGATATTAATCTAGCTAACAACCCTTTCAGATTGCCTTGAACACAGAAAGATACACCGTAACTATAGAAGGAAGCATACCCACATAACTAAAAAGTTATTTTATGTTATATGATCTCTCCTCCAATCTATCAGACAAATCGTGATTTCACTAAAAAAAGCCTTTTTTCAGCAAAAAAATTATTCGGGAAAATTCAAAAACTGATAGTGCCATTCGATTCCCCGATCCCAAAAACCTTTGGTCAACCGTTAGGCGTCTAGTTGACCTTGAAGTTGTGGTTCTCTGAACATCTTTTCTAAGAAGATGTTTTTTTGACCTTTGACCCCGACGACAAGCAAGCAAACAAACAAACTATTTTTTTCGTATGACCCTCCTGTCAGTCGAGGGAATAAAATAAATCTTTACTATTGATGTGATTACTTTCGTGCCGCTCTCCTGTCACGAGACATTCATGAATATCGGAATAAAAAAAAGACATATAAGATACATATAGTGCAGCTAGATGGAAATAGGTATTGAGAGTTGAAATATATGCATCAGATTATTGTCAGATTTAAGTGGATTGGCATCAATAAATATGCTAAGAGCGAATATAAAGGCTCTTATATAGTTAGGTGAAAGGGCCTTAGATAATAAGTATGAGAGATTAGAGCAGTATCATCGTCTTAGCTATAGGATTCCATTATTTAACACTATCTCTAATATTTCTCTATTAAAATTGAAAAACGGATGCAAAATGTCTCTGTTAGTGTTAACAAAGCACCTGGATATTTTCGCAATTGTATTAAGTTAGCATCGGTATTGTGCAAACAAATAGTGCTCCTAACAACACAACATTACATCTGGTGTATTTTTGGACATTTGTCCTCAGTGTCACAACAATTTTGTTCTCTTTACACATTATAACTCTACTCATATACCCAAATGAAGCTTACATGAGTAAGATAAATATTTATTGTGGTAATGCTAACTTCATACGAATGCTAAAGCATTAAATCTTTTTTGAAACTTACAGAAGAATGTAAAACTTTTTTTTTGAGAAAACACAAAAGTTTTAACAGTTTTTTAACTTTTCTGCTGAGCACACAAGCCGAGGTTAGACATTGTTTTATTGAGTTAGATACAGATATAACCGCTAACCGCTAGTAATAGGTGTTTCAGTATAGATATAAGAGTTTACACTTTGTTAGCAATGGCGAGATATAGTTATTCGAATTTGAAGCATAGCTATAATAGGAAAGGCACAGTTATGAGCGGTTAGATACAAGTGTCAGGTCAGATTTAATTGTAAATGGTAAGATATTAATATAATAACTTCAAAATACAAATAAAAGTTCCGTTACAGTTTAAGTATAGGAGTAAGGGGTCAGTAATAGTTATAACAGGTTGTATATACTCCTGAGGAATATATGTAGAAATAAAGAGTTAGCGATAGGAAGAAGAGGTTAAGGATAGAAATAGGGAGGCAGATATAGCATTATGGGGGTTAAGAATAGAAATAGGCGGGGAGATATATGAATAAGGGAACAGATATGGAATTAGGTGATTAAGGATAGGAATGAGGATGGGGAGTAAATATAGAATTAAGGAGTTAACAATAACGATAGGGGTAGATATAGAATTAAGGGATTAAGGATAGGAATAAGGAGTAAGGGATATAAATAAGGAATTAGAGATGGAATTAAGAGGTTAAGGACAGAAATAAGAGATTAGATATGAAATTAAGAATAGCAATAAAGTGCTTGTCAATTCAAGAAAAATCGCGATTTTGTTGCAAAATCGGAGAAAAAATCGGTAAAAATCACGATTTTGGACGATTTATCGCGATTAACCGCACGATTAATCGGCCGAGGTATCGCAGTAAAATCGTCGATTCTTGCCCGATTTTCATGACATGGGTTCTAGAACAGTTTATACTACAAGTAAAGAAGTTAGCTGTCCAAAATCTACAAAAAAATGCTATTAAAAAATTAGAGAGATCATTGTCAAACAAAATATTACATGATTTTATCAGAAGAAAAGCTCCAGAAAAAATATGAAAAGTTGAAACAAACAACCACCTCATTTACATGTTCATCTTAGTCATCGACTGTTGCAATCGTCAACAAATACTTTAGTTTCTATGAAACATTTTTCATTAACGAAAAACTCGCCAACAATAAGCACAATTAAACATAGTAGTGTCAACAGTAGTAATAATAACATCAATAGTGATAATACAAGTTACGTTTCTGCTACTCAACATCGGAGTAGCAATCTTATTACAAATGTGCCTTCATCAGTCGATTGTCTAGTGTTAGTAAAACTAATTGTTTAGAATTAAACACAACTGATATTTAGAATTCAAATTGTCTTAATTTAACACTAAAATCTCTTCCAGATATTATACTTTACTAATAGTCAGGAGTTAAACTTTGTTAATAAATAACGTGCAGTGCATCCAAACATTAAATGATATTCAGATAAAATAGATCGATATCAACAAGATAAGTTTCATCATATACCTAGCATCCAGTGGTTTACTCGTGATCGTGAGTGACTCAGAACGAACTGTTCAGATGGCAACCATGAATTATTTTGTACCTATTGAAGGGAATTTCCTTCCGATAGTATGAAAATAACTGAAAATGGAGATGCTTTTGTATTTCGGTCGTTTTGGAAATTAAAACACAAAGGCATTGAAAGTATGTTAGCATTCTTATGAAAAATTATAATTCATCACAAGATTCACAACACTGATTTTTCAATTTTAGGTATTTCTAATCACGAATCAAGTGATCATCATCGTTCATCAAGAAAATGTCCAGTTCCTGCAAAGAATATTCAAGAAAATGGAAGTGTCATATGACCAGTCAAATGTAAGAGTTTGCAGCAACAAACAGAGTTCAGCTATCCAGGTTGTTGCAGAATAAATGAATCTATCGAATAGAAAGAAGTAATCTCTGAACGACTTTTGGCAATAAATACTTATGTACATTGAGGAAACCAAACTGATATCCAATGAATTACTTCGAGATGATTAATTTATACATATACTAATGAAATTTCATGTGAACATACAAGTATCGCTAAAAAAAATTAAAGGAGTCGATCCAGTTCTAGTGAATATCAATCGATTAAAAGATAATGTTCATTTGTTTTTGGTATTAAAAAATGATTTAAATTCAATTCAATCGATACTACAACAATTTGCTGTATATGGATAACAACGGGCTTCTAAATGGTATAAACTTCACCGACTGTTACGTACATTTGCTATTGACTCTAACGAAGCTGAACGATCATTTTCCACACTTTGTCGAATTAAATCTTGATAACGTAATTAGATTAGTGATCCTAAAGTGGAAATATATATTAAAGCATCAACATTAGTTCGATGTGTAAGTAATGAAATTATTCAATTTATTATATGTGACTTTGTAAGTCATTCCGACCAAGCAAGATCTATGAACATCAAAATTTTCATGAACAACAGCCATGAAGAAAAGAATATTTTTTTCCATTTCTTGAATGTTTAAATATATTTGAAAGCGTCGCTATTTTTTGAAGAATATGAGCTATTTGTTTCTCTTTAGAGACTATTTTTAGCTGCAATTTATTAAAATTTGTCTTTCTACCAAATTTTTAGCTCTTACCACTCCTAGAAACAACCGATAACTCTAGTGAGGAGTACGTTGATTGCTCTTGTATATACTCGATGAGAAATGCGATTTGAGTAAGAACATCTATTATAAAAAAAAATATTAAATTAATTTATTTTTAATTTTATGAAAGACGAAATTTGAGATAAATTCTATTTGTTCATCCAATACCGTGTTCAAACGAATAATTGCCACCTTCACCATTTTTATTTTCAACAACATTGTATTTTTCATTTTTTTGACCTGTTTCTTCGTATATTCTTTCATTAGCTAATTGATTAAATCTGTGATTTTTTAAAGCTTGATAAGCTATAAATTGTAATTGAGGCCATCCATTTCGATAGTCCCATTGTTCTCCTATTCGTTCAAGTGTTGTAACAAGACCATTATCTTTAAGAAAATCTTTATATAATTTTTGATGAACATATTCAGCTTGTTCCTTTGTAGCTATATTAAAAAATAATGGATAAACACCAGCTAATGAAAGAATTGATGTATGTGTTGACTATTAATAAAATCATAATCCATAAAAATTATTTTCTATCATTCAAAAATAAATTTTAAATAATATTTTTTTCTTTTATCAGATAATTGTTTAAATTGGTTGGATTTTTTATAATCTTTTTGTTCATTATAAATAATTCTTCTGGAAAAGATTCTGAACGTGGTTTTGTTAATGAATCCCAATATCGATTCATAATTGTCTCATCAAATAAACGAACAACATGCTAAAAATCATAAATATATTCTTTTTAAATATTAATTTAATTGATTTATTCTTACTCGATTCGTAATATTCGTTTCTGTTAATTGTTCTTTACCCATTATCCAAAATTGATACTCTTTATTTAAATAAGATAAATATTTCTTTCGAATATCAGAAAATAATTGAATTATACAAGCAAAAAATGATGATTGAGATCGACTAAGAAAATAAGTTTGATTTCCATTTGGTATAAAACCATATGAATCAATTAAATAAGCAAAATTATTAATCATATTTTCAATAAGAGATAATCGATTTGATGAAAAAGATAAACTTAACATAGTAAAATATGTATTCCAATAAAATCAAATCACAAAAACGATCATCAGGTACAATATAAGAATATGAAAGAGATATAAGAGAACTTATTTTCATATGATTATCATCAAAGACGATCAATATAATCAAATGAAAAATTTAAAGCAGGTGAACAAGGAATATTAAAATATTTATTAAGAAATTTCTTTAGATTAAAATTTTTAGAATTTTGTATCATGAAATATATGACTTAAATGAACATGTTTGTAAAGTTTTTCATATAATTCATCAGAAGTTAAAATTGATTTGTTATCTTTTAGCATTTCTTAATCTAAAATAATTTATTAGACAGAAGAAAAAGTAAAAATACTAAATAGAATTAATAATAAAACAAGTTATTAGATTATCTTTTAGTAGAAATTTCAATTTCAAATAATACAGTTTCTATTCAAATAAAAATAAATTAATTCAATATTAAACATGTTAACGAGATAAACGCGATGTTCTACATTAGTTCTGTTTCTAAAAAGAAAAAGGTTTAATAGTTTTTGACATAAAAGAAAAGAATTTTTATAAGGATTTAATTCATTCCGACACGTTAATTATTTTTCAAATAAGGTACTTTTTCCTTTCAAAAATATAACTAACATACGATATTGTGTACATCTATTTAACATATCCAATATTCACAGATATCGTAGAATAATTTTAATGAAATTTTATTGTGAAAATCATTTGTTAAATCATTATCTCATTTTCAATGATTAAAATATTATAAATAAATTTCTTATTAAAAAATTTAATAGAATCAATTTATGTACAGTCATTTCCAAAAGCATGTTTTGGACTCTACCTTCTCCCCTTACCCTCACGCTCAAGATTACAATGACTTTATCAGGTTATAATTCATAAAACTTCTTTCTTTAGTTAAATAGTGTATTTGTTTTTCTTTTATCATCTGACAATCAGTTGTAAATAGATCAAATATTGAACTTATATTTTAAATTAATACAAATACATAGTACAGAAATCTTCTAATTAATAATATTAATATGAACCTCTTGGTGGAAATATTTCATATTCATCCGAACATGCACGATGAGTAAATTCATCAACACAAATCATTCGAAGTCTCTCAACAGTTGCTGGTGAATGAAATGTAAAATAATCTGATAAACCATGTTCTTTACGATAGGCCATACATGCTTGTTTTAAAGCAAAAAAAACTGAAGTACCAAGTAATAATGGTGGTTCACCAATACCTTTTGATGAATAAACAGCTCGAGAATTTGTTGAATTAGATAAAAGTGAAACACGAAAATCAATTGGAACATCACTAAATGATGGAATTTTGTAAGTATCTGGTCCACATGTAAATAATTTTCCTTTTTCAATCCATTTATTTTGTTTATCATCACCCCAAATAAGTTCTTCCATTGTAAATAAACCAATTCCTTGCATAAAACCACCTTCAATTTGTCCAATATCAAGTTGAGGATTAAGTGATATACCAACATCCTGTAAATAAATAAATAAATAAATAGATTTATTATTATTTAAAGATAACTTTCTATACCATAAGAATATCAACACGTAAAATATGCCAATCTCCTGTTAATACATCTAATTCAACTTCTGTTACTGCTGCACCTTGTGTAAAATAATTAAAACGTGCTCGATTACGATCAAAATCAACATCAAACATATTTGGTGTTGCATAAAATCCATGTTCACATAAATCAATACGAGCTAAATAAGCTTGTTTTATAAGATCTTCCCATGAAATATCTAATTTTTTTTCATTAATAAGTTTATCTAATCGTTGTCGAAGTTGTTCACATGCACGTTTTACAGCCATTCCATTAAGGTCTGATGAAACAGAAGCAGCTGTTGAAACTGTATTATGTACTTTATCTGTTGCTGTTTCACTAATTCGTACTTTATCAATATTACAACGTAATGCTTCAGCAGCTATTGATATCATCTTTGTATGTAGACCTTGACCAATTTCTACACCTCCATGACTGATTAATACTGAACCATCTTTGTAAATATGAACAAGAGCTCCGGCTTGATTAAGATGTCGAAGTGGATATCCAATACCAAATTTAACTGGAATCATTGATATACCACGTTTTCGATAGATATTTTTTTGATTAAATTCATTAACATTAATTTGTCTTTGAAAGAAATCACTTGATTTACTAAGTTCATCTAATATTCTAGGAATATTCCATCCTTCTAAAACTTGTCCATAATGAGTTCTATCACCTTCTTTAAATAAATTAAGATTACGAATACTATATGGATCACGTTTAAGATATGCAGCAATATGTTCAATAACTGTTTCAGTAGCAAATATTGCCTGTGGCGCACCAAAACCTCGAAAAGCTAAATTTAGAAAAAAATTCTGATTAAATATCTTAATAATTGTTGTGACAAACCAGTATTTGATGGTAAATGTGTTTTACAAACACGACCACGAATTTCAACATTAGGAATTTGATAGGCATTACACATATGAAGCAATGCTTTTTCCATTATAACATCTGACGCATCTAATGTGGAACCTGCATTGTTCCAAAATTGCATATCAAGTCCTTGAATACGACCTTCATTATTAAAAGCTACTTTATATTTTATTTTAAATGGATGTCGATGTCCAGTTACAGCTATATCAATTTGACGTTCAAGATTTAAACGAACAGGACGATTAACTTTAACAGCAGCCACTGCAACAGCTAGACACGATGGAATACTATAATATGTCAAGTTTTCATGTATATTACATTTGAAAAAAGATATAAATCACTTACGATCTTGTTTCTTTTCCACCAAATCCTCCACCAACTCGTTTAATATGACATGTTATATGACTAACATCACGTCCAAGTACTAATGCAGTTAATTCTTGAGTTGCAGATGGACTTTGTGTTCCACTATACAATGTTACTTCTTTATCATCATTAGATGGTATAACCATACAACAATTTGTTTCCATATAAAAATGTTCTTGACCACCCATAAATAAAGTTTCTTCTAATATATGTTCACTGTCAAGAAAAGATTTTTTAACATCACCACGACAAATATTTATTTCCTCACCAAAATAAGATTGATAATTAATAGCATCTTCAATTGTCAAAATTAATGGAGATAATAATTCATAATCAATTTTAATAAGATTTGAAGCTTTTTGAGCAGCATCTTCTGTCTCACAAACAACAACACCAATAACTGCTCCAATACAAAGTGCAATAGATGATACAAATACTTCTTCGTCTGGTAGACGATCATTCGTTATATTCGAACCGGGTACATCAATATGACTAACAAATGTTACAAAACCAGGAACTTTTGAAGCAGCTTCAATATCTATTATATTATATTATTTTAATTAGAATTGTCAAAACAGACAAAAAAAACTTCTTACCAATATGCAGGATTTTAGCATTTGGTTTTGTACTAAGTACAAGTGCAGCATGCAGTGTATTGATTAAAGATGGCATATCATCTAAATAAATGGCATCTCCAGTTGTATGTAAATAAGCTGATCGATGTGGTAATGAAGTACCAACAATATTTTGTGATTGCGGTTTTTCAGGTATTATTTGTTGTCCATGAGATATTGGTCGATGATAAGGAAGAATACTTGAATCAATTAATGATTGTTGTAATTCATTACATACATATGAATAAAATTTAAAAAGAAATGATTGAACTAATGTTCGTCTAAATATATATATATGAAAATAATTCTATTATTGATAAAAAATATAATAACCTATATTGAATTTGTCCACCTGGACTTAATTCATTAAGTGGCATTTCTTTAAGAAGTAGTTCACATGCTTGATTTATTGTTTCTTTTGTCCATGATAAACCAATTAATTTTTGTAGAGTATTTATTGGAATAATTGTTTTTGATGACATTCCACTAAATGAAAAACAAACGGAAACAATTTTCCATTGATTATTATTTATATTTATTTGTTCAAGTTCAACATGAAAACCAGCACTAACAATTCCTTTTGAATCATCACGACGACGAGCTTGTTTATATGATTGAAGAAAATATTTATTTTTTAACGATTTTGGAAGTGGAATATGAATATTAATAAGAATTTCATCATCTTTTATTGATATACGATGATCACCAAGGTATAAATCATATAATGGAATATATCGAATTTTATTTTTATCAATACAATGTAATTCAAGTATAGTACCAGCAGCTTCTAACACTGGATTTATATCAGAACTAAATAAAAAGAAAAAAATTAATATATAAAAAAGGATATTTTTATAAAATATGATTTACATAGGTGATGCAGCAATTATATTTCCACCAATTGAAGCAACATTTCGAATATGTGTTGATGCAAATTGATTTATTTGATTAAGTAAAGATTGACAAAAACCACCATCTTCATTATTATTATTATATTCATTATTCCATTGAATTAATTTTAACTTTAATTGTGTAAATGTAACACCAGCTCCAATATAAATGAATTCTTTAGTTCGTTTTATTTCTTGTAATTCTTTAATATGTGTTATTGAAATAAGACGAGGATAATAAATATGTTGAAATTTTCTTTCTATTTGTACGGTTGTATTACCAAAAACAAATTTTGATTGATTACCTGGATATGTATGACGAAGTTCAAGAACTTCATTAAGTGATATTGGACGATACCATTCAATTGAATTACCTTTTATATGAATTGATTGAGGAATATAATCTCGAAGTTTAGATGGAAATTCAATTTGATTAATTGGTAAAGAATTTTCTTGAACATATGAAAAACATTTATCATATGTAGTTGATTTTATTAATGATGATGATGATTTATCATAATGAATATTTTCTATATCATTTGCAAATGTTTTTGCAATATCAAGAATTGGACGATATCCAGTACATCGACAAAGATTTCCATCAAATGATTCTTCAATATCTTTTAATGTTAGAGATAAATTATCTTTTGATGTAAGAGTACCATAAAGAGACATTATCATTCCTGGTGTACAAAATCCACATTGTGATCCATATAATTCAGCAAAACGAATTTGAGTTGAATGAAGATTTGATTTATTCAATGAACCTATTCCTTCAATTGTTATTACATGACAACCATCAACAGAACATATTGATGCTAAACAACTATTTATTGTTCGATATTCAATTTCATTTGATTCTTTATCAATACATCTTGAAACAGTAACTGTACATGCTCCACAACCACCTTCTCCACAACCTGATTTTGTACCAGTTAACCTTAATTCTATATAAAATAGAAATAAAAAATTTATCTCAAGATTATTTTAAAAGAATAAATATTTATAATACATACTGTTTCTTAAATACCAAAGAAGAGTCCATTCAGGTTCAATATTATGATCAATAATTTCTTTTCCATTGACATAAAAAAAGATATAATTCTTCATTGTAATGTTGTTTTTTAATTCTATTAAACTATTAATATCAAATGTATTTATGTATAATAATAAATGATCGCTACGCTTCACTTCTTTCCTCCTCTTCTATATGCAATGATAAGAGATATAAAATTTTCTTCTTTCATTCTTCATTATGATGATCCACGTATAAACTTGTACGTGTACAAACACGTGACTTAATGCATGTTTAATTGATGATTGATTTTTTCTCTAAATATATCCCGTAATTAAGCAAAGACTCAATATACCGACTGAATCGTCATTAGTAAATAAATTAGTCATAGAGATAGACAAAAATGATGTTCAATTAATATTTTATAGATTATAAATAAAGATTATCTATTAAGAAAGTCTCATGATAAGAATAAATAAGGTAAAAAATTATATTAAATAGCGATAACTATATGGAATAATAATAAAAGATAATCAAAAATGGATTATACGAGCAATAGCTCAGCTCATGATTCGTAGACCATTACGATAATCATCAATATCCTTGTGCACAAATAACCAGTGTTATAATGAATTTGATTAAGTGAAATTGTGGCAATTGAAAGAAGGATATATGAGAGATGCAAATGAAAGCTTAAAAACTAAACGAACCTTTTCAACAGTACTTTTATCCTCAAGTTTGTACTATTAATAAAATGTTTCATTGTTTATCATCGAAAATTACGATTTTTTTTTTATAAAATATGGTATTATAGAAAAACTATTTCATAGATCCATGAATTCGATTTTTTATTTCACCATTAGCAATTGTAATATCTGAAGTAGTAGTTTTGCAACGCAGCTGACCAATAAAATTTTCAATCCGTCATTCACATCGACAGGCATTAGAGTCTTGATCAAAACTATCTTGATAATCCAGAATTAGACAAGATAATTTCATCAAATAATACATACGTATCTTATATTACTGAAGACCTTGGAAAACTCTTAGTTATAACATGATTTAATTCAAGAAAATTTTCTTAATTCATTCCTTTCTACATAGTAGGCTTTAATTTTAGAGTAAAATCTAAGATAAATTCTATGATTTACAATGAATAGTCAACAGTATTAATTTCCATTTGATTAACATAATTCAATAGTTTAAGATCAATTATAGGAAAGTTATTTCATAGTCACTTCTCGAAAAAAAAGTTAATAAAACAATACTTTTTCTTTTTTTGTTACAAATAGTTAACAACGAAATTAAAATCGCGTAGATTTGTATTCATTAATGACATGTACTTCTTATATTTGTGAATTTCTTGCTGATCATGTATATGGTTTAGACATAAATAATATATTTAAAAATTTTTGCAAAGTTGTGATTTAACAAAATATCAAAAATTCGTTTCTTATGAATGAATAATTAAAAAATGGTCATATTGCTTGTTGAAAACTACATATTTCATAATCAGTATGATGCAAAATGGATACTCAATATTTATTGTTTTTTAAAATCGAATTTGAATCTACAACGACTACCAAATTTATTAGTAACACAGACTTCATCTGTTCTTTCATATACATTTACTGCAAGCTTTCGTTTGTTTCTAAAAATTCTACGTAAAATTTCTTGTACTTGAACATCTTCACCATCATAATATTCATCTGGAATTATTAACATCCAAATATTTTTATCCGAAATTCCGAATAAACTTTTCCATCCTCGTTTAGCATACAGTAATGTAGATAATTGAGGACCATTTTCCATAGTAAAAATCATTTTTGTATGTAAACCTCTTTCATTAAGACCTCTTCTAGAAAATTTTTCTAATGTTATTTCTAGTGGTGTATTCATAGCACGAGATTTCAACGTGCCATTGGTATAATCTTCAATTATAATAGGACCTTGTTCAAATCCTGTAAAAGGAAATGATTCAGATAGAAATTCTGTTTCATCAATTATAATATTATCCATTCCTTCAAATTTCCATACTGCATCATAGATATTTTTAAAATAATAACCATTATGACCAGATGTATCTTGACCTTGAACACGTAATTGTCGATTATTTTGTCCCCATCCAATTTGAATTATGGCTATATTTTTTGTTAAACGAGCCTTTTCAGAAAGTTGTATTGATGGTTGTTGAATCCAATCTTCTGATGGTAGATAACGCATTAATGGTATTCGATTTTTTTTATTATAAGTTGCTTTTAATGCTGGATTCGATCCAATACTATCGAAATCACCAAATCGTGTAAATATTTTATTAATTTCTTCTCCATGTTCATTACGTGCTCTTTGAAAAAGCATTATAGTCGAACCACTTGCAGCTAATGTTTCAGCTTTAAATCGACCATCTTCCGGACCGGTCATTTCATTTTTAAACTTATTATATAACCATGGATCAGCAAAAAAAATTCTTGTACCATCTTCATTAAGTGCATATATTGTTGTGACACCAACATATGGATCTGGATGTTTTTTTCCATTCATATCTGTATAATACATTGTATCAGAACCTTTATGTGACATAGCAATACTTCTTGCATTTTCAATTGGATTTAAAATTGGATTTTTAAAAATATTAACAATTAACGAAACACCATCCATACTAAACCATTTTTCTTTCCATGTAACAATTGATTGAATTATTTTCCATTGTGGACAATCAAATGAAACTTGACAAATAACTAGATTTGTTTTTGCATAATGAATTGTTTGATTTTGATCAATGACAATAAGATTATCACCATCAGCACTTACATAAATTAATGGAGTTCTTCTTTTATTAGCATATCCATTTTCATCAAATAATTTCCATCGAGCATATTGATGAGCACCAATTGGTTTAAACCATAGTTTTCCATCTCGAATTGCATAGAAATATTTTGAATCCATTGCATCAATCGATGTATGAACAAGTGGAGCAATAATTTCATCAGCATTTTTTTCTTCAAGATTTTCGTCTGTTCGTGTTCGATTACATCGCATACGGATAGGATAAATTGTACGTTGAGATATATTAGAAAAAAATACTTGCATTCTTCTTATAAGACCTTTTTGTCTCAGGCGCACAATTCTACGAACAACTTCATCTTGTGCCTCATCAATTGGATATGGTCGTAATGTTTTATCAATTTCAGAAAGCATCGTGACAATTAAATGAATGATATTAAAACACCAGATGAGTTTGGTATAGAATTTATCTAGAATACGAATATACATGATTTTTCTAGTCATAACACAAATGATATTATGAGAAACAATGAATTTTCAAGAGCTAAGGAGACTTGCATATCTATGATTTGCTTTGATTTACTAGTGTTAGTTTTTGCAAAATTGTGAATGTAAGTCCATCAAATTCATTGTTTTCGTCGAAATCGATAAAAATAAATGATAGTACATTTATGACTAATTCAGATTGATGACTAATCATGATTTCTGGATAATTAATTACGGCCATCTGGTCGGTTTTTCTCAGGACTATCTCATCCTCCTTTCCTCACATTTTCATCACAGAACAAACTCGATTTATTCCATAAATTAATATCAATTTAATTTAATCAATAAATGCTTACTATTGAATTAGTTGTTAGAATAAATGTATTTGAACCAAAAATTATTTAGTTGTATAAATTAAAATAGCTAAACGAAACCACCAATAAATTGAAGTTCACTGTCGATTTGTCGCCGTTCACTAGTGGTCTTACTAAGAATACGATATGGGTAGCTATTCTATATCTCATTAGATATTTATATTTATATAGGACAATTCTAGACTACATTCTTATCTCTTCTTGTACGTTTTGTTTTCTTTATATCTGTTTTTATAAGTCCTTTTCTTTACGTTCTATTGTATATTTCTTTTCTCTACGTCATTTTCTGTGTGTTCTGTTCTGTATGTCAAACTTTATATGCTCTTTTCTTTTTGTCTTTTTGTTCATGTCTTCTCTTCTATAAGACTTACATCAAGATTTGAATATTACATAAATCGCGCGTCTGATCAAGAGGACTTAATGTCATGTCACTAATAATACAGATATCTAATTGTGAAAAATATCTTGATATTTATGAAACATATAATATTATTAATACATATTGAAAGTAAGAAGTTAGAATATAGCATGATGATATTATTGAGTATTTTACCTTCTATAGTTCATGAAAACTTCAAACAAACGACACCTTGTCTATAGTTAAATTACAATCTAGATGAAGTATAATCTGTTTCTCATATTCTAGTACACCTAAATATTACTGTTTTTGATGTCGATTAATGTGCAAAAAAATGTAGTGCGACAGATGTGGGTCGTCGCAATTATAAGGAACGACGAAGAATGTTTTTTTTTCTGGTTACTGAAAAAAAACATAATATTACATATAAAGAAGAACAGAAATATGATTCATAGCAAATCAAATGGTTTTATCAATGGAGCAAGCAGCAGAATGTAAAAACGATTACTTTACCTGTATGCGCTCTGTTACTTGAAGAAAAGAAAATGTGTGCCTACGTATTTACGCAGAAAAAGACGTCTTTTTACATTTCTTTGCAGCAATTGTGAAGAAATACACGATATTAAGAAACAATCTTACCATTAGTAGTAGTAAAACTGCTCAGTCATTAATGTAAAATTTTTATAATTAAAATAAATATATTTCTTATAATTGTATTAAAATAAACAGTTTTATGCTGAAAGCGAATTCATTATTTGAGAACCGATTTCATCAATGTCATCTCGCCCTGAGAAAATTTTTTCTCGTTCAAAATATACTTTTTGAAAAACGTATACAGAGATGTTGCCTGAGGTCTTTATTTTACATTTTTCAATAATAAGAAAAATTCAAATTTGAAAAGTTTCAAAGAGTAATACTAGAAATTTCAAAAAATTATATACAATAATATTCTTAGGTGAAATTGGAGAAAAACTGAAGTGTACACAAATATTGTTACCACTCTATTATAGCTTTAGCGATTGATAAATGACATTGTTATATTTCATGACCATACTCACGATAGGCTAATAAAATGCAGTAAAAGAGTTTTTCAATATATTTCATTTTAGAGAATTATTTTTAAATTTAAAAATTTCTCTTTTTGTATATAATAATCAATTTATTTAAGAAATTTTTGTAAAAAATGATTATATAACAATTAAAATAAAATAATATACATAAATAATAAATAAATTAATAAATAAATGTAATTAATATAAGATGATATTAAAACTAAATTACTTGTTGACGTTTCGATACAGAATTGACCTTCTTCAGAACTTTTTGTTACATACATATAATTGATGATTGATTTTCTATATATATATTATTTTCTTTTCGTTTCTTTCTTCTTTTATTGATAATGATACGGATGAGGAAACTTATGCGTCATCTCCCACCAGTATCACCGTCTTATTCTCTTTCTTGTAGAGAAGAGTCTTACAAACATAAATTGCCTGCTTGCTTGCTTGTATGTCCGCCGAGGGTCAATAAAACATTAGCGTTGACAGAAGGGTAATCAGAGTCAAGGAATTCAAATTTCTTAAACAGACGACTAGTTTTTAATAATAAAACGTGTGGATTTATGAAGTTTGATCAAAGGCAGTTCAGAGCGAGGAATTGGAATCTGACTTTTTCTGAATGAAAAGCTTGATGGTAGTTTAGAAGTATGATTTCTACGAGAAAGAGCTGAGCGAGTTTTTAGACGAGCGTTACTTGTCTTATCTGTGCTACTATTAATAACAGAAGACAGAAACGAAAAGAAAATAATATATATATTTATATATAGAAAATCAATCATCAATTATATGTATGTAATAACAAGTTCTGAAGAAGATCAATTCTGTTCCTTGCATTGACAATAATGGTCCTTAATAGGTTTGCTATCGTCATCATTGTCGAATTCGATGCATATGAAATAACGAGTTGCATTGGAATGGCGACTATGAAGTCGATATCGAATAAGACGATCCTCGTCAGATGAGATTTGTAGTTCGAATTCGTTGTCATGCTTGTATAAACGAGCTTTAGCATAGGCTTTGCTTTATTTGAGTTGTTAGGTTCTATATGTGTAGTCACGCAGAAAATCAAGATCTAGTTCAGGAAAGTTAATGTTATTGTTGATGTAGCATATGAGTCATTCGTTGTGTAGTACCTTTTTCATGGTCAGAATTAGCTTTGTAAAGAACGGGACGGTATATGTTGAGACAAGCAGCAATGATACGAGTTAATTTTCCGTTATTAAGTAGAAAAGATTGATTGATACGCTCAGAGATGAATTGCCATTTTCTAACACACTCAACTCAGTTCGATTTTTTTATGAAATAGATTTGACAAATTCATTTTCGTGCAGAGATGGGCAACTCCAACTCCGAAGTTGATGCTTTTTTACCCGGAGATGGAGTTGGTACTTGTTTCCAACTCCGATTTAACTCCGACTGATCTCATGACTAACAAAAGAACGACAAAAAAATGACATAGTTGAGCTTGAGTAAATGCACTGAAAGAGAGAAAAACAGAGATATTAAAAGAAAAAGAGAACTTTTACAATGACTGGCCCCACAATTAAATGCTGATCATTTATTAAATCATTCTATCTGTTGCACGTGTATTTGTTTATCTATACCTATATCTATTCTTTGCTTATTATCAATCTGTCTACAAATGAATTCATCATCTAATACATCAACAATCGATCTTACCCTTTCATCATCTGATGTAGAAATGAGTTCACCCAAAAGTATCAAATCACCCAACACAACAAAAGCAAAAACTAGTCGACAGGGTATCGAACAATATTATGAAGATTTTAAAGAATATAGTGTTGGTGATCTTAAAGGTAAAACATCTACAACATGTACTATATGTAATAAAACAGTATGGCATTTAAAAGCGTCCACATCAAATTATAGTCGTCATCTTCAACGTAATCATCCAGTAGAATTCCAGCTGTAGTCAGCAACAAATACATTTAAGGAAAAAAATCGGAGAATAAAATGCAACAAACCACCTTAGACACTATATTATCTCCTACATTTCATACAATGAAATATGGTTTAGGTTATCCTCGTCAAATTGAATTAACTAAAATGGTATTCAATGATTTTATCCTGGAATTAGATTTACCATTATTGATTACTGAAAAACCTGCATTTGTTCGAGCTATGACAATAGTCGATCCGAAATTTCATGTTCCATCTCGTCGTTCAATCACACCTGATTATCTACCCAACACATATGATCAAGTCATGTTGAAATTGAAAACTGCATGTTCATCAGCAAAATTTGTAGCTTTAACCTTCGATGGTTGGACAGATAGACGTATGAGAGCTTTTTATGCTGTTACAATGCATTACATTAATCAGATTGGACAAATAAAAGCACATTTGCTTGCTTTTAATTCTTTTTGTGGTAAGATTTATCACTTGGTCGAGGAGCGCATAATAATTTCTAAGAAAAGAGGCTAAAAATAATAAATGGTCATTGAGGACATATTAGCAGTGTAAATATCGTCTGCCTCGATTTAAGTAAAGAGAAAACACTTGTTAGTTTATTTTCGGTTCGATCACTTTAAGGACAAATGGTCGATCTGCTATGTAAACGAAAAAAGAGATTATCTATTCTATTCAGCACTTTGTACTTAGATAGAGTAAGAAAACAAGAGAAAAGAAAAAAATAGTCAAGGTCATTTAAGTGCGTTTAAATACATCCGATCAAATAAAAAACGAATTAACTAAATAATAATTGCCTTCACTTCGATGAAAAGAATCAATCGATTTTTAATCGATTATAATTGAAATGCGAATCATTATATTTCGATTTTAATTACACATTATAGGTAGTCATACTGGTGAAAATTTGTTTATGGAATATGAGCGTGTATCAACGACATTTTCAATGGGAAATAAAATTGTCCGGGTGATTACAGATAACACTTCGAATAATTTATCTACTTTTGGTGAATTAATTATTCCCGATTTCGAATCGTATTTCTTAGCTGAAGGTGATAGTGAAGAAACTGATGATGATGTAGATGAAACAAACTTGAACATGTCTGAAGGACATTGTCCTAATGATCAAGAAATTCTGAATGAGTTTAAAAAAGGAGTAGAACTATTATGTCTCCCATGTTTTATTCATACTCTACAACTAGTTGTAAAAGGCGGTTTGAATGAGAGTGCTTGTACTCGAACTGCAATGTCTAATGTGGCTAAAATTGCGAAATTAAGCCATACAAGTGTTCCAGTAGCTGAAAAGCTACAGGAGTTTAAATATAATATTTCACAAGCCGTCATAACCCGATGGAATTCTCAGTTTAACACTGTATCACAAACTCTTGATATACGAAATGTATTGCTCAACGATATTTTAACGGAACACAAAAACACAAACTGAACAATGTGTCTCTATATCACTAGTAGCACCACGTATACTTAGCATTTATTTTAATCTTGAAAATGAATAGAAAGTATGCAAGTATTCGAGTTCGCTGTGCAAGATGCTTATATATGCATTAAAACAACGATTTGGTGGTCTTTTATTAAATTTGGAAATATCTGTCGATGACTCGATAAAGCGTCGAAACTCGTTTAGTCTTTTCTCTGATGATATTTTTCTTATTTCTAGTTTTTTGGATGAACAATTCCGACTTCGTTGGATTTTACAATCTCTTTTACCTGAAGAAGCTAAGTAAGTTTGCCAGTTATTCGTAGATATTTTCTTTTTCTATTCTTATGTTAACATATGGAAATGAGAACAACCACATATGATTTATGCGTTATATATGAAACATAAGTGGTATATTTGTCATTTTTAGGAATCGTTTTTGTGAGAAGATAAAATGACTTGATGTACAAGCAGCCGTTCAAGTTTGTCACTCCACCAACAACAATCAAAGTGCTGATGACGCACAAGCTGAATCAATGTTAATAAACAATGACAACACTCAATCTGATGGAAAAGATTGTTCTATCGATAGTCCAACAATAAAAAGAAAAAGTTTATTTTCTTACTGTGAAGCAAAATCAGTACTTCCAAAGAAAATGCGTATCGACACCATCCAAGAGATCAACGATAAAATTATGTTATTTTTAAAAGATCAATATTATGAAAGTGATCTTATTTTTATCAAAAACAATCATTTTCCACATTTGCATCAATTGACCTTACGAGTACTATGCGTTCTACCCACCTCTGCACCTGCTGAACGTGTTTTCTCAAGAAGTGGTTTGTTGATGAGAACACATTGAAGTCGATTATTAAAGGATACCTTAGCTAAATTAACATTTGTTAAATGTAATTTTGATTTGCTGAGTTAAATCTATGAAGTTTATGGAAACTCTTCAAAGAAATGAATCTTCGGGAACCAATTATTCTTAATATTGATGATAAATTTATGATAAAAATATTCTCTTTAGATTTAGTATTCACTCAATTTCGATTTAGTGAATCGAAGTTGAAGTGGAGTTGGAGTTGGAATTTTTAATTCGATTATGGAGTTGGAGCGAAGTTGGCCTGGCTTGGAGTAGAGTTGAAGTTGATTTTTTAATTCGGTATGAAGTTGGGGTGAAGTTGGAGCGGCCTACACCCGGAGTTGCCCATCTCTGTCTCATACGATAGTTCTAATGCAATTTCATTGAGATCTAATGTAAGATCGTTTACAATAGAATCAAGGTTTTCTTCATTTGGAGTATATGCAATTTCACCATCACCTTTATCTCGCTACGTGACAGAATTATAGGCAAGATAAGATTTTGTACAATAAAAAGAAATATATTTTATCGTTACAAATTAAAATACACAAAAACATTGAATTATTTGAACGACGCCGTTCTCCTTGAATAAAAGTCTTTAGAAAAACCTCTTTAAAACCCTTAAAATCCATCATAAACAAAATAAACTATAGTGCATTCGATAGCGGACATGATGCTCTATCACACGTGCTATTTAGAAAAAAAATTGATAAACTTGGCAAAAATCTGTCTCCAGTTAATTCTCGGAAGTCCATACCAGAATTAGGTGGTAAACGGAGCAACTAATCTTTAAGCACAACAACATGTATGAGATTGAAGACAAGATGCAATTTCGAAATCGATAGGAAGTTTTCTGTTTCAAAAATATCTCCACATGGCGCTCCATAACACATGGTAGGCCAAAAGTAAGAAGATTCTTCTTCCAAGTCTTTCGGCCTACTATTATTCTTAAAGAGCCAGAAAACTTATCTTGCTCTTCTTCCGGTTCGTTTTGCTGCATGTTGCTTTGGTGTTATGTTTAGAGTCACGAACTTGGTCTTTTTCCAGTGCGAAACAGTAATTTTTGCATCACATACAGAAGAAGGCAAAGGACTGATCATATGCCGTTTTCTTATCTTTGCATCTGATAAGGCAAATATAGTGTTCTTTCCCCATATGCAAATAATGCTGATACATTGATTCAGTCGGAAGTTTCTCACACCTACAGAACAAGGAAGTATATTTTCTTTTCCAACTCGGTAGCAAATATGGTACCCTTTTCCCATATGCAAATAATACTGATAGACTGACTCAGTCGGAACTTTCTTACACCTACAGAACAAGGAAGTACATTTTTCTTTTTCAATCCGATACCAAACATAAGGTTCTACGAAATGTTTCGTGTTTGCTTGGTGAAGCCATAGCACCTTATCAGATAATGCGAGAGCGACCTAAGCCCCACTTCTTACATAACGACTGTATATATATATATATATATATATATATATCTTCATTTCTTCCAAATTCCTACCAGTTATAATCACTAGCCCACATTGGAAACATTTATAGCGTTTAGGTAAGGAAGATTGATCTGTTTCTTATTCAAACGGGTCATCATTTTCATAAAGCCAGAAGACACTTCTCAAGAGTTTGTTTTCCAAACGCTCTCCTCTATTTAAACAGTCGTTGACATATGTTTGGAAATTTTGAACCTGAAGATGCATTTATGCGTATGTATATTACTTTAGTTCGCTAACACTTGTAAACTGTTTAGAAAATGGAAGGAGTTCCACGGTTCACCTTTCCTCATACAGGATATGGCAAAACTATAGATTCTTCTACCATATAAAGGCTATTTTTTTATTTTATTTAAATACCGAATGATATTGATCCAGTAATAGTATGCGTACGGAACAACACCCAAGTGCTACCTAACCCTAGGAATCAATGCACGAAAGAAAAGACACAATTTGCTTAATCTACATTTCAGATTTCAATGAACTTCTACTCGTATGTAGCCGCAAGTGAGATATGAAAACGCTGAAAACTTCAGCTTCCAAAATCGTTCTCTTGTTGAAATATTTCATTTTGCAACAGAGAGATTCTCAAATGAAAAATGAACATGACCATGGCAGTACTCATTAGTTATATATTTTGCCATTATTCATCAACAATGTTTCCAGTGATGAGATTTTGTGAGTATATACTACAATGGATACTCTACATGTTGACATGCTCAAAATCTGTTGAACAATATGGAAGAATTTCGCAGATCTTATATAAGAGAGAATACTTCCTTCTCTGCGATATTGAACATTCCGGAACCAGTTCCACCTAATTCCGCGAATTAATGGAACTTGGTCAATATCGAGCAATCCTTTTATGGTATACGGTGACAGAATGGCTGCTCAGATAAAGGTTTCATCTTGTGATCAGTCTTTCTCCCCCTAATGAGCAACCTATGAACTTCCGGCTTGGAATCAAATACTACTGCTCCTAGGCTATGAGTATTAGTTTTTAGAACCTTGACCTCCTCTGTTTCATCCGATGAAGTATCTCATCTATGATATAAATGCCAAATCAAGCGTACCTCACTAACTGACTCCCAGAATCATTGTTTAGTTGATGATCGTTGATTTAGTTAGTTTCTCACGTATGATTTATAGAGGCTAGGGTTTATTAAATTTCTAGAGAAAATGCTCAGAAAATATTATATCATTCTCAAGATATTCAAGTTTTACTGAGAGCACTATTGTGAAAAAGTCCTAGTTGTTATGCGTATGCAAAAGAACGAAACTTGCTCAAAAACTATTAAGAAAGTTGTAGCATACTAAACAACATTATATGTTATTTAGACTAGCATATGATTCTCTGTAGATTGGAAAATAAAGCTTATAAAATAAACAAAAAAAGTTGACTCTCTCACTCTTAACACATGTGTCTATAAATTGTGCATGGGAAATTAACAAAATCAACGATCATCAAGTGAGCAATGCTTCTGAGAATCTGTTTGTGAGGTATGCTCCATTTGGCATTTACACTATAGATGAGATACTTAATCGAACGAAAAAGAAGAGACCAAGACCCTGAAAGCTGATACTAATAGCCTAGGAGCAGTAGTACTTAATTCCAAATCAGACGCCTATAGGTCCCTCATAAGGAGGAAAGACTGATCACAAAATGAGACACTTATCCAAGATCTGCAGAATTCTTCCATATTGTCCAATACGTGCAAAACAGATTTTGAGCATGTTAACATGTAGAGTATTCATTATAGTATATACTCACAAAATTTCATCACTAGAAACATTGTTGATGAATAATGGCAAAATATATAACTAATGAGTACTGCCATGGTCATGTTCATTTTTCATTTGAGAATCTCTCTGTTGCAAAATGAAATATTTCAACAAGAGAACGATTTTGGAAGCTGAAGTTTTCAGCGTTTTCATATCTCATTTGCGGCTACATACGAGTAGAAGTTCATTGAAATCTGAAATATAGATTAAGCAAATTGTGTCTTTTCTTTCGTGTATCGACTCGTAGGAAGAAGCACAGTACATTTCCCTAATTCTGTCAGAAAAGTTTTGCCTTTTTCTGTTTCGACTAGAACGAGTCTATTTTTGCATTCAATCAAAGATATTTTTATATATCTGGAATCTTAAAATTCTTCTCTTTCAAATGATATATTATGGTAATTTTATTTTTCATGTTTTTATGATGAAATTAGCGGTCTACGAAAAATGGTTTCATATAACAGAAGTAGAAGGTACTCCCCTAATTTTGTCAGCCAAAAAAATAATGTCTCTAATTCTGCCACTTCTAATGAAATACATAGAAAAACTTCATGTTTGAAATAAAAGAATTTTTTGATATTTTTCGAGAAAGATGGAGGGGAAGTGTCTACCCATGTGTTCAATTGCAGGCAAACTGCGATAAAAAAATTGCATTTGTAAGGGAGTCCGCCCAGTCAATCTCAGCATGTTCTATGCTTAACGATCATCATATATTATCATAGTTAATCAGTCATTAATAGAGGTAACTCACTGACTTTCAGTGATAACCAGCGACGGATTACGAGTCAGTAACTCATTAAGAATCGATTATTAATTAGTTAATCATGTATTTACTATACAAATAAACATCTCACTAATAATTAATTAAGCGTTGAGTATTTAATTAATAACTAATTAATTTAATAAATATATAATGCTTAAACTCCCAAACAATAATAAATTACCAATAAATAATAAACAAATTATTAATTAATTAATTAATAATCATCCATTTAATGATTAGATATTCGTATTGATCATTTAGTACATCCTGAGAGTTACCTTCATTCTTTAGAAAAGTAAATGAAGCATGTTCCTCGCTGTAAAAAGTTAAAATGAGCTAGAGTGCTTGCGACACCTCCTTTTATACTCCCATGCGTCCATATAATCCGCTTTATGATTTCTCTGGGAAACGCTAATAAAAAAATGAAGAACCCTTTCTCAGAGGTATGAAGAATACAGCTAAATCTCAATGTGGATCATACTTCAACTATGATATGTGCTTTTTGTACGTCTAAATCTTGTACGTTCAAATCTTGTACGTTCAAATCTTGTACGTCTAAATGAGTACGTCTGAATGAGTGCGTCCAAATCTTGTACGTCTAAATGAGTACGTCTAAATCTGTACGTCCAAATCTTGCACGTTCAAATCTTGTACGTCTGAATGAGTACGTCTGAACGAGTGCGTCCAAATCTTGTACGTCTAAATGAGTACGTCTAAATCTTATATGTCCAAATCTGTACGTCCAAGGCTTGTAGGTCGAAATGAGTACGTGTAAATTTTGTACGCTCAAATGTGTATGTCGTAATTTCACAGGATGACATAACTGAATTATAAAGGAATTCAAAAAAATTGTATGATAAACTACTTGAGTCTTATTAATCTCTATGTGCCATGATCTACCAAAATCTAGTAGCATCCACTCATATGTGTAAAACTTGAAACTTGATTTCAACTATTTAATTCTTCAATTATTCAATAGTTGAACCCTTTTCGCGTGTGTGAGGGTGCCGCGAAGCGCGAGAGTGAAGGGTGAGGGTGTTACGGAACACGAGAGGGGAGGGCCAGTATAAGCATGTCACGGAGCGTGAGAGGGGAGGGCTTGCATGAGGATGTTACGAAGCATGAGAGCGGAGAGCCTGCTTGAAGGTGCTACGGAGGAGGAGAGGGAGGTCTTGCTTGAGGATGCCACGAAGTACGAGAAGAAACATCTGTCTGAATGTGCCAGCGAGTCTTAAGAGAGGAAACGTTCAAAGCTTGAAAATTTGAACAGTTGAAACGCTGAAAACATGAACAGCTGAAAATTGAATAATTGATTCGTGTAATTCAAGCTTTAAATCTTACAGTACTGAAGGTAGGAGGGAGTAGTTTAGCATTTGATGCTATGAGTGACTTCTTTCGAATGTGATAGCGGAAACATTGGTACACTGGTCTCTTGCCTAATGGTGAGTGGAAATACACAGGTACGACTCAGAGTGCCCATGATGTGAATGAGGGTGAAGACGAAAAGACGAACACGCTAGTAGACCCTAGTAGTCACTATTAGTCCCTTTTAGGCCTAAGTAGCGTATGAAAGATTAAGTGTGTAGTTATATATGCATGAATGAATAAAGAAACAATCAAATTATATGTAAACATTTATATAAATAAAGAAATAACTATATTTATATATTTATTTTTCAAACAAAATTGCATGTATTTATTGTATAGAAATTTGGATTTATTTTGTAATTCATTTCCTACCTGAAGTCCGTTTTTCGTATATCTAAATCTTGTGTGTTTTTATTCATACATTAATCTTTTGCTACTAATATTTAAATGTGAGTTCTCTTTAATGGATTTCGTTGGATAAATCCTATACAAAAGTTTTTAGCATTTTGATAAGCAAATATAAGTAATAAGTTCTCACAATTATAGTATTATTTTAACACGTAACACTGAAATCACAAAATATTTTTGTGCACTTTCTGAAAATTAAACAGAGTTGGTGGATGACACAGATTTCTATTTAGAAGTATTTCTTAGATAGGTATAAGAGTTTAACGATTGTTTGTCAGTACTCATTTCGACGTACATATTTAGTTGTAAAAGATTTGGACGTACTCATTTGAACGTACAGATTTGGACGTACTCATTTAGACGTACAAAATTTAGACGTACAGATTTGGACGTACAAGATTTGGATGTACTCATTTTGACGTACAGATTTAGACGTGCAGATTTAGACGTACAGATTTAGACGTACTCATTTAGGTGTACAAGATTTGGATGTACAATTTTAGAAGTGTCTGAAGAAAAGTTAGGAAAGAATATACTATTATGTTACATAGATTTATATAATGTTGAGAGACCTAATACTGTGCTGCTGTGTTATGTATAAGAAACTTCTTCCTAATGTTATGATTTTTGGATTTTGATTTAGCTGTACAGCTGTGCAAGTTATAAGAAATGTTTTTCTTTTTTTTTATCATTTCCCCGGGAAACGATAAACCGGATGCACTCCATGCGTCAGTACGAACTACGATGACTGCGTCACAGATGCAAACGCAATCTCGCCATTTCATCACAACTGCGGATGCTCCGTCGTAGTCATACGCAAATGTGCCATAGTTGCTAGAAAAGTTGCGACATGAGTAAGATATTTTTGTAGAACGCTCAAGTTCTACCATAATTCAAAGGATGAAAAGAAATGTATTGCCTGTTTTTTTACATACGAACGTTGAAAAGGAAATATCTAAAGTTAGTGGAAAAAATGTTTTCCCTTATTCTGTCAGTCAGCTATTTTTTGTCCCTAATTTTGTCAAATAGTAACTAGCAGAATTAGGGACAAAAATAGTTGGCTGACAGAATTAGAGACAACATTTTTTCCACTAACTTTAGATATTTCCTTTTCAACGTTCGTATTTTAATAAAAGACAATACATTTCTCTTCAACCTTTGGATTCTAGTAGAACTTGGTTCGCTCAATGTAAATGTCTTACACACTTCTCCTCCATCTTTCTCGAAAAACATCAAAAAAGACTTTTTTCTCATAAGTTAAGTTTTTCTATATATGTTATGAGAAGTGGCAGAATTAGAGAAGTACCTTCTAATTCTGTCTGGGAAAACCATTGTTCGTAAACCGCTAATTTCAATATAAAAACATGAAAAATAAAATAACCATAATATATCATTTGAAAGAGGAGAATTTTAAGATTCCAGATATATAAAAATATCTTTGATTGAATGCAAAAATAGACTCGTTCTAGTCGAAACAGAAATAGGCAAAATTTTTCTGACAGAATTAGGGAAATGTACTAGAGTGGACTTTAAATAGGAATGTAACAATGCCAATACCATTTCCTATTGATAGTATTAGTATTGGAGGTTTGGTATCGAGTGGTATTGATATAGAACATAGTAATTTTTTTAAACTATTTTCGATTAATTACTGTTGTACGTTCTTTGAAGAGCTAAACAAATGTTTTATCTGGTTGATAATAGCTCGTTATTAACTCGTATTTTTTATTCATCAGAAAGCATTTTACTATTATATAATTGACATCATTTGTAGACAGGAGAGATGATTTACTTGTTAATGAATTACTTAGGGATATATTCGATTGTATTCTCTATTAGCCGTATACTTATCGCTAGGCCTCGGACAGATTGCAGTTCTATGAACCGAATCTTTTTCGACACCTAAATGGAAATACATATATATTTTCAATATATATTTAATTGAAAAAAAATTTATCGACACCGAAGATCCAAATTTTCGTAATTAGATGCAAGCTGTTCTAAAACTATCCTAAACGCCCTTGAAATTACTTTCTTTAGTTAATCGATTCAATTACCAGCGAATTTATTTAGATAAGAGAAGTGAAACACTGACAACTTGATAAATTCAAGCAAAATATTCAATGAAAATATAATTAGACAACGGAGTATGACGAATTCACTTGAAAGAAGAGATGAATCATACAAAAATGTCTTTCCTCTACTAAAATAATCATCTCACCAAATAACGTTCTCTAACATTTCATAAGAAAAGTATAGAAACAACAAGAGAGTTAAAATATGTTCTCGAAAAAGAACTGTTCAGACAATTCGCAAAATTTGAACTCATATAGAACTGTCCAGGGTCCATTTATCACAGATCTTTAGTCACTGCTAAAGACAAAACTAACATTTCTTAACGATTTTCTCAATTGTGTGCTTTTAGCTGTTTTGTGCTGATATCTATTGAGAGAAAACTCTACCTTTGGTCTTATTATTATGTCTGAGGAGCGTAGATCGTTGGGTAGCTAAACAGCAGAATTTACCAGTGTGGTATGTACATATATTAATAGTAGATCAATGTTATTGGTTATTGAAATAAAATAAACATTTTTGTCGAGTTCATGACGCAAAGAAGTTACAAAAAGTTCAAGAATATATATTTTATATAATGGGAGACTCTATTCGGGTCTGTCATAAGGGACCAAAATCTTGCATGGTCCAATTTATATTCAAGTATCTGATTATCTATGGATATGGAAATTAAATTATCATGGAATTCATTTTTTAAAATTACTTTCTAATGCATTTGCATCATCTAATACATTGATCAATTCCGATTCCGTAGCCTGAACTCCAGGAATCTGTAGGCTACAAAACTTGTAACACTGTACGAAGTGTAGCTTCTCCTAATGAAAGATATAATAGTTTCATACTGTTCAGCCATACGGCTGTTAGTGCAGAGAAGCTCCACTTTTCAATTTTTCTGGAACATAACTAACAGCTCTTTTTTTAGATATTTTTAAGTACAAATGGATAATGTCATAAATTTGTGCAATGTATTCATCGAACGAAAACGTCACGATGCCGAAGATACTAGTTCTTTTTGGAAGGATGTGCAAGTTCAGCTCGCTAACCGTCCTGTTACTGACGAAAGTCGGTATGGTTCTCTGTGTTTCGTGGTGAATACTATTTTGAATACGAAATCTGAGACGGATGAAGAGACAAGCGCCAATATTATCTCGCATTTGCAACAAGCTCTGTTGATCGAGCATGATGAAGAGTTGGATACATGCCTTTGCAACGTCTTTCGACGGTTCTTTGACCGATTTCCCGCTACCTCATTCGAGAAGATCACAACTTTGATCGAAAACGTTCAGCATCGAGTGGACAACATGCACATTGAATGCAAGAAGACCAAAAATCTAGAAGATCTCATGTATATCGTTACCGTACTCTTTCAACGTCTCTCTGAATGGGATAGAGCATGGGACAACCTCGCACTCATCGTCCTTGAAAAACAGATATCGGCAACCAAACTCAACCTACCTTCTCAAGAGAAGAGCGTTTTCTCATTCGCTTTCCTGAATTTTCTTACCATCTATCTACAGCTAGGTAGAAGTGGTATGGTTTTCTTTACGAAAATGAATGATCTTCTAATCAGCTGTACTAAACTCGTCAAGCATTCATCATATCAAACCTGGACCGAACTGATACCGGAGTTTGTGAAATCAGCTTTTCGGATGGAGACTGCTTTCACAGGTTAGAAGAAATATCATAAAAAAAAGGATACAAAGAAGAAACAATAACACATGTTTACTTCACTCACTAGAAAGATTGCGAATTAAAAATCGTATTTTTATTGGTCTAGCAGAACATTTCTTTGGGCTTAGAAATTTTTATATGAAGCGAAATGATCATAAGGTACTCGCTGATTTTCAAAATGAGGGTAGAGATCTCTCGTTCACTTGAGGATGTCTGCAGACGAGCATCATCAAAAGAATATTCCTCTCAACAAGTAACCAACTTTCACCTCACACCCTCAGACCATTCCTAATAGCCTTCATTAATCATTTGATCGTTCATTGATCAAATCTATTTCCATCTAAGTGAATCTTCTCTCTTTTACCTGGCTAGATACGTGCTTTGTGAAGTTATTCTTAAAGCAATGGACTTCTTTTAAGTTTGAGGACGCCATCCGTTTAGAACATTTAAAGTATTAGTTATGTCCTATAAAAGCTCATTACTGGCTCTTTTATTACTGTTTTCTTGCAGATGCGCTTCGATCTGTTCATACATGTGACCAATTGACGATGGACAAAATGAAAATGCTCTCCGACTCGCTGTCGCGTCAACAGCAGCTAGCTAGAGCCGTTCATACGACTTTTAAAAGTGATTTTTTACCTGCGGAAGATCGAGTGGAATGGGTAAAATTGAACAAGTTGGCTGAGCCATTGCTCATGATTGCCAAGCAAGGTTCGGATGAAGTTATTCCTCGAACGGGTGGTTCTCGCTTCGTCATATTCAGTGATCCACGCTCTGGCTCAACCCTTTTTTCCTCCTATCTACACTGTCATCCTTATATTAACGTACATGACGAGCTGCTCAATGCAGAGACTCAGGAATTACCTACGGAGCCTCTCTCAATCTTGCAACATCTAGATGATGAACTATGTACATGCTACCCTGGCACTTTCGAATGTTTCAAGGTTCACATTTCCCAGCTTTTTACTACCAATATCGATCCTCTTGAATTGATCCGACGATTGAACCTTTCTTTCGTTGTCATTGTCTGGCGTCGATCATTGCTGGACTCATTTGTCTCGTTGAAGATTGCTGAGACGACAAATTGTTGGTATTCTGAAACATCTGAGTCAAAAACATGTCGAATTCATGTGGACGAAAACGAATTCAATCAGTTCTGCAGTGAAACGCGCAAACATTGGGAAAGTATTATCGAACGCATCGGCATTGACGTCAATATTATTCCGATTGAGTATTCTAGTTTGATTCAATCTCCTGATAACTCTGTAGCACCTATATTTCGAGCATGTGGTCTTCAGAGTGTTCCTGTAGAAACGGCTATGAAGAAGCAAAATCCTGCTGATCCAGCAGCTAAAATTTCGAACTGGCTTTCACTTAGTGGATCGGTGCAGACAGAACAACTGGATGTTGAAGCCATGTTGAATGAAGTTCGAGAGCGACACCGTCTTCAGTCACAGTCATGGTGGCCTGAGTCGGAGCCTTCGCCTAGTACTGGCATCTGGGCCTATCGTGTAGCAGAACCTTATGTTACTCCAGAAGCTGTGACAAACGTGTTCAAAGCTGTGACTACACGCTCCATCTCCTCGGCTTCTTTGCCAATCACAGAAATGGCAGGCGAACTGCGCCGTATGTACAATGTCCCTGTTGCTCAACCGTGCGCCAATGGATTCGTTTCTCTTTTTCTGGCCTTGCAATGTGCTGGAATAGGACCTAACGACTGTGTTTTAGTTCCATCATTTACAATGATTGCTGTTCCAAATGCAGTCTTATATGCGGGTGGAATACCAGTTTTCGTAGATAATGCATGTGACAAGTACAATCCGGGTGTTGAGGAATACGAAGAAGCAGCTCGCCGATGTACAGAATGCAAAAAATATGTAAAAGCTATTATCACAGCTCATACGTATTCGATACCGGCAGATATCGAGCAATTGCAGGCAATGTGCATACAAAACGACTGGATTCTTATTGAAGATATCAGTGAATGTATTGGCGTTTCGGTCGGTGGCAAACTGTTAGGCACTTTTGGAATGTACGCTTGTGCGAGCCTATATGCAAACAAGACAATCACAGCAGGTGATGGCGGCTTCGTTCTCTCTCGTGATCCCACAGCTGCAACGCGTCTTATTTCGATAGTAAATCATGGTTTCACACCCCGGTATCACTTTGTTCATCTTGAGCCATGCATTGACGGCAAAATGAACGGTCTAGCTGCGGCTCTCGTTACAAAAGCTGTTCGTCATACACACGAAGTCATCGAACATCGAGCACAAATGTCCTCATGGTACCGACAGAGTTTGCGTTCGGTGAGTACGTATGGAATTTCTTGCATGCCTCAGGCAGGCGATACAGACGGACCCTGGGTGTTCGGTATAGAATGCGCATCTCGGTCACAACGAGATCAACTCCGCAACTATCTAGCACGTGAATACGGTATAGAAACACGCAACTATTTTCCTCCGCTGAATCTTCAGCCGGCATTCAACAAACTTCCAGAATTTACTCGTGTTGCGTGCCCGGAAGCATTGCATCTGGCAGAAATCGGCTTTTACTTGCCTTCTCACTATTGGCTACAAGAAACAGACGTTAAAAATATCTGCAACGTTGTTTTATCATTTTTCACTCAGGAAACGTGGACGTTGCCAGAAAGATGCTTTGTGAAGCCATCTGCATCTGCCATACTTGATCCAAAGACTGGTCGTTTGAATGTAATTGGAGGTAATGATACCCAGGATCGACAAATAATTGTCGACACTGCCAATATCATGATGAGACTACATGCTTTCTTCACTACGGATCGGGAAAATTGGTCGATCAGCAAGGAGTTGGAATCAGTACTTCTCGAGGTAGGTGCTGAATCGAGTCTCGATATAGACCTTCGATCCAACCTTCTCTTCTTTGGCACATACCTTGGTGATATGCGTGCTCATAATCACATACTTCCTGTTCCAACATCAAGATCACCTTGGCATGATGTTCCTTTGCTCAAAACCAACATTCGTACTTCCACACCTGCTGAAGTACAACAGCTAGTTTGTTGGCTAGCCGTAGAACATGAATGTCGAACGATAGTTGAATTCGGCCCTTGGGTAGGCGGAACTACTGTTCAAATTCTTCATGCACTTCATGAGTTCAAAGATGTTCACCTCACGGCCATTGATGGCTTTCGTTGGCAACAATGGATGAATAATCGTGGCGATTTATGGCAAACTCAAGCTGCTGGACGATCGTTTCTTTCAACCTTCATATCAAATGTTGAAGCAGTTGCATCAAAAACATGTACAGTTGTGCCTGTTCGACTCTCCTATGATATGAGCACTTGGATGGAAACATTAAAGAGTGTCTTCACTCGGCCTGTTGATCTAGTTTTTCTCGACATCAGCGATGATGACGATGAGCTTGAACTCCTCTGGCAAACGCTTCAATATCAGTTAGTACCTAACAAAACTATTGTTATCGTACAAACATATGGTTACGCACGGGGTGTATGTGAATTTGTGGCACGCCACTTCTTACATTTGAAACCACTTCACAAGCCTGCTACATTTGCCAAAGCCTTTCTTTATATTGGCCCTTCGGCTGTTCAAAACTGTATTATACCACCAGAGCGCAAAGTAAAGTTTGCTGAAGGACCATCGGATTGGAATCATCATCGAGCAGGCGGTTTTTGTGCTGTAATGAAATATGTACGAGAGCAGCTTCACGATGAGCGTGCAGATATCTTATTTATTCCGGCCGTCGAGCAATATTTTTTCGAACATGAACTGTCTCTTAATGTGCCTTGGATGGGTATCATGCATCAAGCACCAGAATGTGATACCGTCTGGGTGCCTGACGTCAACCGTCTCTTACACTCGCCGTCTTTTCTCTCCAGTCTTACCAAGTGCCGTGGAATTTACACTTTGAGCACCTATCTATGCAACTACATACGCGAACGTTTGCCTATCGCAGAAGTTCCGGTTTGCCGACTTTTCTATCCTATCAGTGCGCCCATCGAAGTGATTCAAACGAGTGAAGAACAACGTCGAACCAAAGTCGTCATGATCGGTGGTTATATGCGTAATGTTGACGATTTTTTTATGCTTCGAGTTCCATCCAATATGGAAAAAATATTACTACTAACCGAAATGGAAGGCATGGAAGAGAAACGCCTCATAGAACAAGCAAGGAATAAAAACATTAGAGTACTGAAACGACTTTCTGACGCGGACTATGAAACACTATTGAGAAGTAGCATACCGTTTCTTAGTTTAAAATCGGATGGTGTAGCATCTACACTTGTCGTCGAATGCATTGTCAGTCACACACCGATTCTTTTACGACGATTCGCATCATTAGAAGAATATTTGGGTTGTCACTATCCACTTTTCCTCGATTCACTTGACGAAGCTGCTGGACGACTTACAGAGGTCAATATTCGAAATGCAGTATTCTATCTTTCAAAAATGAGCAAGATGCACCTCAGTCGAGAATACTTCGTCAGCTCACTCAGCCAGAGCATTCCCTATATTGGTCTTCCTTCGCCTAGTGTAGCTCGGCAAGTTGATCTTACCATATGCATTTGTTCATATAAGCGCACAGACGATTTGCCGCGCATACTTCGGGCATTATTGTATGAGCAAGATTTCGAAGGCACATATGAAATCATTTTGTGGAACAACAATTTCGATCGTCGTGGTGAAGTCGAACGCATCTGTGGTCTTTTTAACAAACCAATTCACCTTATTCATTCTAGTGACAACTACTATTGTATCGTTCGTTTGTGCATGCTTCATCTCATGCATAGTGATTGGTTATTAACGGTAGATGATGATATGTTACCGGGTCCTAATCTTTTATCCACATTCATGGAACAAAAGGACTTATATGGCTCGCGATGTATTCTCTGTCTACACGGTCACAAATTTTTGCCACATACGCTGGATACAGAGAATCCTTGTAACAGGTGGAAGTCTGGTGTGACAGTGCAATTTATCGATGATACAGATCATTCTGATATTATCCATTTTGCTCATGCTGATGGTTGTCTCTTTCCTCGACAAGCATTACGTGATGCATCAACAATCCCAATAGTGTACGAAGAATTTATTCTTGTTGATGATTACTGGCTTTCATATGTTTTGTCCTACTACTTTCAATATCGCCTTTGCAAGATACCGTGGCAAACAAATATGTACACAAAAACATCATCGGCTGACGATGCACGTGTTGCTCTTTATCTTAACCCAAAGGTTGAAAGTGCTCGTATGCAACTATATGTTTATCATATGCTTCGTGGGTGGCCAAAATTTCCAAGCATGGATTCAGCGTTAGCAGAAACAGTGCTGACAAACCTACAGAGTAGCTTTCGAACGATCAAAACGTCTGCTTGGCAACAACAATTTATTGGCTTCAACATTCCGATGGATCTCCAGGTGAAAGACATGCAGGCTCTACAACAGTTCGGTGTGAAAGTAGTTCGATTGGGAGCTGTATGTAGTACACTCGATGATAGCTCCGAGGAAAACATCATCTCTGATCTTGCCTTTCTATTGCCGCAGTGTATGGGCAACATTGGAGATGTTTCGCTTCAGCGTTTGATTAGTTACATCGATCTTCTGGGGAAACATAACATTAACGTTATCCTCACGTTACACCGAAACATTGCTTCACCTAACGTGTGGCAACAAATAGCAGCTGTCTTGCATCGCGTGCCTAATGTTATTGGCTATGACCTCATCAATGAGCCTTACACACCATCAGAACAACATATGTGTAAAGAAGATTTGAACGCATGCAATGACGTTTCTATTCAAGATTTGCTCAATTATTATGGTGCTATTATGAATGCAATACGTGGAGAAGATACCAACACACCAATTATTCTCGAATCTTCTTTCTGGTGCAATTGGCGAGCTCTTCGGCTTCTTAACATGACTACACCTCTCCTGAAATGTCACACACGCGATCCAGACCTTTTTAAAGTGTCGTTTCACATGTATGAACCACGGGAATTAACTATTCAACGGCTCAACAAAGGACGTTACACTTATCCAGGTATAGTTCCTGATGCTGGTTGGGAATATGCTACGACACATGAATGGAATTCAACGTATATTAATCTCCTTTTCCGTAACATTCTACAGGTTGTCACCCAGGTACTTGGACTTAGTTCAAAGCAAGTATTCGTTGGAGAAATTGGTATCTCACGAAATATTCGAGGAGCGGAGCTGTATTTGAAAGATACACTTCAGGCGTGTCGTGCACAGGGTTGGAGTTCCTGTCTTTACGCGTTTCGTGAACATCACTGGGATACTATGGATTACGAGTTGGGTCCAGATGAAAACAATAAATACGATCGTTCTTCAACAAATCCATTGATGCAGACTATCTTCCAGGCGATTGGAAACTCATCTTCATCCTAACGATTTTACAATCTGAATTACAGCTAGCTTATGATTCAGTCTTTTGACAATCTTCATGCTACGTTTTATGCACTTTTTTTCATCTTTCAGCTCGTGGAGTTTCTTCAATAAAATATTCAAGTACACCTACTGGCTCTTGCCTAGCTTTCCAAACTTCTAAGAGTGGACTTCACAATTTAGTCAAGAATCATTGTTCGTTCGTAGACACGTAGTTCTCAGCTTTATTACACTCTACATATTTTTCTATCGTATCTGTTGTAATTTGCGATCTGAATTGTGTATGACACAACTTTTTTCACAGTAGGGACAACACATTCTACGTGGAATCTAGTGAGTGTACGATGGTAACTAAGTTTTTCCGCATTCATATTCCTCTGCAATTATACAACGTCTCTCAAAATTAGAACATTCTTCCATCAAATTTTGAAAGCAACAAAGATTTCTTCACATAATGAGGTTTCATTTCCAATTTAGTACTATCTATGTATATATAATGGCAGCCCATAATCCGTGGTAATTATGTCAGCGCCACAAATAGATGGGAAAACTCTATGACGAATATCTCAAGAATGGGAGCAGATAGCGACCTATAGTTTTCATTGTTGGAAAAAGCAATATGGAGCCATGAATCATTGTAAAATTTACTAGGCTCAGAGGGATTTTTAACGGGTATATTTACACGAGTATTTTGATCGTTATCTTTTTTTTCATCACTATTGAAAGGATTTTCAATACAAATTATACCAAAATATAACCTCAAACACTGCATATTCTTATAAAAAGTATTACGTTCTTTAGAAACTTCATCGAAGTTAAATGCTGAAAATATAATAGAAGGCTCTGAAAGGTCCACTATGAACACAGAATGTTTGGGGCTATATTTTGGTATAATGTGTGTTGAGAGTCCTCTGAACAGTGATGAAAAAAAGATAACGAACAAAATATCCGCCCAAATATACCGGTGAAATATCCTTCGAGCCTAGTGAATTTTACATTGATTCATAGCCCCATATTGCTTTTTTCAACAATGAAAACTGCAGGTCGCTAGCTGCTTTCATTCTTGAGATATTCGTCATGGGGTTTTCTCATCTATTTCTGACGCTAACATTACTTTGAATTTGATCAATTAATGTTAATCAATAAATTCAAAAAGTTTCGAATTTCGGCTGTTACACAATTATACCGGAACTCCTTCCTGCTAAACATAAAAATATTGAATTAATAGTAGTTCTTTATCAACATCCATTCCCCTGAGGAAACACTCAGCGATATGCTCGAAAAAAATGTACAAAAACAAATTTACCTTTCCTATTCTTAAAGACGTTAAATAGTAACAATGTTAAATCTCAAAATTATTACTATGTGATTCAATAAAAATAAATTTTCACCTTTTAGCGATAGTGTATTTTTTTGAATGTCTCAAAAGCCTAACTACATAGTTTCGATATTTTTAACTCTTACATGAGCAATGAATAGCCTAAATCGCTCTCTATCGATTTATGCAAATCTGACTTAGATAGGTTTTATCGTTCAAAATATACTTATTTGCAATGTTCTTATTCTCAAAAAGCAATACTTATGAATTTTTTTTTTGATATTTTTGATATTTTTGATAATTTATCCATCTGCTGGTCGTATTTTCTCATATATTTCTCTCATACACTAATACATAGTCTGAAAGTACGTTTTTTTTGTTGTGTAATTAATGGTAATATTCAAATTATGAACAATTGAGAATACAATTTAAAAGTCGTTCATAGACTTCTAACGTTTGTTCTTTAACATATAAATCATATTTCATATGGGTTGTCACACAATATAGTAAACGCTGTTTCTCAGTATAATTAAGCATGTTTTTACTTTGACACAAAAATAATTTATTAGATCGTTTTCTACTTATTCTTATAAGCCCACTCCACATATGACAATGGACATATTACTCTACTACTTTTGTTGCCTTTCTCATTAATACATCAATGAACAAAGAAAAACAGTGAAACAGAAAAGAAAAAAAGAAGATTGAGAGAATTGATACAGGTGCTGTTATCTCTCTTTTAGTCAAAGACAAAGAAATATTTGCTAAATGATCTAGAAGAATCAGATGAATGACAACATGTTGACATCTAACCTAAAAACATCTTACTAAATGTGGTAAATTTATTCAATGGGTTTAATATCATAAGTAGCATAAATGATTACATTGATTAGCGCTTATCAAAAAACTAGTTCTGAACAAAGTTTACGATCGTAATTAGGCCGAAAAGTTATAAGTATAGTTGAAAATCTATAAGAATTACACGTATTGATGGATCTACTCTATTATGAAATCTTCTAAACTATACCTTTAATTGAAAACCATGTATACTTCATAACTGTATTTTCTGCAGAAACGATTATAATTTCCAGATTTTCGTTTGTAATTGTTAATATTAGGGAAAACCGTGAATGTTGTACAGCTAAGAATGTGATGTCTTCAAAGTTGCAACCGGGTCGGATAAATGTCGAGTAGAACTGATTGAAATGATTACATAGATCAGCTTTGCTCAGTTTCAAAGAAAAATTTGTTGGAAACCTACTTTTGCCTCTCCGAGAATTGAATCTAAAAATGAATTTGTTTATAGGAATTATGATTTAGTATTAATATTGGCATTGATTAGTAATTCCACATATAAACACTATTAAAACTATTGATTAGTGCCTATGCTATTGCTAAGGCAGCAGCCCATATCCAACAATCTTCTCGATATACAATTTGTGCCTAAGTAAATATATTGCGTACAAGTTATAGTTCTTTTATCAAAATAATCGTATTATTACAAAGAAATATTGCTCTAGTTTTCTTCTGTTGATCTTTAAGGTTTCTATTTTGTTCATCGAAGTTTATTTCATTTTCTGGAAACCACAATAAAAACTGTGTTACCCAACTCTGACTTCTCAATTTATCTTATTAGTGTTTTGTCAGAATCTACATTTAGGACTGATCCAACATTGAAAGAGCAACATCTAGTCATCAGCCACCCGATAAACTAAGTTTGTTTCTGCATGAAAGAAACTTCATATATTCACTATTGCAAAACCTACTTGGTATAAACAACTATGACAGGATATCTTCTTCTATAGGTATTAAAGTCATAATAAAAAAATAGAAAAACAAGTGATTTGTAAAGTCTCATTTTTCTAAATAATAGTAAAACATCTAATCAGCCAAACAACTTCCACTAGTTTGAAACGTTTTTTGAACAGAAGTAAATCTGGAATTCTCCACTGGTCATAACGCTATATATTTCATTAATGAGCGAGGGGAAAAATATGAGAAAATACGACCAGCAGATGGATAAATTATCAAAAATATCAAAAAAAAAATTCAGAAGTATTGCTTTTTGAGAATAAAAACATTACAAATAAGTATATTTTGAACGATAAAACCTATCTAAGTCAGATTTGCATAAATCGATAGAGAGCGATTTAGGCTATTCATTGCTCATGTAAGAATTAAAAATATCAAAACTATGCAGTTAGGCTTTTGAGACATTCAAAAAAATACACTATTACTAAAAGATAATTAGGTTTCTGTTTCTATTATAAAACTGTGTCCTCTAAAGTTCTCTATCGACTGATGAAATTCACAGATCTCTAGCTCGTTTCTAGCTTGGTTTATTCATAAAAAAACAGGAATGAACATGCTATTTTGAAACGAATAGCAGGAACGATTTTTATTTTCTCAGATCCTCGTTGAAATAATTTTCTTTGCTCAAACCGCTATTCAGATTCCTTTTAGCGTTAATGGCTACGAAAAAATCAAAAACACAACCAGCTGAAACATTTTGAGGCCCGATATATATAGTGAAAAGAGTAATTTTTCGAATGAACTCTCTCTCAAACGGTCACTATAATAAGCAATTTATATTTTATCCTCTTTTATCTGTCTAATTCTAACGAAGTTTTTGAAATAAATTTAATGTATTAGTGGACAGTTTTGTCAATATATATCACATAACGTGTCAGAGCGATATCTATTACTTGTGGGTAAAAACAGAATTTTAGAGAAAAATTCATCTGTTTTGTTTTTCCAAGCGTATGATTTCTTAAAGTCATATATCTCGGAGGCAATAATGAAACAAAGTATTTATCACTGATAGATAACTTGTAAAATTGATCGCAAATAATGTCTGGACAGTTTTCAAATTCCAAGCTTCCATTATTTTCTGCAATGTAACTGTAAATGAGTACTCCAGTAACTAAGGAGAGTGAAGCAGGATAAAGGGTTAACTGTGAAATGAAAACAAAAATGCCATTTTTAATGGTCCAATGTTTTTCAGTTAAACTGTTCATCATCCACTTCGACATCAACCTCGTATAAAATGCAAGGAAAATAGATCTCCAAAATTTAGATACATTTAAATGTCTACTCCATAGTCCCCGGTAATTGCCTTTAACATACGATAAGAATAATAAAACACAAACATTCTGCTGTCTTGTTATATTCAAGCTGTTCTATAAAAAGTTTTAAATCACATATATACTGTGTATTAGAGGATGCTGGATAATGGAAGAGAGATGATGACGTTCGAATCTTTATTGTTTCAAGAGGGAGAGGCACATATAGATAGATAGATAGATGACAAGAGAGGAACTGTGGATAAATAGTTAACATGATATCTCACATATAAAGTAAAAGATGTATCATTTCACACTACTAAAGAGAATATAATAGATAAAATCACGCAGCGAAAGAAGACAGTAGGCAGAGGTGCAGAATCTTCCTCGTGCGCCCCCGCGCGGGGGGGGGGAAATTTTTCTTTTTTGGGGAAATTTTTCATTTTTAGGGAAATTTTTGGAGTATTTCTGCATGAACTTGTTGAATTGTTACTTTTCAAAAGGGGAAGATTTGCGAACAAATTTCCCCGGGGGCGCAAATTTGAGTGTTTTATGGAAGATTCTGCACCTCTGACAGTAGGAAGAACGAAGAGAAATATAGAGGATCTTGAGTGATATAAGAACACAGCTCGTAACATTGTACTGTCAGCTTATTTTCCTTTTTCAACTGTCGTTTCGAAAAATAAACTCTTTATGAATCGATGAACTTTATCATACTCAACATCGGACAACGTATACTCAGGTCTTCTTTTATACAATTTGATCATCAGCGGACGAAGATCACGGATAGTGTTCAAGTAGTTAGGCATTTCCATAACTGTTTTCGTTACAAACATGACGTCATCTATCCGGGTAAAATAGTGATTGCTTTGATCTTTGAGAATACATTTACAAAACAGACCGTAGAGATTGTACTCAGTCCATGTGAAATTTTATAAAAGAGAAACGAAATCTGTATTGTTAAATTTCTTTTGCAGATATTCACTCGGACGAATAACATTGTCTGCTATAAATATTTGATTAACACTACGAAAACCATAAATAGGAGTAGACTGATCATCAAGACCCAACACAGCGTGTGAAGAGATTTCCCATTCATGATCATCAAAATCATCTATTCCGTAAATAAACAGATGACGACCATTCTCATCCTCACGCAAAAAATGACTTTCGTCAAAATTGTAGTTAAGTAATGTGTTTGAATCTAATATGAGATATTGATCCATTTCGACAATTTTTGCAGCAAGTAATTTTATAATTTGTTGATTTATCCACGACTCAACAAATCGTTGACCAGAAACTTTATATTCCCAAATTTGCAGAACAGATTCAACCGTGAATAACCGAAAGTCTCTGTCCAATACTGATTGAAAAAGATCCGTGTCACGCTCAGGAACAATCACATAAATATGGCCTTTGAAGAAACAATGTTGTTTTATGTCTGCTTGCAGTTGCATGAAGACATCTAGATCACGTGCATACGTTTTAATAACAATATCCAAATTCAAGTTGCCAGATTTAGTTATGATTTTGTTTGTAATTGATTTCTCTTCCTTGTTAGCCATGCCTTGCTTTGTGTGAAACGATTTACTCTCGATCTTAAGTTAAGTACTACTTGTAGAGGAGAGCAAGCTTTGTGTACGTTCTTGATATTAAAAACAAACAGCACGCAAAAGATAACAATAATGCCGTAGACTATGAAAAAAAAAGCATGGAATAATAAATGTTGAACGAATTTATAAAGGCGCAGTGTATAATACACTGTTTTTTATCGTTCGTGAAATTTTCATAAACCTTTTAACAACAGCTTATGAGAGAGTTTAAAAAATTATTAAACCTTGATAGGAGTCTTTGAGTGTCACAAACATTTACACTTTTACCGAAGACATTTCTGATAAAACTATAATAAAACTATAAGGGCTATAGAAAGTGAATCAAGCATGTGAGCAAAAGAAACGTGGCTTACTTCATGTAAAAAAAATGAGACAACCAAATTGAAGTTTGTACTTTACCATGATCCACTCAGTTTCTTCCCTTCTTCTGATAATGTTGCCGGAATGTCATAACTCTTACACGTAGCTTAGATACGTACAGTATTTTGAGAAATATCTTCACATTATGTCTGCAACTTTTGAAGAAGCATCTTAGGATGTTAACTGTAAATTTTTGAGACTACGTGAAAGTGATGTCGATAATCTTTTTATGGCTACGTTGATATGGCACGTAAAGGTTGTCATGGATTGGCGGAACGTGATACTTGTAACATTTTAAGAGCTAGCACAGCCTATTATCTATATTTTTGTACGATTATCTGAGGGTCGAATCTATCACTTTTGATATTAGTGTCAAACTTGAGATTTAAATTCAGTTGAACACTTACTCTTCACCTTTTAGCCTTCAATTCAAAATTCAAGCTTCAACCAAACAATTTTCGAGTCTCAAATTACAGCAAGACATACACACTATGTGTATCTTTCCATAGTACTCTTATCGATAGGAATCTTATGTTTGAATAGTTGAAGCTAGAATATTAAAATACAACTTTCCAAGAGTGAACTATTCAATTGAATTCACATGTCAAGATTGACATACAATGGTTCTGAAAACTGATTGATCACCATTGAAAAAAATGTTTTCAAGTCCTTTTCCTTGTAATTTATTTCTATCTCTTTCCATTGAAACTAGCACTGATAAGCTTTCGTTTTAGGTAAACAGATCGCTCTTCATTCGTAGATTTTCTTATCTGAAAAATCAGTTCAGAATGTCGAGATGCTCAATAGCAGAACAAATTTTACTAACAGAGTTATTTTTCATAAGTTTAGAAGAAGTATAATAAGCTTCAGAGAAAGCTTTATATCTCTTTGAAACTCTAAGCAAACCTCATTTCAAAATCTAGCATTTGAACGAGCATGAACAATTGCAAAAGACAATATATTCAAAACCCAATTACGTGGTCAGTCGGGCGACTAAATATTATTTACAGAACTATGGCATACAGATAGTCGCCTCAGGCAATTCGGATAACATTTTTAAAAATTTTATTGTCTTTCTTGAATAACAGTGATTTCATGTGATAAGAAGGTGATTTTTGAATAAAAAATGGTTCAAAATACTTTCTTTCGAATGATGAAAAAATTCTTTGAAAATCGTTTATTAGAAAGAGCATATCATTGAAATGTCGAAAAGCACTGTCATTCATCCTTCCCCTATCCTTAATACAATACCAGTGCTAAGCTGACATATCTTGGTTTTTCTTCTCAGGCGTGCTTGCCATGAGTTTTAAAGTGTTTGGCAAGCAAGAATCTAGCACAGGTGAGCGAGTATGTAACTATTTCATGTTGTTCTCATTCACGTGGTCGAATTTGTAAGCGTTTTATTCAAAAGTCTAAGTTTTGGTCGTCATTTATCTTTGCATTTTTATTCGCGTGATTTAAATATAGGAATAGTCGAAAAGGAGAATGACTAGTTGAATAGTCCTAACGATTCGTCGACTTCCACGCTTATGGTATTGTTTTACATCATTTGATAGAGCATGAACTGCTGATCACGAAAAACTAATTTTTAGTCTTCAAAAACCTTCCTTCTATTTGAATATGAAATATTGTATGGATACCGATTTCAAAAAGGCACATCGTTTGTCAATATCTGCGAAATTCTCTCCTTTTCTCCAGCTTCTGAAAATAATTTTTTTCTCATTCAGCATCGAAAACTGAGTATGAAAAAACTGTTAAATCGACTCTATACCTACAACTTTATTGGTGGTGGCGCTTCGAATCGCATCCGCTACACTATCTACCAACGATAAAATTAATGTACCACGTATTTTTGATGGATATTTTCAATGATGATAAACAATAAAAGACAAAAGTTCATCAGAAATTTGTTTTATTTATAGAATTTTATAGAACTTGTAACGATGTTCATTTTAGAAAAAGAATTTTGTTTCCTTCAAGAAATGATGGTGATACACTCGAAATATTCAAAATCTTTTGACTATTTCTGACGGTTATCCGGCAGTAATTGTGACTTCTGAGGATTTTGAGAGTATCATTATCATTTCTTGGAGAAAACCCAATTATTTTACTAAAACGATCAGCTTTACAAGTCCTACAAAGTTCTATAAATAAAAAAAAATTCCTAACAAAACTTTTACCTTTTGTGATTTGTCAGCGTTGAAAATATCAATCGGAAATACGCGTTGCAATATTTTCGTCGTTGGTAATATATATCAGTCGATTTTATAAGCCCATCTAGTATTTTTATGAAATGATAAAGGCAAATATGTTATCGCATTCGATTTATTATATCACTTAACGAAAAATTACATATCACTTTTTTTTCCTTTCCTGTGTTGACAAAAATCGTTTTTACTGATACCATATATATTTTCGTCGGTATTGAATATTTTTCGAATGTAATTGAAGCTTCTAGTCACAAATTAAATAGAAATTCTGAATCGGCGAAAAAAGATGAGTCAAACGAAATGTCTTTCAAGTTAAATTAACACTTTCATTTTTTAATCTGTATACAAAACTTTCAATTCTCCGACGATATTAGTAAGAGCAATTTTTGTCAATACGGGAAGGGAAAGAAAAAAAGTGATATGTAATTTTTTGTCAGGTGATATAATAAACCAAATGCGAGAAAATATTTGCCTTTATCATTTTCTTACAAAAACTAGATGGACTTATAAAATCAGCATTTATATAGTGTAGCCAACGCAATTCGAAGCGCGACCACTAATAACGTTTTGGGCATAGAGTCGATTTAACAGTTTTTTCAGACTTAGTTTTCGATGTTGAATAAGAAAAAAAAATTCAGAAGCTGGAGAAAAGGAGAAAACTTCGCAGATTTTGACAAAAGATGTGTCTTTTTTGAAAATCAGTATCCTTACAATATTTCATATTTTTTGATCAGAAGGAAGGTTTTTCGTGATCAGCGGCTCATGCTCTATCAAATGATGTAAAATAACATAGAAAAAGTTTTACTGAAAATTTGTATAGCCTGTGCTTTACAACATATTAAAATGATGAAACAAACCAGCTTGTTTTGTGTCTGAGAGAGCGAAGTTTTACATAAGCCAGTTCTTATTGAATTTTATCTTATTATAATATTACTAAAACAGTGATCAAATAGCATACAAAAATAGAATATAGTTTTTTCTATCACCACATAAAATAAAAAATTACGTCAAGCTTTCTGTAAAGGAATAAGATAATAGTCATACTACTTTTAGTATGTCCTGAGTATTACAATCCATCAGAAATGAATTTATCATAGATAGATTGATCGCGAGTTAACTAATGCTATTATTGGAAACGGCTTGCTAGCCACTATTGTTTGTCAGAATGGTTTGGGATAAAAACATTATTTTCTACACCCTTTAAATCAAATAGGCGTTCTCTTACACATAATGTAGATTTAGGTAGAACTTTAGATGACAACTCTTATGAAGAAAATTGTCTTAAGCCTTTTCTTAACGAAATATGTAAACTAATAGAAACATCAGATATGAGAAATGTCTTGAAGCTCAGGATCAGTTAGTGAGTGTCGATGAATGGGGCCCGATTTTACATGGATGAAGCATGATTCTTTTCTCTTCATCCTCATCCTCACCTTACCCTCACACCCCACTCTCAACTCTCAACCACCCTTTTTCATTTCGATTTCGATCGCGTCCCAATCCAAAAAAAAATAACTGTTCGGGATTTCGATCTTGATGAAATCGGTACCATAGTATTCTCGCAGAAACCAAATCTTGACACTCCTTCCAGATGACGATAGGACTTCTCAGAAAAAACTCATCTCTGTATACATTTATGTACGTTCAGTTTCGATAAAAAACGTATTCTGAAAAAAACCGCACTTCATTTTGTTAGTACAATCAAATTTTATCCAAACAGTAAAAGATCTTTGTTCGTTTTATGGATCGTTTTTCTACTTTTTCAGTGTGAAAAATGGATAAATTTTTGTTTTACCTTGTGATGGTGGACTTATACTAAGAGACAACACAGTAAAAATCTATTGCTAGTATTGTAAACTTCGTAAGCCATAGGCAGTTATTGTTCTCAGCAGTCAGACCTGATCAAATATGTAATAATGTCCCGGTGGCATCTATCTTAGAATGCAACAAATATTGAAAAGACTTATTTTACTACATTTTAGCTTTGTCGACTACTCAAATTTTGAAATCATAAATTTTCAGTTTTTGTCGCCAAAATACTAAAACAGATTTGTTTTTATTGAGTTATGGTGACAAGAAACTTCAAATTGTCACTATACATTTAGCATGAAAATCGACGTTTTTGGTTTTGTATAAGCATCTTTGACTTGTGGATTAAATTAATTAAAGCTTTTTCGTTAGTCCGATTGTTATGCTTCCAGTTTTCTCTCACCGAATAAGTCTCTTTGAAAGCTAATTCAAAAGATAGAACAAACGTTTTAATGCTGCTTTGTAAAAAATGAGAAGTGTCTTGCAGCATATCAGTGACAGTTTTTATTCATAAAACTTAGTATGAGATTAAAACTGGGTACATATTCCAGAAGATCTCGATGAGCTTTACAGTTTTAGGTTAAAAACTGAATGGAAAAAATGGAGACTTGCAAAGAAGAATTTTCTTTCGATAGATGGTACTGAAATCAGCAATTTTGAGAATGGCAAAATTAAATGAGAGGGAAGCTTGCTTTTTTTTTCAGAAATGAATAAATCTAGGGAGGCAAAGTAAAATATATATATATCCCCCTGTAATAGTAGCCTAGTCTATATTGTGTCCTGAAAGATCCTTCCTAAAAGCGTTTGACGATAATTTCACTATCATATTTTATTTTATCAACTTATTTTTTTTAAATGATAGGTAGATACACCGAGTTTTTTTTTATACGAACAAGTTTCATAAGTACTATTCTATGATATCATGTTTCAACAATATAGAAAAATCGACTTTTTTCTATTTGCAAAAAAATAACAGTTATATTAAATTGAATGTGAACACTTTGTATTTGAATTTTCATTCATTTAATACGTTGTATTAAAAAAAAATATGCTAAAAGATGAAGCATGATAAATTCTACAATTTGCAAAAAAACAGTTTGTTTTATATATGAAAAAAGAAAAATGATATTTTCGTAATAGCGAAAATCAGTCGCACAGAATTTTGAACATAAAATGTGCATATAAAATAAGCTGTTCATTGTAAATTGTAGAGCTTCTGACGCTGCATCTTTTGGTATACTTTGTTTCTCTCTGTATTAATGCATATGGGTCGGTAAAAAGACGAAATAAGAAAAAAAACAAATTCATTTTGTATTACAAAGAACATCGTTTTTGCACGATCGAAATCTGAATGCTTAAAGTTTTGTCCATTTTGAAAGAGAAAAACGCAATTATAAAATAATCAATCTTAAACAAATTGTAGAGCTTTTCATGTTTCATCTTTTAGCATAATTTGTTTTATTAATACAACGTATTAAATGAATGAAAATTCAAATACAAAGTGTTGACGTTCAATTTAATATAACTGTTATTTTTTTGCAAATAGAAAAGAGTCGATTTTTCTATATTGATGAAACATGATATCATAGAATAGTACTTATGAAACTTGTTCATATAAAAAAAAACTCGGTGTATCTACCTATCATTTAAAAAAAATAAGTTGATAAAATAAAATGTAATAGTGAAAATATCATCAAAAACTTTTAGGAAGGGACTTTCAGGATACCACTGTACGAAAATCGATGTGAATGATTATATTAAAAGCACTCTCATTTTACAAACTTTTTATATTCTTTTCGTATTTTTATCAGAAAACTTTCTCCATGCAGAATCTTCAAGTAATACTTTGTTCAATTTTCTTATTAGTCGGGATAAAATTCTCTGAAATCTTTTGGAATTATTTTCTATTGGAAGCTCTTTGAAAACTGGAAGACTTAATAAAAGCTCCATCTGAAAATTTTGGATGGTAAGCAGTTTGGAAGCTCCTGAGCTTCTATTGCGGAGTGAGAAGTATATTAGTCATTTATCATCGCCCTCCAGATAGCCGTACAGTTTTTTAGTATATAAAATTTCCCATACTACTTTTATCGAACAGTTTATAGGGGGTCCTTTGTCTTTGGTATCTATGGGGATATAACGGTAACGATCAATAACCGGTCTATCGTTACTGTTTCATTGGTTCGAAACGGTCGCCAGTTTACCAGTGAAAGCCGGCAAACATCTTTAACCTACGATGAAGACCAGTGTTTTGGTATTATTAGTTACCATTGTTTGGAAGATATGAATTCACTAACGTACTGATCTTCATCGTTAGTTTTAAGGTGTTTATCGACTTTTACTGTAAGACTGATGATCGTTTCACCAGTTCAACTAATCACCTGATTTATTATTTTCATTCATCGATTTGTGATCGTCACCGTTACATCCCTAAATATCCGTTATCTTTTAACGAATACATACTTTTCATGATCCCTCATTTTTATCTGTAAAAATAAAGGATTCATTGACCGCTATTTAATAAAGTAACACTATAAGATTACCCCTAGTACAGATTTTACCGTATAGTTACATTTCTCTCAGGCAAAATAGCTTGTAGTTCTTTGTCATTTTCAAGACAATCAATAAAGCGGATTATCAGATTTCGTTCATTTCTTACTGTTTATACTCTATAGAATGTTTACTATTTATAACATAGACAAGAAAGGTTATTAAGTACCATATCAGTATTAGACCATTGAAAATACATTGTTGAAAATTGAATCACAACTTACGTTTTATATTCTTATGGTTCTTTGGTATAGCAGTGTCGGAGAATAATCCCAGTTGTAAGATGATCGGAAGAAAAGAGCAGATATTTCGAAGAAATCATATATAGCAATGTAGTTAAAGACTTGAATTTAGATAGTTCATCTGAGAACACTTACTGTTTTCATGGCACTAATCACTTGGGTGTGGGATATATGTTTTGTGGTTGTGTTTGAATTAAACATCCACTTGAATAGTCTTTCAGCCAACAGTGTCTTTCCAAACTCTTTCTTGTATTCACTGGAGGGCAAAACGAAGAGGATAAAACCTAACAATTGGGGACTATAGGACAGAAGGTAGGTTATGAGAAGAGTGTGTCGTTTCCAATCGCTCAACTGAGTGCAAGCTAAACTGAAGGAAAATATGGCTTGAGGAAGAGCTGATAGTATAATGATGGCAGGCGTCACATAGAGTTCCTTTTGTGCATTCAATAATTTCCTCAATACCTGTTGAAAACTTGTCCTCGTGGAGACCTTGGCTCGCCTTCGAGCAGCGAGAATAATAATAAGAGTAATCGAAATAACCTGTATGCAGAAGGGAACGAAGTAATGAAAAAGAGTGGACACTCGATTGTATGTGGCCACCGCTTGTTGATTATAGTTGGTCACACAAAGTAAGGCTGAAAAGTCTGTTTGACGAATTGTGGTATAAAACAAAATTTCATGAATATGCATGACGAGAAGGACGACAATGGTTCCAATGCTTGAGAAAATAGCGAAGTGAGGCTTTTTGAAGGTAGTGGACATGGGAAACATAATTATAAAAATTCGATCAACAGTGACCCAGCTCGTTAGCCAGTAAGTGGCTCGAATAGAAACGGAAAGTAAATAGCTCACCGATTTGCACGATCTGTCATTTATAATCCCTGATGATCCGAGGAAAATGTGGACAAATTTGAAGAGAAGACAAAGTAAAGCAACTTTATTGAGAATGGTGACAACAAGGAGGTAGTTACCAATGCCAAGTTTTCGAGGTCGTGATCTGTTGAATGTCACAATGGAGCAGAGATTGGTAAAAATGCCGATGATAAAGAGAAGACAGGCTAGAACGATGTAGGCTGCTTGAACTGCAGTTGCGCTCGAGACAAGCAAGGAGTCAATCGTGAATCCAAAAGGATGTAAGCTGATTTCGCAAAATCGACCTTGATAACAAGGTGGACAGAGGCAAATAAAATCGTTAGGATCTTTCAAAGCACCTTTGACACATTTTCCGCCAGAGAGACAGAAACCACAATGATCAAGGCGAGGATCATGTCGAAAACAGTCGACTCGATAGTGATCAACTTGGCAAATACAAAGATAATTCGAATCATGAAAGCACAAGCGCTTAGTATCGTTTTGGCAAATATGGTGATATTTGAAGACTGGTAGTGTAGTCAATGTGTCTGCTGTAACAAGAAAAGTAAGAGAATCTATAGACAACGGCTTACCTTGGGGGAGTAACTTTAAGGCGTTTGGACAATGATGAGGTGTTGAAGTAGTATTTATTTTGGATACATTTGGTTGAACATATAAAATAAAATACTGCATATCTAAGGACCAGTCATGCGTTTTCAGGATACCAAGAACGGGGGCCACTTCATGACTGTGATCGTAGCGAATTGTTTTAGGTAGTGCCCCATATATTTGTTGATGTTGAATAATCAATTCTAGTGAACTATGATCGATGTCGTAAAACTGTACTACTGATACTGACGATGTAGAACGCACATTGACATGAATTAAAATGGTCGACTTCTCATATTGGCATCGATCGCCGTAAAACAGTTCCCGACATATGCATAAATTTGGACGCTCTCCGCTTGGGTCATAAGTATGAATACACGTACCATTATTTACACAAGGACAGTTGTCATGATGAAGATTACAACGAGGTCCAAAATGACCGATCGGACAAACACAAAAAGGATTTTTTGTATTTGCGTATTGTTCTCGTCCCTTCGGCTTGCAAATAGAATCACGTGAACAGTAAGAATCACATTTTAACTCATAGTTCTGGCAATTAGGTCCGTAAAATCCACTTTTGCAAGAACAGTAAGTAGAATTTTTTCCATTAAGAATAGGTTTACAATCTGCATTCGACGGACATCGTATATTGAAACATGGATCCAAAGTGACATTAGTAAACCAGATAGGAAACTTCAAAACGATTGCTATTCGAAAAGCAGGGAGAAAATCAAAGTAGACAGGATAACGCCAAGAACCTAATTCCAAAATTCTATTATCTTCCAGATAGTAAACATCGAAGTGAACTGCATACACAGGGTTCTGCTCGATATCGGTTCGGTTAAAATAGCGGTTCTGCTTGTGCTTCAACATCTTGGTAGATCGTGAATAGAGAAAATAAAATTTATGCTTGATATATCCAAACTCATGGTTGTAGTACAACTCATGATGATCAATAACAGTTTCGTTAAAAACTAGATTGGCTTTGATTTTGAGCCGTTTGAGAGTGGGCATATGCAGTAATGTTGTTGCTCGTAGATCGATATGAGTAATGACTGAAATTCGATCCGAGAAAAATTCACAGTATTTACCATAATAGGCAGGTGGACAGAAACATTTAATGATATCACTTTCGATAACAGCTAAACCTCGATTGCACGTGTATGCACTCTCGTTGAAAGAATCATATAGAGATAGGACTGAACCTGATTCTTGCGTATTGGTTGTATTTTCCAGAGAACTGTATATTTCCGACAAATTTGGAAATATTGACCATTTGATAAGTTCAAATTGAGACACTTTTGGCCTTTTTTTGTCGTCACGATAGCTTAACTCATTAATAAAATCTGTGTGACACCAGTATTCGTCCTCACCATTGCAGCAGTCGTAGACTCCGTCGCATCGCGCATTCTTCGCACATGAACCATTGAAACATATCACATCGTTGAGCTCAGAACAATTGTCATTTTTATGCTTATACCAACACAGTTTTGAATCATCACAATTATCCATATTGCAGACGAGTGGATATTTTATATGATAAGGTCCACATCGAATGGAAAATCCTATCATGGCTCCATTTTCATCTGCTAGCGTATTCTTTTCATCTTGTGCCTCATAGCAATCTGGGACATTGTTACCAATTTGTGTCAACTGTATACAAGGACGATTGATTATAATATCCAATGGATTTGTAACATTATGCAAAAAACATGGATATTCTCGCGAGATGTCACAGAGATTTGAAAATGGTTGAGTAGAATATCGTGCATGACATAGGGCTCTGCTATGGTTCAAACCATCGACTATTTGATTGTGAACTGTCCAGTTCTTAATCAGAATAAGACCTTCTTCGTCTGAAGCATCACTACAATCCCATTGTCCATCACAGACCCAATCTAGTTCGATACACTGCCCCGTTTGGCATTGGTACTGATCCTTTCGACATATCCAATCCTGGCAAAAAGCTGATGTTTCATCCATATGTTGTTCGAAGTCCCACTTGCCATCGCAGTAAAAATGAAAAGGTCTGCCACTCTTTCCCATATTCGGAGGAGCGGAAGTAGATGTTAAGTGAAATATTATAGATGAATTTTCTATGTAATTTTTGAGTAACAGACAATTCTGATCTTCATGATAACGACAGTGGATGTTCTTTAATGGAATACCATTCCCATATAGATGTTCATCGAATTTATTGTTGCAGAAAGTATCATCATTTCCCAACTGTTGCGCGTACAAACACGAATGTTGACTTTCTGAACATTTGAAACGATGTTTCTGAATCTGTCGGCATTGATTTTCACTCCCGTTCACTTCTTCATCTGTATGATGACTACAATCGGGTGTCCCATCAGAAATTCTATATTGAGAAATACATTCACGAATCTCGTTACAGACATCGTCGTATGCATACGGACGGCCATTGAATGTTAAAGAATTATTCCAGCAGAACTTGTCGTATTGAACGAGCGATTGAAAATCTTTCCTTATTGCTTCATCTGTGCACATCAGATAGTCGAAATGGTTCAATCTGACATTACGACGCTCAAACATCATGTAAATTGGTGATTTCGTTGAGGCCTGATATCCCGGACATTTGATACTGCCATTCAAGTAAAATTCATCAGGTGTTTTGTGATCCCATTTGCGCATCCAATGGTAATATGTTGTAATGTAGGGTCGAATCAAATTGCCTTGAGGATACTTAATTTCATTTTTCTTGCAACTCTCGTTCATGACATGAGAACAATTATTATGATCGCATGGGCAATCGCGTTCTAAGCCTTTTGAGAGTGCACATCGAAGTAGATAAATACATTTGTCATCGTCTGATAGACTAGAATTGTTCATATATTGGAGTGGATCATCGTAAGCAATCGCATTAGTACATTTTCCATTTGGTAGTGTCCACAAACGATGAGTCAAGCTGGTTTCACACATATAGTTTAAATTTCTCAAATTGTAACAATGCCCTCTCTGTGGCAAAAACGTTTGAAATGCAAGTCGAGATTGCCATGGAATACATTGTCCATCACCACAAGACCAAAAATGACGAGAACATAAATGTTCATCACATTCATTATTGCTGAAAAAATTGTATGCACACATATCACCAAGAGTATTCTCGAGTTTCTCATCTGTCCAATCCATACAATCAGGCTCACCTACGACATTAATATGAAATTGCCATTATCTATTAAAAAGCTCACTTACCGTCTAGCCAGAATTCTTCTGCAATACACATACCATTCACACATCGATATTGATCATCTTCGCATTCATTAAACTCGAGCTTATCGCAATTCTCCTCGTCTCGCCCATTCATACACTGCTGTTCTCCGTCACAAATATTTCTCCAGTCTAAACAAAGTAAACCATATTGGCATTCGAGTGTTTCATAACATAAAATATTTCCAAATTCTTGAATACCCCATCGGTCTGTACGCTTCTGTTTAAACTGTGCATTCATTGCTGCCTCGAGCGACTGTGTACCATGGGTCAATTGATATTCACAGAATTTACCAAATGTACCTGGTTTTGTGCAGTTGCATAAAAAACAGTCATCGCAAGTGCGATTATTGTAAAAGATACTGGCATAGTTATCGGTCATTTCTATGCTTGAGCTCCAAAGCAAAACCTTGTTTGGAGTGATCCCTTGATCGATCAACTGGTTGAAGTTCCATCGCTGCCCACCATTATGGCACACATCAAATGGTCGCCTAAGTTCAAACGTCCCGTTCCCTGGCCGTCGACAGTAAGGAACTATTTCTCCTTTCAACGTGTAGTAGATGCAATCATAATGTTCTAGTGAATCACTGTCCTCCGTTTCGTACAGGAGAACACGGCCCTGAGTTACCACAATCACAAAAAGAGTAACAAAAATGTTCCAGGTCAGTACATTTCTCATTGTCATTTTTGATCAAATCGTATCTAAAGTAAGAACTCATACGATCAGTTGCGTTGCAATCTCGGATTTGTCAACACTATCTTCGTACTTCAGCCAAGAAATATTGAACTTACTTGTCTGTCAATCATGTAGTATTCCTCTCGTCATTAAGTAACATCTAAATCTGTAATCATTTTTCAGATTTTTCCTTTCTATCAAGCAAGAAAAACGATATTGTAACGTTTGTAATTGTAATCATGTCTACAGGAAGTTGATAATATAAGCACGTTCATTTCTTCATCACCAAAATCATCTTTGTCGAACGTGCTTCTAACTATTGTCGTTACAGCATGTACGACCTAATGAAAAATTGCATGTAAAGATTACTTACAGTGTACGTCACTCACTAGGTGTCAATACCGTTAGAAGTTACAATATAAATTATCCCAAGATCTTTTTTAATGTATTCTTTCGTTTCTTGAGGTGAGATAGGTATAGCTATTACGGTACGTGTATAGTTCAAATATGCTCTTATTCTATCAAGTATCATAGAAATATTGATATAGAAGACTTAATTATAGAGACAGATCGCAAATATGGCACAAAAACGAATGAACACGATCTTAGACCACTATATATGAGTATTAAGCTAACCATAATCATCGTTTTGTCCTTGCTCAAGGGAATCATTAGATGTTTTTGACTTAATTATATATACATAAGTATAGATTATATTCTAACGATCTCTATATCACAAACAAGACATCTGTATAAATGATTCATACAATTGACCTAAATCTAATTCTTCGAAGAGAATTAGTTCGATATCCGTAGGACAGTGGTGAGTGAAACAATCGATGACCAATTGCGATTTGGTTAAAGGCTCTGATGGCACATTTATGTCTGATGTAACGTACCTTAAGTAGAATCTACACGGTTGGAAAAAATATTATTCCAGAGGGATAACGCTATAATTTCAAAGAGAAGACGCAATGAATTTTATATCAAATGAAAGCTCGTCAAAAATGGGGTTTAATGGTATTAAATAGTGAGGATTATGAAAACTTCTTAATGTCGAACTTAATGAATTTTCAGAAATTTTATACTTTTTTTGGGATGGAAGAGTGAAGTAGCAGCACTTCAAGAATGGAATAAAAAGTTTTCATAATCCTCACTATTTAATACCATTAAACCCCATTTTTGGCGAGCTTTCATTTGATATAAAATTCATTACGTCTTCTCTTTGAAATTATAGCGCTACCTCCCTGGAATAATATTTTTTCCAATCGTATACATACGCTAAATCACAACTATTGATTTTACTGTTAACTGCCACAAAATAAAAGAGAAAATGAGAAATATAATATATAGTAAATATTCACTACTACGTATTTTATATGACAATATTGATTTCATAATTCTTTGAAGCAACTGCGCTTTCATTTTACTTTTTACATGGTGATGTTGTATTTCTAGATTATAAAGGCGAAGCTCATCGAGTACTAACGTCATTCAGTATTCTTGAAATCTACTATGTATTCCTTTATTCTTTTCTGTATTATACTACTTTGCAGTTTAAGTAAGTGAAGCTACCTTTCATCAGAGAGCTTTGATCCATTTGTCGTTCCTATGTTACTGGTAGATGCTCGTGATGTAGCTTTTCGAACAGACAACCTATTGTCTGTGTTCTACCTAGTTAGACAAACCACCAAAAATACGTATTAAACGAGTTATGATTTTATTATAATGCACATTAACGATAAATTACTATACAAGCAGCATTTTAAAGATTTTGTAAAGTGTTTAACACCATGAAAATATTTTTTGCCTGAAAACGCGTCTGAAATACGTCTTATTTGCGTACGGAACACTAAGAGTAAATACGCCCTCAGTGAAACATTCAAAGCGTCTGAAATCGTTTTATACAAAAAATAAAAAAATTTTGAAATATATATTATAATCTATCTCAGATCCGCGTTGAATCACTGTCCTCAACATTTATTATTCGTTTACGTACACCACTGAACTATACGACGAGAAAAAACCTTTTCTCATTCAAAATAAAATATATTTAAAAGAAATTTTCATCGCTCAAATATTTTATTTAAATAACGTGAGTTTTTTTCGAAGTAAGATACTTAATACAAGATGGTTTTTCACTTGTTTGTTTAAATAATTTTATTATTTATTTTACTAAAATGACGTCTTTTTTTTGTTGTCTATTAAATGTGACTAAAATTAGGAAAACTTTTTAATCGGAGTGATAACATGATAAGTAATTCTATCGAAGTATTTATTCAATTTATTTAGTAAAAGTATTATAAACGTTGTTAATCATATAATTTAAATAGTAGTATTTATCAGTTTACTAAAAGGATATTGAATAGCTGAGAACCATTGCAATATTATCCCATTATTTTAACGGCATCTAGATATGTTCTTTATTAAAAAGTTTAACAAAGTTTAGATAAATAAAATGTAACGCGACTGAAAAAAATATTTGATGAGCGTTTAAACGCAGTTAGTAGACAAAATACATTCAAACGCGTTAGATGTCTTGCAGACAAGCGTTGTTTGGTGATTCTTTTTTTTTGTAATTGCGTTTAAACGCGTTGTGTAGAAAAACTGCATTCAGACACATTTTAAAATTTGCTTTAAGAAACTTCTACCCAAGCAAACAAAACTCAAAAAAACGGTGAAACACGTATAGAAATTTTAACGTAAATAAAATCCGAAAAAGCGCATATTTTTATGATTTTTATCTCCGTTAACTTGTTTACTGTGATTAACGAGTCGACAATGTATACTTAACGCAGTAGAACGCTTTCTAAAAACCTGCGTAAAACACGTTCAAATAGCGTAAATACAGCGTTTTTATGGTGACCTACTGTTAAAACGCCATATTTACGCTGTTTGAACGTGTTTTTACACAGATTTTTTAAAGATCATGTCTACCTGGGTTCTAAGTTGTACAATAAAATTACTTTGTTATTCAAATCAAAAAGTGCAATGAAGCGCAAGTAAGTTTGAACGGTACAGTGTAAAACAGAATGACAAATAATAAAGTTCAAGATACATGGCAACAATACATGATGAAAATAAAAATGAAACAGTTAAGAAATTATCATGATAATCTATTAAGAATTCTTAAGCTATAAGATTGTCACGTTTTCTTTAAATAGATTAAAACTCATGTGAAAATTTTAACACGTTAGAATTCACAGGTTTTTTATTTTGAAATGTATTTGATTTTTAAGTCATTTTATGCAGTTTTTTCAGTTTTAACGTTTTGGGTAATATGTAGAGCGACTAGAGTTGAAGTAAAAAATTCAATGACATCTGGTCTTCATGTGAACATTATTGGCTGCGAGGATAGTCTCAAATGAATCATTGACAAAATATGTGCTGGATTAATAAGAAATTATTTTAAGTGCTACTAATCGGATCATCATATCTCAGCTAAAACTTATCCGCTAGTTCAAAACAGTCTACTCCATGAAATGAGGTAATTTTCATTCAAATATAAAACCTTTCGTTGAAAGAGTATAGAGAATTTCGATCGTAATATCTATAGATTCTCATTCCAAGGTATGGACTTTGAAACTGTCACTTTTCGCTGTGACCGTCTATCCTCAATGAGATAGGCAATAGCGCTGCAACGAATGGTAGATATCTGAAAACTATTGCTAGCGCAGACTAAAAGTCGATAGCGTTTATCAAAAGTTCAGCTTTTTTTCCTAACTCTGTAAAGAATGAAATAAGAAGTAATGGATTTGACTCATATTTAATTAATGTATTCTGATCAACAATAGTTGTTGACATTGCCTTTTTAATTACTGCCATGTTTAGATAGGAAAACAATGCTTAACACACACATATGCACAAAGAGACGAATGTAGACAATTTACGAAAGACATTCGTTTCACACAGCCTTATAACATTTTCTCTTTGTATGTAGTAATCTTGAAAAAAAAAGAAAAATGCACTTCATCATACTATTATTGTTCATTGTTGCTCTCACTACAACAGTCGATCATTGCTATAATTGAAACTCATTAGAATATTAATTCTCAAGAATTTTTTTTTCCTCCTTCGTTTAGAAATTGAAACTGTTTCGTCATATCAATGTTATGAATGTGAGTATCCATCCGACGCAACGTGCTTAGATCCGTTTAATACTACGAAATTAAGCACATTGACCAATTATCCCGTTTGTTTTGTAAGTATATTGATGAAAATCAAGTTTATGATATTTTCTTCGTTACTTTACTGCAGAAAGCCAAAGGTTATTTAAATGGAAAGAATCTAATTGGTCGTTCAGGCGTTTCTAGTGAATATGTGAGTCAACTATGTGTTGGTGGTAGAAATAGTTGCAAAGGAAGACAACGAGGCAAAGAAAATGCGATTATATGCTGTTGCACAAGTGATAGATGTAACAGTGGAAATATACAATTTGGAAAACTACATTTGACTGGATTAGTCACAGGCGCTGGAATCATTTTTCGGCTAGTTTATTGATCAATTATCTTAAGAAACTACACTAAAATCAACTATATTATGTACCTCATTTATTTTTTCAAAATTTTGCTTGTAATTTTTAAAATAAAAATATTTATTTCAGAACCAAATTTTCTGTAAAAGATTATTGAGCGGTTGTAGATTTAACGATTAGTCTTTTTCGATTGCATCAATTTCAATTCAATCATCATCTTTTTATTTTTTTCTTCAAGATATTATTTAGCCTCTATGAATAAGAATGGTCATGACAAAGAACAACTTTTAAAAAAAAAGGTTTTCGCATATTCGAGGTAATGTGACTGATTCATGAGTTTCCTGATTAAGTGATTCAAAAGATCCTTCAGTGAAAAAAAAATTCAATATAGGATGGCTCGAATAGGGCTGCCACTTTGTTCTTAATTTCACGTAGTTAAGTTATTAAGTAGTTTTACATAACACTTAATTCACTCAATATTAACACATTGAGCACGATTCATTTTTCTTAGGAAATTTTTGCAAAAAGTCATTTTCATGGGTAGTTCACTTCTAATACATGCACTTAATGATCTTTTCGTTATCTTCTATCGATTAGTTATCGTTCTATTCCTTGTGTTATTACATAATGAATCATTTTCCCCAAGTAACTGGAATTGCTTCAGTCATTTTTTCACTCTTTTCCATATTATATATAACATATGCGAGAAAAATGAGGAAAATTCCAGGTTTTTCTCTGTTATTCTTGTCACCCTATTGTTTTACTATATAAAGACGAGTGAAATATTGCGATAGTTCGCATGTCGTTCGAAGAAATCGACACAGGCAGAAGCGTTAACTCACTAAGTGAAGTGAGCTCTTTGGATGATGATTTTGATAGAATACACCTTGAGTTTGAAAGTTCCGGCAAAGAAATGTCTGGCGAATGATGAATCGATGGAAGATCATGGTCTCATTGAAGAAATAACTTTCACTTCAGAAAACAGTACAACCAATCCTATCAATTGATATATACATTTCATTACGGACGAAATTATTGGCCTTTTGGTTCGTGAAACTAATCGTTATGCGAAGCAGCATTTGCAAACTCATGAGATTAGCAGACAGTCAAAATTTCATCGAAGAGAACCATCCACTGACGAAGAGATGCTGATGTTCTTTGGAATCATAATTGAGATGGGATTGATACAAATGCCGAAATTAAAATGCTATGCCGAGAGAGAGGTTGGAATTATTTCTCAAGTTTTCGCATTTTTCAAATAACGATAAGAAAGATTCGAATCAAGATAGGCTGTTCAAGGCGAAACCAATCTTGAATTTATTGAAAGCCAATATTTCGTCAGTATATACGCCTGGCTCGGTTGTGAGCATCTGCAAAACTATGGTACCATGGCAAGGTCGGCTTTTGTTCCAACAATATATTCTTGATAAAGCACAAGCACGGCGTAAAAATGTACAAGCCAGCAACTACCAATGAATGCACCTGGCATTTCGTGATCTATGCTGGTCAGCAAGATCCTATGGCAAGTCTCAGACATGTTGAAGCAGTCGTAACGAATTTATTGGATGATCTTTCGAGATGTTATCGAACGGTGATGGCTGACCACTTCTTTAATAGTATTTCTCTTGTGAAATGTTTGTTGGAACATAATACATATATTATTAAAATACTAAGAAGTAATCGTGTTGGATCCCGAAGCGAAGTTCTTCAGGAAAAGCTTAGTCGTGGTGAGAAGATGTCTTGATGATAAGTACAAAGCCATCTCATCCGGCAACTGTGGTGAACATCGGAAAAACCAATAAACTAAATGAACATCTCGTGAAGCCACAAGTTATTCTTGATTATAAGGAAGCCAGAGAAAATACCGATTTATCACATCAAGTATCAACATACCATACATGTCTCAGACAGTCAATAGAATGGTATAAAAAGGTGACATTCTAATTGATATTTGGAACTGCAGTGGTTAATAGTTATCTGATTTACAAGGAAAATTATGCCACAAGTAATATACAGGTATTACAGTTTTGAGAAGGTGTTGTAGTACGCCAATCGAGAAGCTGAAACCTGGTCCAAGACAACAATCAGTAAGTCATTCGAGGCGCAAACTCACCGATCACAAGCTCGAGGAGAAAGGAAGGATCAACGCGAAATGTTGGCAGACGATGTGCTGACTGCTATGCAAAGGGAAGGGCACAACAGTCAAGAGAAGCGAGCAATTCTCTGACAAAGAAAGTAAAAATTTTCTGTTCTGACTTTGATAATTTTTTTTGTCTGGAATGTTTTAATGATAAACATTATGCTATGTAATAAAGGATTCAAGAACTGAAGGCAGACTATATGATACCTGATGTTTAACCTCCTGCTTAAGAAAATAACAAAAGAAAGTGCTTTTCTATACAATTTCTTGTTAAACAATAGCGTCGCTCACCGGTTGGCGGCATCGTGCCCAATGGTTTAATATTCTTCTTCATAAAACATTTTCTTTTGATTAAGGTTCTCTTTAGACTGCAAAATATTATTTCGTATAAGAAAATACTTTTAATAAATTTTAAAATGCAATCAATTTTGATTTTCAATAAGAATTTGATTGAATCTATTCGATAACACATGTCTATTATTGCTTATCTTCATTGTTAATAGCAATGATACTGTTTGATATTTGAATTATAAATAACAATAATTCATATTGAGTTTGTTCTTTTGTACATATTTATGTTTGCAGTAGGTATTTTAACAATAAGTAAAAAGTTATTTTTCTTAAAATCCTATCAATCCAAAACGCCTATTCTACTGTCTTGCTAATTAATGAGAAACTTTTTTTAAAATCGGTTTTTTTTCTTATTAAATATTTCGACAGTGAAGCTAATATTAATATTTACGAATTAGTTGCACTCCTAATCTAATCGTAAAAAATCTCTAAATATTGATTGAAAACATTCTCAAATAAAAGACAATCAACTAATATATCTTTTCATACACGCAGAATATAGATAATTTCGAACTGATACAAATGTAATCACACAAAATAACAAACTTTCATTCATGTTCTATACTTTTTACATTGTAATCCATGTTTTTACGACATAATATACTTCAAGTAGAATTTAAATCGATCTATTGTTTCTTCAAATATTGAGATAGAATCTCACAAACAATATAGTTTTATATTTATTGAAAATCTCATAAATGAGGAGAAAGATACATATTTATATAATTTCTACAAGATATTGTTTTAATTGTATTCAACATTTTTCGATATTAATAAAGAAAATCATACATTGTAGTAATTTCTTTTATGTTGAATATTTAGTACTAAAGCATACAGTACCGATAAGAAAGCCATAACTAATAAATATTGTTCCATAAGCGCAAATGAATACTGAATATTCACAATAAGTATTCGGATCATTGGGATCATTATATTGAACGATTTTTTTGGCCTGAAATATTACAACACTAACCTAAATGACAATGATTAAAACTAATCATAAAAATTTTTAATAAAATTTGATTTACCAATATAAACCAGACAAAACAAAATACTGCTACTAAAATATGTAAAAAACTCCAACAACATGATCGTTCTATAATAATCTAAACAGAAAAACAAAGAATTCTTTTATAATTATTTTTTTCTAAATATAATAAAAAATTGTAGTTTTTTTTTTGTTTTACTTTTAAAATAGAAACAATCAAAAGCACTAAAGTTGCAGCACCAGCAACAATGAGATATATGGGTATAAGACGATTCAAAGGACATGCATTTTTATATAAACTTCCAATAACCACTTGACTTATTGGTACTGCTGTAGTGAAAATAATCACTGCGATAAATAGAAGGAACATACAAGTTGTTGTTAATAGTTCGCTTGCAGAGTTTATTGTACGTTTGAAGATACTTTCTCGCTTTTTTAATAATGGATCAATGATTCTATCAGATGATTGAAGTATAGGATTAATATCATTTTCATATTCACTTTCCATTTCTTTATTTTTATTTTTTTTAACTTGTATGAATGCACTCCTTTATATAAATATATATCTTATCATTAGTCTCTATGTTGATAACACTCTTTCACTATTTCTTTTTTATTTTTAAAACGAAGAAAAATTTGATAATAATAATCTATTTCGTCAACATTGATATGATACATTAAAAGAGAAAATATACATATATAAATCAAATTTCATTTATACAATTTATTATTGAAGATAAACTATACTCATATTTTTTCTTCTATGTGCTTTTTCTAATGATAACGAAAGAATGTGAATGATAATAATAAATTCCATACTGGTTATCATGCTATGAATAAATTCATCTAATTCAAAATTATAAAAAAAAAAAAGAACTGGTTCAACATACGGAAAGATAATATGTTTATCATTTTTTGTTTTTCCTTACATAGTTATGAATATGTGACATGATTACTCAGTCAGACAAGAATTTGAAAAAACGCATTTAAACGCTAGAGAAATTTCGCCGTTATCGGATGCTAATCGCGGTACTTCATGATCAGTGAAAAACAACTATAAAGATAATACGTGAAAATGATCGATTTTTCTACGACCAACTTTTTTTTCCCATGTTTGCGTGGATCTATATGCAAGAAAAAAGAAAAGGTTAAGTTTTCTATCATTCACACGCTTGAAGAAATCAATGGAGATGAAAACATTTTGTATATTGCTGATTCTACACATATGCACAGATAGGAAAAAATGGAAATATTAAATCTGAGCATACACACGATTGAAATTCGAAGTTTTTAAAAATTTTCACGACGACTTTCTCGAACAAGCGTTTCAACGACCAGAAATGCGACTTTTCAAGTTTTTAGACGCGTTTTTCGAAATCCTTGTCTGGCTCGATGATTATGTAAGAAGAGCAACTTACAATTCATTCCAATACCATAGATATTTTAAAGTTTTTCTATCTATTATCTGTAAGAACAAATTTTGGTAATAACTTTCGATTAGATTACCAATATACTTGCATTTCTACGAAAATGATACATGAATGATATTAAAATTATATCGTTAACATTATTTCGATCAAAGGAAATTAATTTTAGATTCATTAAGTTACTAATACAGAAATCTTTGATGCAGATTGAAAAATCACAAGTTTGGGATAATATACGACATATATCATAATAAATGTTCTACTTATGCAGACGAAATGTGAAGTAAAGGATGAGGTTTTTTTTCTTATAATAATATTTAAAATGATATACATTTGCAAATAAATGTTTTTATAGGTTCATCTGCCTGAATGTTGAAAATTTGTAAATCAATATTAAAATCTTAGTTTTGTAGAAAAAGGAAATTATTTATCGTTACAATTGTATGATCTAAAAAAGAAGATTTATTATATCGAACTTTTTAATTTATTCGTATCGATGTTATTCTTGATAATTGATATGATTAGCATGCAACCAATTCTAGTCGAAAATTCTGAAAAAAATTCGGCTCATCATAATACGAATTTAATGTTACAGTTCGACGATGATTTCATCTGTATCTAATAAATTAAAGTTAATTGATAATAATAGAATGTTTTAATTATATCAGCATAATCATTAAAATAAATTAGAAAGATGTCAAAATTTAATTTCTGTTATTATGTGTATTCAAAATAAAACATTAAAAATCATTATTTTATTAAAAATTACACTAAAATAGTTTATATCTTATTTTATATTTGTACATATTAATCAAAACAGCATGAATATGAAGAAAAAAAAAACAAATTCAAATAATGTAAATGATTTTCATATTTATGAATTTTTGATCTTAATTTTTGCTAATTTCGTATACCAAACTACCAACTATAAAATAATTTAATATATGTGTTGCATAAGCACAATGATAGACTGTATATTGGCAATAAGTAGTTGGATTACTAGGATAAGAATATTGAACTTTCTTATTCGCACCTGCCACCCAAACACTACCCTAAGTAAGAGTAATATTCAAGCTGTTAAGTTATAACTATTTTCTGTAATTTTTAATAAATTTTAACTTACGGTTATTAACCAAGCTAAACAAAATAGGCCCAATACAATATTTAAACAAATAATACACCCTGTTTTTCCCTCAATGATCTAAAAATAAATTCATATTATAAAATTTTATAAAAAAAAAATCTTACTTTCAAAATCATAATTATTGCTAAACATAAAGATACAACACCTGTAACAATAAGATATATTGGTATGAGATAATTAATAGGACATTGATTCTTGTATAAACTGCCCATTATTACTTGTACTATTGGTACTGCAGTGATAAGAAGAAATACTAACATAATTAAAAAGCATGCAAATATAAATGATAATACATTATCACCAAAAAGTGTCGCGCGTTGAACAAAATTATTTAATTTTGTTGTTGTAATATCAGAAAATTTACCCTTGGGATCGAATGTTGGTTCTACTTTGTTTTCAAGATCAAATTCCATAATACTATACAATAAAAAAGAAAACAATCTATCAATAATAGACAATAATACATTTCATTATTAGTTTTACAAGAATAAATAATATCACCTTATTTTACTCATTCATATAAAAGAAAAACTTATTCTTACATCCTTTTTTTCTATCATTTAAAGCGTACCTCACAATATATGTTGATTATTTTAGTCTTCTTTTTTTTTCTGAGTTGTGTAGATATTCTTATTTATATTTTATTATTGTCACCTTATATTTGTTGTTTCTATGTTGATAACATGCACTGGTTGTAAGCAACAAAAACGTGAAAGCTATGATTCTTTTAGTCACCTTTAATATAATATAACAAAAGGAAAAGATTTTTCAGAACAAACATACGTATTATATTCGGTCTTAAGATTTTTTTTCTAAACTCTTACATAACATGAAAAACAATATCTTAATTAAAAAGAATAGGTATTGTTATGAAACTAAATAAAAAAAAAAACACATGCAAATTCGAAAAAATACATTATTATCAGCTAAAATAACTCATATTTATTCGAGTAAAAGAAAAACTATTAATATGTGAGAATATTTACTCATATAACGTTATACTATCGATTAAATATCTATACGTATCATGAAGAACAAAAAAAAGAATGTATTTTTATTATGAATCATGGCAGATGACAGCAGAACAGAAAGAAACGTATCTCATGGTTAATCTAAAAACATACTTTTTTTTTACAATCTGAAACATGAATTCAAATGTTTCAATAGTAAAAATAACATTAGATATATCATAATAGTTTTCATAAGTGAGAAAATGAATTAATGAAACAAAAAAACTGAATATAAAGCATAGAACAAAATTATTCCTTTAATATAGGTATCAATAAATTAATTTTGGTATATATTGCCTCAATACTATACTGTCAGCAAACCATTTTGATAAATCTCAATTATCAATTAGTTATCGTTCTGTTATTAAAGACGAACAAGGGAAGGCAATTAAGCTCTGGCAAACAGTATTTTAACCTAAAAGTAATGGATATTTTGAACAATATTTTATGTCTATAGCTTCACTTCTTTATCAAGAAGAAGACACTTTAGGAGTTTGGTCAAATGATAATTTATTAGTTAATGTTGTACATATTCGACGAATTATTTTGAAATCAATCAGAGATGCAACATTTCTTTATGGTGTTATTTCTAATATAGCTACTTTAATAGAATTTCGCAATCAGGGTTACAATCTAACTATTACTTACTATTAGGTTGAAAACCTATTACAACTCAAATACAATATGTCACTAATATATCTAATAACATTCCCTTTTCAGTTCATGAAGTGTCATGAATATCAGCATCTTCTAGTTCTTTTTATGATCAATTGCTTGAGATCTATTCTACCCAACCTCGATCTTATTAATTTGATCGATATTTTTCTTTAATGTTTGAACATTGAATTGGTTCGGATTGGCAAGAAGATTCTGCTTATCTTTGCATTGCATAGAATAAAAACAAATATATAATCACATCAATGAATCAGATGATACTAAAACATAGCGATGTGCAGATATCAACGTAACAAGTTTCTTCTTCATACACTTCCTTAACATACGATTTTAAAGTTAACTTGCAGATCATGATGAAGATTGGCTTTTCTCGAGCCGAGCTGTTAGTTATATATTCTTTTTATTTGTACAATTTTATTCATTTTTTCTCATAAATTGGTTCAGATTGTTTACAAAAGATGTGATGCAAATAAATTTATTCTCTATTACGATGTTTATCATAACAATAATAACTTTTTGTGAATATTATGGTGTCTCAAGAATATTCATAGAGTTTCAGTAATCAAAAGTATAATCCATCAAGAACGAATGAAATTTATTTGAGTAATTAAAATAGTTCTACCCAAGTATTGTAATGATCTTAACTCAGTAATAGTATAATTTGAATAACAACACTATTTAATTAATTACTAATTTATTTCAATCAATACAAGATTTTATTGATCTAAAGAAACCAGTAGTCACTTGTGATTCTCTCAAACAATACAATAAACTATTATGTGAAAGAACAAGCAATTACTAAGAGAAATGGACACTACTGTATGATGATGATAGTGGTGCAAATGAGTGGGGTAGTTAAGAAAAATTTATTATGCAATCAGGGATGAAAAAAGGAAACAAACTATTTAGCTCTTCTGTTAGTGTCGATTTTGACAAGATTTTTGATGAAAACAACCGTTTTCACTGGGAAGTTTTTTCGCTGATTCTGATATTTCAGACGAAAGTATTGTTGCATGAAAATTACAAAATTTTCGCAACACTTTTATCACCAAATATAGTCACACTAGAGGTATTTTTCGAAAAATGAAACTTTTCAATGAAAAAAAATGTCTTAGTAATCAATTCAAAAATTTTCTCTGTTAACAGTATTCCAACCTATTACTTACCAGTTCTGGTCTGATAGAAAAGATAGTATTTTTTGAGGAGAAGATGTTAAAAATTTTAGAAAATATAAATCAAGTACTTGCAAAAAAATTGCGTTCCTTTCCATTGAAAAACCAATGTTTATTGAAAATTGAAGTTCCTATTTTCCCTGATGCATGCAGTGATATTTTCTCTAAAATCTACAACATAACATCTCGTGTTTGAAATAGAGAAGAATCAACTATTTTTCTGATCAAAAATTTACAGAGAAGACGATACCATTTAAAAAGAAGGCACTGCACACCTGTCTTCCTATCCTCATAGTGACTACACTATTAGCTACTATTTCATCATAATACCCAGAAATGTTATTCAAAAATAATGAAAAAACAGAATAGTATGATCTTTTAAATATCTAGACGTCACCATACGTACTAAAATAGGATCGGAGTCTTTTACTTCAAATAGTCCCAATTAAAGACTGCAACATGAAAAAAAAAATTTTATACTTATGTACTTCCATATTTATTTTGTATTATTTATAATCTTGCTTCTCTTTTACTGATCATCAAACACGAGAAATTGATCATTTATATCGTGCAGGAATTTCGTTTAATATGTAATCTATAGGGATCGAACGATTATGTTACTTTGTTTCTTATACAAGAAAAAGTATTTCTCGACTACATGTATGATGATTCGATGCAATTTATGGAATATCTAAATGGAATTTCTTAACGAAACAGATATAGGCGGACTCGGAAAACGGATCTAATCACTAAATCTAGATACAAGTTTATACAAATCAATGGATCTTGTAAAGAATAAAATTTTTATAAACCATTATATACAGAAGGCACATCATATGAATTGATACGTTTTACCTTTCTTTTCTGTTGATGAACATGAAAAAGACTTCTTTAAAAGATCAGATCTAAACACTAGAAATTTCATATGTAAATATAGTAATCCATTTTAAACTTTAAATTTTCAGATTATGCGATAGAGAAATGTCCATCGCGGTTGAGAATCTGCCGCTGCCGCGCCGCAACGATAATCAAAGAAAGCTATCCGCGCCGCTGCCACGATGGTACTTTTAAAAATCTTTGGATTTTCAATGCTGTGATTGGTTTAAATTACAGGTGCTCCTGCCAATCGATCAGATTCACCAAGCCTTATCGTGCAGCATACATTAATATCGAGAATCTGTGTAAATTTCTGAATTTTTTAAATTTCTTCCATAAAAATTGCTGCCGCGCCGCACCGCTGCCGCACAGTGGGCAATCAGGCGGACATGACCGATAGTCCTATTTTCCAAAGTTCAAATGTTGGAATGAATACGTCTATGGTCAGTCTATCTCATCCTAAAACTAAATTTCGGGAAATCAAATCATACCCCTAAAAATGCCCATTCTCAAAAATTGTTCATAAATCGATAATTATACGGAAACTATTCTTTTTCTGAACTCATCAAAACATTTTGAAAAGAAAAACTATCTGAAACGAATGATTAACACATAAGCTATATTGCATGAAAAAATTATTTCGATTGAACCAAAAATGCGATAGAAAAAAAATTATTATCGGGCCCATACTACGTCAAAAAACAGGTCAGACCGTATTTTGTCAACGCTACAAAGAATTCTCGCCTGATTGAGCTCAAATTTTTACCATCCATTCTTCTTTGGGTGATTTATCATTGACCATAGCGCAATGTTGCATTAGTGAACACAGGCCGAGCTAGAGGCCTCACAAAAACCCAGGTTTCTGCCCAGGAATGGCTAATTTTGAGAAAATGAGAACATTTTGACGCAAAACCAATCTGATATTCGGAATCAGCTCACGAAACTGCATCGAATCATATATAACAAGTAGTATTTCTCAAAAAAAAAAAGTTGGTTTCTGGGCCCGACAAACTTTTGAAAAACACCCTTTCCGTCAGAGATGTCCATCGCGGCGCTGCCGCTGCCGCTGCCGCGGACGCGACGCGGACGCGGTCGCGGTAGCGGCGCGGCAGCGGCAGATTTTTCTAAAAATCGTCGCGGCAGCGGCGCGTCAGCGGCTGACGTTTTAAAAAGCCATCGCGGCAGCGGCGCAGCAGCGGCAAACTTTTTTTTAGAACATCGAAAAATAACATGATTTTGAAAGAAATTTTACTTTTTACAAATAGAACAATGTAGAGCTGAATGAATTTGATAGTTTACTAGCAATATCTGTTGTCTGATACAGTTGGAACAGTGAAATTCGAAACGTTTTTTTGAAAACCATCGCGGCAGCGGCGCGGCGGCGGCTAGTTTATGTTAGACCGCGTCGCGGCAGCGGCGCGGCAGCTTTATCTAATACATCACCGCGTCGCGGCAGCGGCGCGGTAGCTTTTTTTCTCTAAGGCCGCGGCGCGGCAGCGGCAATTTTTCAGCCGCGATGGACATCTCTGCTTTCCGTATTTTTTAAACGCTACAAAGAGTTTAAGTGCGATCAATCTCAAACTTTCAGTAATTATTCTTCCATGTCGGGTTCATCGTTGGCCATAGCGCAACTTCGCGGTGATGAGTTTAACCGGTGCTATGAGTCCCCTAAAAAATGAGGTTTTTGCCCCCAAATCCCTATTTTTTAAAACAAGGCATCATTTTGGTGCAAAACTAAGGTGATATTCGAAACCAGCTCGTCGAGCTGCGTCGAACCATATATAGTGAAAGCAGTTTTCTGAAAAAAAAATTTTGACCTTTATGGAGGGAAAGCTTAGAAAAAAATTAATCTGTGTTTTTTCCTTAAATAAGCGTCTTAGCGAAAAACCAAGGTGATATTCGGAATCGGCACGTAAAATCGCGTCGAATGGTGTACAAAACGATATATTTTCTAATAAAAAATTTTTTTCGAAAAATGTGGTTGAGATCCCCCACAGCCTTTTTTGAGAAAAAATTGTTTTTTCAAAATATGGTTTATTTTGTTTAGGATGATATTCTAAGTGATGTACGACCACTTCTAAGCTATACAAATCCATTTTCAAACAAAAAAGTTACATGTCCGCCTGGTATGCGAAAGTTGCCCACTGTGTGCCGCCACCGCCATCGCCATCGCGGCAGCGGCAGCGCCGCGATGGACATTTCTCATGTAAAATCAGACAATATTTTCCATAGCGTCGAGTCGCAAGATGAAAAACACAAACCACATCTGTGGAACTATTATTTCTTAGTATAATATAAAAGGGTAAGCAGAGTTATCCTGTTAGTTTTGGCCTCTGAACCGTATTTCACATAGAGAAAGTCAAGTAGTGTTATACATTAAATGTGGGCATGTAGTGGCGAGATTTTCTTGACGTAAGGCCACCCCCCCTCCTCAAAAAGTTATTTTTTATCAGAAATTCCAAAATTGACATAAATGCATGGGAAGATAGCTCATCTTCCGATCTTTCAGAAATAGTATAAATTTCCTTTTGATGCTTCATTTCTGGTAAGATTTTTTGCTAATTTTCACGATGTACTACTCGTAAAACAGGCATTTTTTTAAAAACGAAAAATCTCGTTCATTATTTTTCAGAAGGTAGGTTCGGCAAAGTATCCGTAAGATTACTAAGTCAGAATACTGTATAAAGTCAAATATTTCTTTTTTGTTTGAAAGAGCGTCAAAAACTGCAGATGCTATGAAGCTCGGCTTTTTGAATGAAGCATTACTATTGTTATATTGAAAAGCATTTTTATAATTAAAGCATCATTTTTTGAGTTTTTTGAGTGAACCAACTTGTGAACTCTTTTTTCCGCTTGATAGATAAGAGTTTTAAAAAAAGGAGCCCCATAGGCCCTGCATCTTGAGATGCTCTTTCAAACAAAAAAAATATCTATATATTGAATGAAAGCCCACGGAGAAATCTGGCGGACAAAATGACTAATTTTTGACCATTGTTAGGTTCGTATCTCTGTCAAACGTCAGTAGATCGAGCTGAAAATTTTTTTGACAGCCTCCTCACTCCATCTCCAATATATGCTCCAAATTTCAGCCCATTTCAACGTACCTAGACTCAGATTGATTTTTGAGGGGGGGGGGGCGGCCTTAACGAAATTTTGGCACCATATTCGAGTAAAAGCTATCTATGTTCACTTTCTTCACTGTGTTAATTCTGAAAATACTTGTGTTTAATACAACTCGATGAGTTCTACCCAATGGTATACTCAAATCTTCAATGTCTTAAAGTATGATTTTTGAGCCGATGGAGAGCATAGAGAATATGTGAAAATCATACCTTAAGCTATTTAAGATTTGAGTAAATCATTGGATAGAGCTCGTCAAGTTGCATAAGACACATTGATGAACTGCTTAGACATAGGTTTATTTGCGGATGTTCGTTGAAAAACGTCGAATCTGTCGCTAACTTCACCAACATGAAAATTACTCTTAAACGCGCTGTTGGTTCAATTGATTATTATATTAGTTAATAATTCAGCAAGCTCTACAAATTAACATTACTAAAATTTAAATAACGATTTATCAGTTCGTGGTTTTGCCTGGTGAGTTATATCAATTAGGAACAATAAATAGTTCTTTTCTTTTTTTCGATGAGTAATCTTCTTTATGAAGATAAGTTACCATTAGAATTATTTAATCTACTAATAGTAAAAGTGTTCTTTTTTCTTGTAATTTGTTAAACATAGATATTTTTGAATATTTCATTTGTCTTTATTTTTAGTAAACTTATCTTATAAAAATCAGATAATTTATCCTCTATGAGTCTATGTTTTTTT
>JAJEKB010020358.1:306847-331251 GCA_022393335.1 Macrotrachela quadricornifera | reverse complement strand
AAAACCGCTGTCAACCGCGGTTTTACTTGAAATTTTTTTTCCGTGGGAGAAGAGCAAATACAAAAGAAAGGTTTTCTTGAAGTTACATCTTATAAGAATATTTGATTTTCAAAATGTAAAACAACGATTATTATTCTTAGTATCATTAAGATAATTATTACTGTAATCCATAATACGAAAATCTTTAAATTAAGAAAGTTTGACACTATTTTTCAGAAATATTATACAATCAAAATAACTACCGTTAATCTTTCGATGTATTTTTTATTTAATCATTATACTCTGTACAATGATAAAGCATTTAACTTTTCGTTATAGGTAGATTATGTTCATTACTTTAAAATACAGAGATTGAATCTGTAGTTTACTTTCATCTTTCATTTAGATTTTATAACGTTTTTTTAAATTAGAAAATTAATTAATTATTTGCATTCCAACTTGAAAGATGTCAGCAGAAAGAGTAATAAACCAAACTATCTTAAAAAGCTATGAAACTAATTGATCAATATAATTCTGCATTTTAATTCTATCTCATTTATCATAAGCTAATCTTATATAACATCTGCATCTCAAAAATCATTATTTTCATCTAGTTTCATATTTAATGATTATAATTAAAATTACTTTCCTTGACAACGTATAGAGCGAATCGAAAATAAGAGAAAAGCACAGAATCTTTTCAATTTCTTTTTTTTCCCATGCTATGCAACCATGCGTGTATGATATGATTCAACAAAAGATAGACACTAAGTAACTGTCTGAACCCAATCATGTTTAATCTTTATCAAGTTGTTAGTTAATCCTATTAGAACAAGTTGATCGGTAGTTTGAGATCTATTATGATCGAGCTCCTCCAATGTGAAAAATAGTATTTTGAATCTTGTACGAAAATTTGATGAGTTGAGAAATATTGCAGATGCATCCATATCCGAACGACCTACTTCTGTTCGTAATAATAATAACATAGGATGTATCCTTACTAGATTCCAAGAAAATTTCAAAACATCATTAAGAGGGGGCATCTTTGCAGCCAAACTTGACTAGAACCAATATTCGACATATAATGACAGAATTTGGAGTGCAACACATCGGTGAAATCAGCGATAGGTTCGACTTTTTTCAGGCATATTCAGATCTCTAATGGCTCAAAGTATCATTTTCCGATTTTCTCTAATACTATCTATTAATGCAATAGTCATACTTTCGGCAATTGAAGATCTGAATATAGCATTGGATAGAGATCATCAAATTGCATCGGTAAACAAATATTTTCAAAATTGACACAATGAATATAGATAGCTTTTACTTTACTATGCTGTTACAATTTTATAAAGAAAATACAAGATTTTAAGATTTTCTAGATCCTACTTTGACCTATGGAAAAATCTGATTGCATTATTGGATAGAACTTGTCAAGTTCTATAAGACACACTGATGAATTGTTTAGACGCAGGTTAATAAGTGAATGTTGGTTGAAAAATGCCGTATCTACCGCTAACTTCATCGACATCATTTTATTCATGTTTTAATCTAGTAATAGAAGTTTGTGAAATATTTAATATTCTAATAAAAAATTTATCGATGCTGTTGAGTAGAATAACGAAGTCGTGTTTTTCACTTTCGATGAAATCAGTAGACGACATAAGAACTATTTATTCACTTATATTTGAGAAGAAAAATTGTTTAAAATCAAAATAAATACTTATGTTAGTAGCACAGTTGCCAACCTATGTATCAAATATATATTTTTCTTTTTTTATCAAAAAGTCTTTTGTATGTGTTCATCTGAGAAAAGCAACTGTAACTCTGTGAGGAACGCAAATCCAACGATTGATTAGATATCATTTGAAAGAATGCTTTTCAAAGTATTGTACCAGTGAAAAAAGTAATAAAGAAATCTTTTTTTTTGTTGCAAAATTCTTCAATTTTTCCATAGGTATATGTCTTCCCATATTCTCTTTCAAATGATGAACGAAGCTATTTACATGATATTTGATTTCATCCTAAATAAATTCTTATCAAATAAACATGTAATGCATCAGTCTTATAAATATTGTTCGACTCAAATACTAGAGAGCTACAAGAAGAATTACAAACGGTTTTAACTAATATTCTAATAAAATAAAATTGAATATACTTTGATCATAATCTAATAATAATAATGTTTCGATAAGGATTATTTTTGTGTGCACTTAATTAAATATACTAAAAGCTGCAACATGAAAAGCTCTGTAATTAATAAAGAACAGTTTATTTTACATATCAAATAAGAAGAAAATGATTTTTTCGAGGCAGTAATAATTGATTACAAAGGATTTTACTTTATTTTAAAAACAAGAAGTAAACAATTAAAATAAACTTTTCTTTGTAGATTGTCGAGCTTTCTACACTGCGTCTTGTAAGATATTTTGTTTTTTTTTTTTAAATAAAAGATATCAGGTGACAAAAAGATGAAATAAGCAAAAATGAATTCATCTTGTATCAAAAAAAAAATATTATTTTTGTAAAATCGAAAATTGTTGACTCAAAATTTGATCATTTTGAAAAGAAAAAGTGCCACTATAAAATAAACGATCTCATATAACATGTTGAGCTTTTCATGCTACATATTGTGCTTGAATATTTAGTTCTTTAATACAACGTATTACATGATGGCAACATTTCGTTTGTTTCACCCGTTAGTTAAATTCAAACAAAAATAGTCCTTATCAAAATTTTTTTATTATTAGATTAGATGAGTAATGATCAATTAGTGTCGAAATGCTGTAAAGACTTTTGATATGACCTAAGTATAATAAATAGATTTTTAAATTCGATGAGTTTTATTTCTTAAATAATATTTTAACATTAAGTAATAATTGAATTATATTATTTTTTTTGTTAATCTGTATATATTTATTAATTTTTAAAAAAAATATTCTAAATTTTCTTTCATCATCATCATTTATCTGTGTTTCATTTTTCATTTTCTTTATGAAATTATTTTATCATGACATTTAATATTTACAATATTTATTCAAGGAGTTCTTATCATAACAAAGAAAAAGAAATTGATAATAGTTCTGAAATATATATATATATATAAAAGAAATATGATAATACAATCTGTTAGTTTCTTCTTTCTAGTTAAGTAGAACATATTTTTGAATAAATAATATGAGAATAATTCTCTCTTTCATTATTATACTCATTATAATATCAATTTGTGCATCAAAACAAGATCCATCACATGTACTTCATGGTTTATTTTCGGATTCTGATGAAACTCATGTTTATTATGGAACACTTGATTTAGATGCTTCACTATATAATATTTTCAGTACATTAAATATTAATGATGTTGGAAATCCTAAAAATATAAAATATCCTGTTGTACCATTAACATATGATCCAAATAATGATGTTGTTTATATGGCAGCACCAAACAATCAAAATCAAACAATATTAAGTATGATTAATGCAACAAATGGTAGTCTTATAAGAACATTTAAAGCAAGTCCAAATTCAATTATTTCACTTCAATATGATATTTTTCAAAAACAATTATTTGCACATATGGAAACAAATTCTGAAAATGTTACATTAATTGTTGAAATTAATACAATTGATGGAAATATTAAACAAGTTTTAGGAATAATGAAAGATATTAAACCAACTCATATATCAAGTTATTGTCCTATATGTAGAAAATATTTTCTTATGATGATTGAAGATCAACATTTTGTATATGTTGGTGTTAATACAAGTAATACTGGTGGTATTGATTGGAATGCAACAATCAATATTTCTCCTATTAGTATGCGATTTGATTATAAAACATTTACAATGTATACAACATATATTAATCAAACTGATAAAATTATTTCTTCAATTGGAATTTTAAATAGAACATTAGGTGGAATAAGTAAAGTTGTTGGAATTATTTCTGAAGATTCAAGTCTTGTTGTTACATCACTATCAGCATATGATATTGCTGAAAATATTTTTTATGCATCAAATAAATTATTTTGGCCTTATTCTGTAGGTGTTTCATATGTTAATGTTAATACATCGGTTGAACAAGCGATTCTTCTTCCAGGAAGTCAATATAATTCTTATGCATGGTTTGTTAAACAATTTATTCATTAAAATCAATTCATTTAATTATCGTATTAATTTATATGAATATACAATTACAATTTTATTTTTCAATTAGAAATTTAGTTTTATGTAAACCAAGAAGTAGAAAATTTGAATAAAAATCTTTTACAATGATTTAATAGAATAATTTTCTTATTAAATATCATCTAAGCAAGATTTAGATCAAGATAATATGTAGATAAAATAAAATGAACAGATATTGCTAGAGATGAATTTGATATGATACTGTATAAGAACGTGAGATTGTTTCATCCATATTTTAAAATCTTGTATACGATTTTCAGATTTTAAATTAATAGCATTTATTGATCACGGAATTTTTTTTTTGAAAAAAATTAGCATTTAATAATATTATTCTAAATCGAGGTTGCCTTAACCATAGTGCTTTGCGGTTTTTCTACAGATATGTTGATATTTCTAGAGACTTTCCTTCGAGTACCTCTGCAATTATAAAACTACTAGGACACAATATATACTTGTTCTTTACATAGCCCTCTATATTTGGATTATGTGATAGACGAAATGTATAAGGACAGTTATGTATACCATATTCACCGTCATATTTAGATCAGGACGATGAGTTAGAATACATAGTGTTACTCGAAAATTTTTTCTATTGATAAACTTTATTAGGACAAAATTAATTTTCTTATAATAAATTGTATAATAATCACTATTTGATAGTAAGACAATTAGAATACTAAAACTTTGTTAAAATTATAAGAAATTGTATCAAGGATAAGTCAATGTTTCTCATGATTACAGCTACAGACATCGCAATTTCTGGAAATTCGAGCAACAGTTGTCATGTTTAATACTACAGTATGCTTCAAAAAAATTTTCCGCCCATAAAAATTGTTTAGCCGCTCATTAGAAGTAGATTGTGTCGAATGGTACAAGTAAATGTGATCTTCATTCAAAATTGTTAATAATGACGACGAATTCGAACGATTTTCACATTAAACAACAGTCTCTAATTTGACTTGTCATACTTTTAGTAAAAGCCTGCTGTCAGATTCATATTTAGTGTCAAATATGTTCAAAGAGCTGAAATTATTAAGCACAAGGAACTGTGTTAGGTTAATTCTTTGTCTAGAACTACAGCTAGTAATACTTGTAAAAAATATATATTGGACTTTTGAAAGTGCCTTTAGACAACAGTCTGTACTTCTTCTTTATCCCTCTGAGTCTCGACATTTCTTTTGCGAAAGATGAAAAGTTTTTAATGAAATTTTGAATAATTTGTAATTCGGGTCCACCAACAAACTGTGACATTGTTAGGGCGAACATTATACAATGCCACTGATATTTTACTAGAAAATCGTCATCACCGAAATCAATACATATGCAATCAAAAGCCGTTAGAAGTTCATTTTCTGACGATAAGTCGGATTGAGAGTGATTCATAACTTCCTCAATTTCTGGTTCAGTCAAACTCTTTTTCTCGAAGTTGTCATTGTGAAAATATGTACGATGTATCGTTAAAGTATACAATTATTATTCAAAGAAAAATATATTTGCTTCATTCTTACTCTTGTCTTTTACTATTCGAACTATAAATGCACCGAGCCCGAACCTCTCGGTCTCGCTTTTTTCTGGTCTTCCAGATTTCAGTTTTTTCAATTCGTGTTGCATTGTTCTTTTTATCCGATGTCAATGGTTGAGAAATCTTTCATTTTGATAAGGCTAATTTTATTAAATGTGGTTCATTTGATCGAATTTTTAAAAGAAGTGAACATTATTTTGTTTAAATGATTCAATTAATGTATAAAAGTATTTCTAGAATGCAAAACGAAGAGAAGATAGACATAACGATAGTCTCTTTTATACCTGGGACTGACTGAGACCGAGAGACTTGCTTTGGTCTCGGGCCCGGTACATCCCTAATTCGAACAATGGGTATATACACTACGGATTGGATGGAGACAGAAAGAAGTTTCCCCGATTTTCTAGGTAAGATGGGGCTAACTAGAACTTTATGTAAGGAAAGAAACCAGTCACAGAGCACTAGAGAAAATAGTAGGTAATAAATACAAACGAAAGAAAAGTGATTGTATTGGAATGCGTTATAATGTATGGTATCATATAGAACAAAAGAAAGCACATAGAATATAGATGTTTAATACTAATAAGTAAAAAGGAAAGAAAGAAGGATTGCACTTGTCTGACATCACCTAATAAATGATAAAAAAATGTTCTGAACAATTAAACAATATACTAGAAACACCTTTGTCAAATAGTTTCATTTGGACGCATATATGAGTCGCCGGGATTCAAAGGGTTAATTTCTCAATATTGTAATGAATAGTACTCATTAGAATGTTTCTTTCACGATAAATAAGAGAAGCAGATCGTATGCTCCTGTTCCAAAAAGACAAAATTATAGAATGATGATTTTTCAAGTTAATGGTCGACGGCATAAATGAATGAATATATATTGTAGAGGAAAGAAATTATACTTCATATATATAACGTATAGTACATCTGTCGAGGATTTATCCCTCAAAAAATTACTTTTGCAGTTACTTATAATAGTAGAGAAACAGCTGTTTAAAAAAAACTTTTTTTCAAGTTTCTTTACAAACACCTATATCAATTAATATAAAGAGAAGTTACATTTTTTTCAGGAAAAGATTTTTCAGAAACTCTCTAAAGACTTCATACAAACCTCGAAACTATGTTCATTGGATTCTCTATCAGTTTTTACTAATGCAAGTAAATTTTTACTTATTTTAGATGAGAAACAAGCATGTTATGCAAAAACGGCTTCCTTATTTCCAGTATCATACAACAACATACAGTAAAAATGTCTTTTCTCGTCAATGAAAAGAAAAGAAAAGATAAAAAAAAGGATGTGTTACTTTGTAGCCAGAGGTATGGGGAACAGAATGAGATAAAGTATGCAAAATCAACCAATACACATCATACTCGACCCAATCTGAAGCGCCATCACCAGTAGAGTTTTCTGTCTGGAATCTATCTAACAAATTTTCTAGACTCAGTTTTTGATGCTGTATCTGAAAAAAAAATTTCAGAAACTCAAAAAAAAAAGAAGTAGAAAATTTTGCACATTTCTGAGCTAAACACCTGTTTTTCGATGGAAATACCACTTTTCGAGTATCTCGGATTTTTGGGTCGGAAGAAAGTCTTTACTGAGAATAAGAACCTGATATTCATGATCAGCGGCTCGAGTTCTACCAGATGATGAGTAAAAAAGCCAAAAAAAACATTTTACTCGAATTTTTCTTTGCTGGTTCCGTATGTTAATAAACAATGAAATATGTCAAATATTTTTCTCTTTTTCATGGTAAATATTATAAAAGTTTTTTCTTTTATTTAACAATATTATATAGATTTTTCATTGATGGAAATAAGATAACATATTCATGACTTTTCTTATTTCCATTATGAATAATCATATCTTTTGTCGGCACCAGAATTAAATAGGAATGGCTGTAAAACACATATCTCAACAACGACAATAGCTAGTGACCTGCAATTTTGACTAATCGAAGAAGGCTGAGCTAGGACATGTTTTGATATTATACTATGTAAAGTGAAATCATTGTCTAACTAACCCTTGTTAAGGAATTGTGCCGAAAAATGCATAATAATCCTATGTAGTCCCAATGAATTTTTGAAATTGGCATGTGTTAGATAGAGGAACCTCAGATCCTTTTATCCAACATAAGTCAATTTCAAAATTGCATTGGGACTACAAAGTATTATTATGCATTTTTCGAAATGATGTCTTCGAAAGGGTTAGTTAAACAATGATTCCACTTTGCCTAATATTATATAGAAACATGTCCTAGCTCAGCCTCCTCCGAATGGAGAAAATTACAGGTCACTAGCTACTGTCGTTGTCGAGATATTTGTCTCGCGCCTACCCCTATTTAATTCTGGTGTCGACAATAAATATTAATCATTTTCATATAAGATCTTTTATGTTTCATAACATATGTCTTTAAAAAAAATATAAAAAATAAAAATAACAGATGGAAATTATTAGTAATTTCAATTAAATTTTTATATATGATATCATATAATATAAATTCATTTTATCAAAGAATATATATAAATTCTAAAAAATAAAATTATTTTTATATAGTTAAGAAAGAAAAATAAAACAAAATATTACAAAAGAAGAAAACATAAAAATTAATTTCTTTTTTTTCTCATTTATTTATAGATTCAATCGAAAATAATGAATACAAATCAATCAAGTAATTTATCATCACAACAAGTGTATGTATCTTATTAATTTATAATATAATAAAGAAAAGTTAAATTTTATTTAGAAATTCAATTATTGGAAAAAAAAGATTATTATGGATTATTTTTTCTATTATTATTATTATATTAATTATTGTGACTATTGTTATTTTAACAACTGTTGTTTTAAAAAAAAATAAAAATAAATCAACAACAACAGTAATAACAACTACTACGACAACAACTATGAAAACATTATTAAAAGGTAGATTTTCTTATACTCTAAAACAATCAATTCGTCTCTTTGTCTAACAACATTATAAAGAATGAAAATTTTGAGTCTAATTGTTGTTTTAAAAGTATAAAATTGTGTTGATTGTCTAAAACAATACATTAGTAGAAATGAGAGATTCGTCATCATTATTTTTCTATTCATTGTTTCAAAAGTGAATAAGATAATTTGATATTCATTATGAATATTAAGAATGAGATTCGGTAAAATAGAACATATACTAATTGTATTATGTAAATCTTTTATTAAGATAAAATAATTTTGTTATTAGATCGATGTACTCATCTATATGCTGATCTTGAACAATATGAAGTTGGTAGTTTTTTAGGATCAATGGAAACAGGTGATATGAATTCTGACGGTGAAATGGACATTATTATTTCAAGACTCCGATACGGCAAAAGTATAGACATTTTTTATAACAATGGGAATGGAACATTTACTGTTCAAACTCTCTTCACTTCGTCGCTGGTTTTTCCAAGTCTTATGGATATATCTGATGTTAATAATGATGGAAAAATCGATATTATTGTCTTAGATGCTATCACACAAAAACTCACTATTTTATTAAATAATGGTAATGGTGATTTTATTAGCCATATATACTATGACGATAATACTCGCCATGGTGCTATGGTTATTGTTGATGTTAACAATGATAATTATTCAGATATTATTTTCCTAATTAATGGATCATTAGACCTGATTGTTTTTCTTAATACTGGTAACGGTAGATTCGTTGAACAATCGGCTCATCTCATCAGTAAGTCAATATCGTTTCGAACAGTAGCCGATGTGAATCATGATGGTAATATTGATTTAATCCTCATATTTTTGTTAGAAAATAACATTGGCATTTGTTTAAATATTGGCAATGGAACTTTCAATGATTGTAAGACATTTCATACTGGACAACCCATAAGTAAACTGATAGTAACTGATCTTAATCATAATAGTTATACTGATTTAATTGTCCATCTTTCGTGGGTAGAAGAAGTTGGCATTTTTTTTGATTTTCTCAACGAAAATTTCACTGATTACAAAACCGTTCATATTAAAAATATCCATCACTTGGCAGCAGCTGATATTAATGATGATGATAAAATTGATATTATTCTCATACATGGAAATCCATATGCTATTAGTATTTTTTTCAATGATGGTAATGGTATGTTTAATATCTCAAAAAGTTTTCGAGGTAATGGGAGGTACACATCAGTAGCATTTGCTGATGTCAACGATGACAACAAACTTGATATTGTTGTCGCCAGCCTTGGAACTGCTGAACGTGCCAGCGTTACTATTTTTTTTAATACTGGTACTGGTAATTTTGCTGATAAAAGTACATATTTAGCTGGTTATGGTAGCGGCTCTATCGTATCAGTTGATATGAATGGTGACAATGAACATGATTTTATTGTTCAACATTCATTTAGTATTGGTATTTTATACAGTAATTGTTCATATAAATATTAACATTTTCATAAATTCTTCTGAATTATTTTATCTCTATTTTTTGCTACTTGTTTATTTTATGTTTCATTGTGTTACTCTACACATAAAAGCAACATAACTACTTATAATAATAAAAACTAAAAAGATTCTCTATGAATGATATCTATTTAAGTGTTTCAAGACAATATCAAAGTTATTATAATAATTAATTTACATTTCTCTGGAACTTCGCCTATGTTCCTTTTTAGATATGAATTTTATATATTAAAATTCTTCATCAGTAGCATCACACATTTTTTAAGGTAGGTCATATCAGTAATCGATATGGTTAGTTTTGTTTAACGAATGCAGGCTATACACATATTGTATTGTGTCGTAAACTAGACTGATGTTTTATGGCTGTATTTATGACACATCATATAGTATTTATGGATGACAGAAATACTATGATCATATGCAACCATATAGATCCATATTTTTTGCATAATATACCTTAGACAATATCATCTATCATCATATTTCCATACGCCTATTCCTGATAAATTAAAAAGTTATTTTTCTTTTTTTCTGTATTAAAAGAAAAATAAAGTTTATATTTGACAATAGTATCTAACATTCTAGTTGAAAGTATTAACCCTTTGGGAACGGTGGTGCAATGGTTGTACCACCTAGTGTTATATAGTGAAAAAACATGTTGTGAACACTTGTGTCAAAGGATGCTGTACAGGAAGGATAGAGGGTGCTCCCATTGTCATGTCAGAGATGTCGTTTTTGATCTCATATATATCTTTCTCGAATATTCACTTTTCATTCTGCCATTGTATAATAGCGTCATAGTTTTCTTGTACTTCTTCTGACGTATCGAATGCGAAGAATGTTCGATACCATTCTCACTCTCCATTACTCTTCTTGCGTATACATTTATACGCACATGCTCGTAAAAAGTAGCCGGATCATTTTTGTACTTCATTTGTATTTATCATTCAAATTTGGTTGATGGAGTCCTTCGATAGCGATGATTTTTCGCTTGATTCTCTTACCAGTAAGGAGAGCAACAAGAGTGACTTTAATTTTGACTCGAATGAATTGGTTGATGGCTTACAGGAGCTTTAGATTTCCGATGAATTTTCGAATGAAGATCAAATGGATATGAATTCTATGAGCTAAAGTCATACTGGTGACTGCGGTTTCACATCCATCTCTTCCAGTGATACAGCACCAGTTGCAGTATTCAGAAGCTATTTCATGGAGAAAATTTTCAACCTGATTGTCGAACAAACAAACATTTGCGGAAAACAGAAATTTCAAAGAAAAGTTAGAACACAAAGGATCAGTGAAAGGACATGGGAGTGAAAGATATTGAATCATTCTTAGGGATAATTACTGTAATGGGAATTAATGACTTGCCACAAATAAAACTTTGTTGGAGCAAAGGCAATATTTTTTATAATGGTTTTGCCTTCGCGATCATGTCGAAAGATCGCGTTTTCCAAATCTTTTATAACTTACACCTTGTTGATAATTCTCTGGAACCAAAAAAGGGATCGAATAACTGTCATAAATTTGATCGTCGTCGATCGATCGACTAAACTATGGTGAAGTTCAAGGAAAGATCCAGTCTCAGGCAATATTTACCTGCAAAACCAATAAAGGGAGACTATAAAATTTGGTGTCTATGCGATTCCATTGCTGACTACTTATTCAATTGTAGGATTTACCTTGGATAAGAAGATGTTGTTGAAAATGAAACATGTTTGGGTGAACGTGTTGCTTTGACTCTTATGGATGATCACAACTTCGAAGAAAAACATCTGTATTTTGATAGCTTCTTTACTTCTCTTTCATAGTTCAAGAAGTTAAAATTGCGAAGAATAAGTGACACAGATACTATTCCAGGCGATCGAGTTGATATTCCGTCGTAAGTTGCTTTGAAAGAGAACAGAGAACGAGGTGAATACAAATCAATCGTCACATCAAACTTCGTTATTTTCAAACGGATGTATACGAAGCATGCCTTTCTAGCGTTAAACAACTGTCAAAACACTGAAATTGTTAGGATATTTCGATAATTGAAAAATAGACAGCTCATCGAAATTGACTGCCATAAAGTGGTCGAGGACTACAACAAATTTATACGTAGTGTTGGTCGATTTAATGAAAGAATGTCGTGCTACTTGTCTGATCATAAGTCTAGAAGGAATTGGTATTGCCTTTTCATTTTCTTCTTCAATGCATCTTAACCTAATTCATATATTTGCTACAACCAATTAGCCTGGAATAAATTATCATATTTGAATTATTTAGTTTCGGTAGCTGAATCTCTTTGTTCTCGTGTTGAGCCGGTAAATTCAGGCAAACTTCCTTCAGACATGTTGCGTACCGAATCATCACCAAAATGTACTACTCCACTAAATGGTTAGATGTATTTGTTTGTCATTGAAACCTGGCATAGGTGTGCTTATTGTAGTACAAAAGAAGCTCAAGTTTTATGGACTATCGAATGCTTTACTTGCAAAGTGGCACCTTGCGTCAAAGACGAAAAAAATTGTTTTTTTTGAATATTATCAAGGCTTTGTGGAAATATTTTAATTGAGGATCAATCAACTGATAAAAACAATCATTTTTCTCCTACAAAAAAACTCCGTTCCCAAAAGGTTAATCTAAATAAAGAAAACTTTAAGTTGTAAAAATATATTTAACGTTGCAATTGAATAGATAAATATAAAAAGACATCTATCTAAGTGCTATGTAAAAGTATATAAAGGATAAGTAGAAAATTCCATTTTTCTAAGTAATTTATAGAACATAAATGTAGAACAAAAAATAATCTTGCTAAGGATTTTATTGAAGTTTCCGATGGATAAATTTCGTTTTCTCAATAAGATATCAGATATTGATAAGTAAACATATAGATTTTATTAAGTCAAAATCCAGATATGTTTAAGTAAAAGAATTAATTGAACAGTTATTTAATTAACAAAACTTTTGTTGGTTTTTTTAATCGTTCTCCTCTTATTTTTTTCATTCAAAGATATATCTTTTGTTACTGAAGTCGGTTTGCAAAAGTTCAATCTAATAATCATACCAATCACATAATTACAATTATATTATTTCAAAAAGTTTGAATAATTGCCAAGTCTGTTTTTTATTCTGATCCAATATCTCATAAATTTACTTTTTATATTTCAGATTGAAGATCTTTAAATTGATCAGATAACATCCTTTTTTTTTCTTGTATATTTGGATTTTATTTTCGTGATATTTTCTGTTCACCAATTGGTACATAGTGATTTGTAAAATCTTTCGTTTTAGATAATAATTCTAATACTATTTTAAAGAATTTTGTAAAATAATATGCATTAGTCAATTTTTTCAGTATAATCGTTAATTATGTCGTAAACACTACTGGAACTGTTTGGTGTTGATTGTGAGACATAGATCATTTATTTACAATATCATTTCTTCCAACTGTAAGAAATCTTGACAGTGTATATCATTCTTTAAAAGTATGTTCGTCTTTATTAACCCAATTTACTACTTTAAAACTAATTGTTGGTACGTCATGCAAATGTACTGTTATAATCTTCACAGCATAAATAAAGGATTGGTAAGTATTCATTTTTGAAATATTCTATACATTTTTTTCCATTTTCTACAATTTCTTCTTAATAGTTTCTTTTATTTATTTAATTTGTTTTCTTATTTATATAGTCAAATTATTAACCTTATAATCAAGAGATGCTTCATGAAATTTTTTGTGAATTTTTTGATTGAAAATTTTCTACTATTGAAATCGAACTATATGCCAATCGATAGAGCTTGGTTTGCTTTACAAAACTGTATATGTGTGATCTCTCTTTAACCTCGATATAATATTGAAAAAGACCAAATATTGTAGTTTTTGGTTCTACATCTAGTTTTGTATTATTAATAATTTGTTTAAATATCCATATCAAAAGTCAATTTCTAGAAATATAACTATCTCATATTACCCATGTAAACACCACACGCAAAATACTCGCATTCAGCCGCATTTTTATTGTAAATCGCGTTTAGATGCGGTGAAAGAAAATTTTCAAACGCATCTAGATGCAACTTTAAATGAAACCGTGTTTGTCTGCGGTTAATGAAAACTGTTCCAACGGATCTGGACTTGGTCTATAACAAAACCACGGCTGGATGTGGTTTTAGTTGTAACCGTGTCTAATTGCAATTTTTTCCAACCGCGTCTAGACGCGATTTTACTTCTAACTGTGACGTGTATCTGCAAACTAAGCGAACACACACAAACATCGCTCAAGCAGAGATAGTCTAGTCCTTCATATTCTAATCATTTCGATAATTTCTATAATCCTTATAGTTCCAATAATCCTTGTAGCTCTGATAATTCCGATAATTTGGATATTTCCTGTAACTTTAATAATTCCAATAATTCCTATAATTGTAGTAATTCTAATATTTCAAATAATTTTAATAGTTCCTACAATTCTAATATTTGGAATAATTGTTTTATTTCCAATAATTCTTAAAGGTCTTATAACTCCTATTATCGTGAGAATTCTTTTAATGTCTGTCGTGTAAAAAATTTATGTCGTGAACAACAGTACTTCTAGAATTCCAATGGAAATTCCAGAATTTCGGAACAGAGCCACTGCTGAAATTTATTGTAGAGGAGATAATTGCTTCTCCTCGCTTGTCAGGTGTGTCGCCTAAGCCAACTATGGTTAAGAATAGGGTATATCGGTTTCTAAACATGGGAAATCATATGAGTTTTGCGTCGTTTTTCGAAGACAAAGCTTCTTCATTTTAATCAACGGATAAGATAACAGTAATCGAAAGTAGTCTATACGTGAAAAAGAGGTGATATCGAAATTATAACAATCTCCCAGATTCGTCTAGTCCTGAAAACCGATTTATTTTTAAAGAATGAGCTCTGAGGCGAACTCTGTTTCGTTCTGTCTCTAGTAAGGATATGAAACGATAGCCAAACATACAAAAGAGAGGCATACAAAAGCCGTCTGTTGGTTGTGCAATGTAAATGTATCTGTTTAATATGCTAGAGTATTTTCAGATCATTGAGTGGAAGCCCGGAAAATATCATGATCTGAATAGAAACGAGAAAAAACAAAATTAATTAAACGAAGAAGATTGATTGCTGGATGGAGGAGGCAATTTGTCAGTTTTGTCTGAATTACTGTTGATGATGATCAATGGAAATAATTCTAGACAAATATTCACGAACAAGCCACTAATATGTACTTCGATATCAAGCTTGTAGCTAATAGCAAGTTTATCTAAAGTAGAGTAAGAAGCAGGACGAAATGACAATGTAGCTGGAGTCCAACGAGACACACGTATTTGAAAGGTTTTGTTAAAATATTTATCTCGAAACTGCTGGATTCCTTCTAGATCTAAAGTAAACATAGATATCTTTTCTACTTTTTCATGATATATTTTGCCACTCTAAGATAAGAGTTACTGATATACGATGTATCAGTGTTTGATGCGAATTTCGAATGTTGATATTCAATGACAATTTGTTTCTATCAACAACAACATTCTTCTAAAGAATGGCGTGAAGATGAACACCTTTGCGATTCTTCTCCCGTAGTTTGAGTTTTATCGCATTCACAGGTGATGATGAATGATTGACAACAATGGCAAACGTTGATTCATAGTTGACTTCGTACCATTTTGATCGAATGAATCGAATACGAAGGAAATAATGAATATATGTGCTAAGATCAGAAACCTGTGGGATCGATGGTTGTAACGATTTGTCGAGACGAAAATTGAATGGCCAAATGTGATGACCGGAGGCTAGGCGAAATTCACTTTGATTATGCTTTGACTGTAGATAGAACTTTTTCTGAAAGAATAGTTTTCGATTCGAAAGTTGTTTCCAGTTAATATAGACAATCTCACCGACGAGCTCGGCTTCGATACGTTCTAGATTCATCCCTCCATAATCATTATTAAAATATTTGATGGTGCCAGAAACGAATTCATCAGTCCAGAATACAATCTTGTTTGGCTCAGTAAAACTACATATGATAGTCTCCGAAGATTCATTAATATTGAAACCTATTATTATGGATGTAATAAACAGATATTGGTAGATAGTACTTCAGAATGAATAGATCATAGTGAGATAAAATGCAGAAGGCCACTGTTGACTTTTCGTTGTTCCTCACTTCTGTATATTAAATGAATCATAAAGTGTCGAATTTATTCTATCAATAGTCAAACAATCGATAAAGAAAAGAACGAAAATTGAAAATGTCGAGAATGTTATTATGTCAAAAGTTAATTGTCTAACAATTGCCATTCGGATACAGCTGAACTTAAACTGATTTTCTACAAAGATGAATATATGTTTTTAATATATGATAATGTTATGGGACAGATCGAGAAATCTATATAAAAAAACTTCCTTCATTTGGTCGAATACAATAGGTTCAGATCTTATATCAAAAATCGTGGAGCAACATATTGATGCAACATTTGATTATTGACAGAACTTGAAAGAAAAAATGTTCATCAGTGAGACTTTTTCATTCATGTTGATTTTATTATAACTACTATTTATTTTTATGATCTTGTGCCACAATATTGGGTAGCCAACGTACTAAGTGTCTCAGTAATAAACTATGTTAAAACATTTGAATATCTTTACCTTTTAGTTTTTACTAAATCAAATAATTTGACTAATAATATTAAGAAGATCAACGTTTTATTCTTGTGAAAAAAGTTCGCAAATATTACTTTTAAAAGTAAGTATTTTCGAAAAGATATGTTAGGATGGTTTCATACTAGAGACGTTAGTCTTTCAAAGAAAAAAACCGAGCAAGACACAATGTAATGGAGTAAACTGAATAAAAGGAAAACCTCTGTCGTACCCGATAAATCGAATGCGATGAAACTTATATGAACAAAATAAATAACAAACAACTGAGAAAAATGTAAATAAGAGCCATATGAAATATATGTTATTCTAAATTTAAATCTGTTTTTGTATACTATTATGACTTGGATCATTTTAGAATTAAGAGCTGTAGATTTTTGCATCTCTTCTTAGCAATTGATAATATCGTTTCGATAAAAAAATCTTTTCATTTTTCCGAATTTTTTTTGAAAATTTACGCAGTTATTTACACCAAATTGATTTCATTCGATGTAATATTATTATTCTCTGCTTGAATTTATAAAGAAACAACCCTTAAACAGAAGAACTCTTTCTTCAGAAATTGAGAAAGCACACAGAAACATTTCTTGTTGGATATGTTAATGTATTAAATCTATCTTATCGACGAGCTTTTCTCGCATGGTTTCGAGATTTATAACGCATGAAATAGAAAAATATTATTTTGATGTTGAAAAAAATCTTGATGATCAGATCGAGACAAAAAACTGGTATTTATAATCCTTTAAATGGCATTTTATGCAATCTTTCTTTGATATATCTCCGAAAATCGAGTTTCTATTTGACAGTTTTGTCAATTTCTGTATATTCATATTGACCTTGACCTGTTATTACCAAACATAATTTGAGACAACCTGTTTTGTTTTTGTTTTAAATTCTGAATTTGGTTGATTTTATACTTCACTATCTGCTGCAAATGGTTTAGTAATATTTAATAATTTAGCTGCGATGATAATCATTATTTTAATAGTAATGAAGCGTAGTCGAGATATAGTAATACTGTATAGCTTTTACATCTGTTTTGATTTACAAATTGTTTTAGAATTTTTGAAGATATTGATTTCTCGGGATACGAAATTTCAATGAGCGTCATTACCATCGACAGATTACGATACTATTATTCATAATCAATTTGAAAATGAATCTGGATGATATTTCTTAAACAATGACTCATATCAAAATATTTGTTTGTATTTTTAATAAATGAACGATTCTTATTATTATTTTTTTTGTTAGCTTTTGAGTTTGATGAATAAGGGATTGGGTAGTAGTTATCCTTAACAATATATTGTCGAAACCAGAGAGATTTACTCATAGTATATTGAATATTATAAATGAAAATTGTGGATAAAGATGTGCTTTTATATATCTATGGTGATAATATGTAATTATGAAGAAAAACTAAATAATTTGTCCTACAAAATTGTAATCTTCTGATAAGTATAAAGTAAAGTGTTTTAGTGTTACGATCTCCAAGAATATCTTCTTCATTTTTTTGTTAAGAATTTAAAAGAGATTAGTCATTTTGTTCTATCTGCATGTGTCTTCAATTATGTATAATTGAAATTCATATTTATATTATGATCATCTTTATTTAATATCGGTATATTATAGTTCTTTTAAAGATTAATGAATTAGATATATCAATTGTTTTGAAGATTATGTCGTAGAATATTAAACATTTAAGTCAATTTGTCTGTTTATATTATATTTAAAATCAGAATACATATAGTGAGTTAACTCATTGAATCATTAGTTAAATATATCGAGAGATTACTATCAGCGAATAGTAAAGCACGTATCTGTTATATGAGAATATTCTTAATGTTTCAAGTTATAAATAATTTGTGTATTTATTATGTTTTCTTCGAAAGAAGTTTTGTTATTGTTCAGTAGCAAAAATAGAAGATAATACTTAGAATATGATTGAAATGTAATAGATGTTTTGAAAAATGTACTTGTAGCTTAATTATATTTATATGAAAATGTAAGTAAATATAATGATATTAAGATACTCAAAAGATAAATTTTGTTTTTTTTTATAACAATCACAAAATGAACAATCTTTCTGTTGTTTTTCTTATTGCCAAAATTAGAAATTGATTTGTCTTTTGTATGATTAATTCTGTTTTTCATCACTACGACTTGCATTTCAGATAGAAAGGATTCGTTATCTTTTTTGTTTAGAAAAATACTTTTGCTTTTCATCAAGTGCAGTTTTGGCAAAGTTCTCTACTATTTTATTACCAGTAACAATACTTTGATAAATAATATCATATTTGAACTGATCCATTTTATCAACTTGAAAAGATAAAGTATTAATTGATACATTTTTTTCCTATAATATCGCTTGATTTTGGAAGTATTGTATCAATACTATCGATTATATGATAAAGAAAAGCGAATACTGATGGTAATTGCTTTGATGTAAACCAATTTTTCAATATAGTAACTTGTTCATCCAGCATTACTTGATTTGCTGTAGCTTACTCAATGTTTCTTGCTCAAGTGATCTATTATAGATTAGAATGAATCAAAATATTACATGAAAAAAATGATGATAATAGAATTGTTTCTAACTTTTGATTTATTCAGCTTTAAATCAAGAAATGATGATCAGTTGCATCAAAGATCAATTTTTGTCTTTTATATTTCAAATTCATCGCGTATCTTTTGTTGATTTTCATTGATGAATGTATTAATAATCGAAGATAATGATTGCATTTCAAAACAATAATCGATATGATGCATAGAATAGTAGTTGATGACCTAAGAGTAACCTTAGAGAATTGAGGGATTAACTAGGTGACAAAAAGTCGGACAATTTCCTTTTTTTACAGTCATTCTTTCAGGAGTGAGAGTAAAATCTTGAATTTATTTTTAAAAGATCCAGCGCAAAAAGCTTTACAATTTATAAAGAATAGTTTATTTTATATATATGAACTAAGAAAAAGAGAATTTTTCTTTATATAGAAAAAATGTGATTTGTTCGAAGTGTCGAACATTGACTGCACAGAATTTTACTGTTTTTGAAAATATGAATTACATAATTAAAATCAGTTTTGCTTTGAAGATTTTAGAATTTGTCGTGCTGCATCTTGTAATGTATTTTATTCTTTTTAAATAAAACATATCAGATGACAACATGTTGAAATAAGAAAAAGTAAATTGTTGCACAAAAAACACAAAAAATAATAATATCGTTTTTGCACAGTTGAATATTGACCACTCAAAATTGACTTCATTTTCGAAACAAAAAAATGCAACTATAGAATAAAAACTGTTATGTAAATTGTAGAGCTTTTCACGTTGCATCTTCTGGGATATTTTATTTTTTAATATAACGCATTAAGTAGTTGAAATATGTAGTCTGTCTTACTCGTTCGTTAAGTTTTACACAAAAACAATTCTTATCAAAATTTGCCTATTATGATATTAAATGAATAATGATCAAATAGTGTCGAAATGTAAAGTTTTTCATACCACATCTTTTTTTTAAAAAATTCAAGATTTATATCATTTATCTATTCCAAACTATGTGTGAGATGTCTTGCATCATATTAGTTGATTCGAAAAATTTTCTCATCATATTCTGATGTTTTATATTTTTATTATTATAAGGAAAAATCTTATTCAATTATATATCATTTGAAAGATCGTCATAAGCACTCGAAGATGATATAGAAACATTGTGATTAGACATTGTTTTATGTGATCGTATAAACGAATTTTGTCGTACCTCAAAATTTATTAAACATTCTGTATTGTGTAAATATTTACGAAAAGGATGGGGATAACCAGTCTGGCCGGAGGACCCATTAAGTTTTTTTCTATTGTAAGGATAAAACATTCTATTGTTCGGGTCATATGAAAGAGGATCATAGATAACCCTGAATTGGCCTGAACGACACCATGTTTTATCCTTACGATAGTAAATAAAAGCCACTAGCTCAAACGATAAGCTGATAGCTTTGGTCTACTATTGTAAGCATAAAACATGGTGTGGTTCAGGCCAATTCAGGGTAATCTATGGTCCTCTTTCATATGACCCGAACAATAGTATGCTTTATCCTTACAATAGAAAAAACTTAATGGGGCCTCCGGCCAGACTGGTTATCCTCGGATATTTAATATGATACACTCGCTTTCATATATTTTTTATGTGCATCAAATGCCACAATAATACAGTAGATATAAGTAGACAAGTACACTTATTCATGCCATAGTTACAATCATAGCTATTTATTTAATCATAAAGACAAATCACAATAGAAAAAAACTTAATAAATGATCAATTTATATAAAAATTCAAATTGGATGAGAGGATATTATTTTGTGTCAATGTACAATTACTCGATCATGATTGTTTTGAAGTTCGCTGGAAGAACTATTTCAAGCATTTCACAATCATCAGAATAATCGACAACAACATGCTTAATGCATGGCGGTTGGATCCAGCAGGAGCCAGTCAACATAGTAATTGTTCCCTGTCCTTCAAATTTTGATTTTAACCAACCTTTAAGCATGTAGATCATCTGGAAATCGACTTCATGATAATGCAATTTCGATACCAGTTCAGAACGAAATGGTGGAATAAAACGGATAACCTGAGCTAGAACCATGCCATTAGTCGCTTTGTCAATTCCAAGATTACGATATTTCGCATACGATCGTAGTCCATCGCTTACGAAGTCCTCTTCATTCAAATGACTGAAGATAAATTCCTGTTTTGGTCGTGATTGAGTTAAATTAGATGATTTACAATCATCATTTAATTCTATTATTACATTATCATTAGTATCTAAAAGTTTTGTTTTAATGATAACGAATTTATCGATAGCCTTCTGAACATTGTGCAGTGTTTGCTCTAATTTTTCAAGTTCTTGACGAGTTGCATGACCTTTCACTTGTAATTGAAGAAGTATATCTTTTGTATTAGATATTATTTTCTCTTGTTTTGTTTTCTGTTCTTCTATAATTGTTTGAAGATGAATTCGTTTTTGTTCATAAATTTGATCAATAGTATGATATGCTTCAGTTTTCCATCGTAAAAGTTCATCATATAAATTTGTTGTATCAATATGTTGAACTTTAACTAATAATGGATCAACTTCATTAGCTAATTCATTTATTTTATCCAATATTGATTTTTCATCTGTAGATAAATGTTCTAATGTTGTTGACATAACTAAAATAAATATTTTAATATCTACTCATACTATATGAGATTTTTAAAAAAGATCAAAATTTTATATAAAATAAAAAATTGTCTAAAATGTGAACATGTATCCCTATTGGAACAAAGAAAATTTGAGAACAGGTGAAATAAAATTAAATTGTCATACCAATTGTTATGACATATATGTAATAACATGTGATGAAAAAGCAGTAATTGTCTAAATTTTCAGTCATGATTCTTCGCTGAGGAACATCGAAGAAAAATTATCTCAAAAACTACATCGATCCGAGCATCGCTATCATTGGATTAACTGGAAGTTAGGTTACAAAAAAAAAACATTGAAAAGGTCAGTTTTGATGGAGTATGCGCCTAGAAATGGCTATTTTTGAGTCTGTTTGACATGGCCTAGATAGAATAAACAATTCTACACACATGTATGTGTCTTTCAGGGTTCCACATTATGAAAGCGCGCTATCTAAGATAAAAAAGAGTCTCTCATTCAAACTAATCAATTTTCTCTGTTCTTTTACCTTTTTAAGGAAAAGTAAAGTGTGAGTTGTAATCAGCATCGAATTCTTATTCTAGAGATGTGACTCTCAACTATTTTCCATGTTCCTAGACTGATTCTTCCTTTGTCATTAAAGTTTTTGAAAAAAAATTTAACGTCAGATTTGAGGAAAATTGAATCGATCATTTAGCTCAGTTTTCGACGGTGATTACACAAATATAATTATTTTCTCAAGAATATGTGAAATTAAAAAGTATCTTATCGAATATTATCCTTTCGTTATTTGGGTGTTAAGAAATGTTACCAGAGAATAAAACTAATATTACTTTGTAAAGAGTTGAATAATATTTCACAAAATGTATTTTAGAGAAAAGATGAAAATTTTTTAGGATCGAAAAAATAACAATTATGTTTTATCAATTTTTTTTTATTTAAAATAATCAAATATATGCGAAGTTCTCATTAATAAGTCGACCAAAACATAATTTATCATGCTTTATTAGAGAAGATCAATAAAAACGTTTTGGTCTTTTATAATCATATAAGTTCAAGCGTCTTTTCTCATAAGGAAAAAGCATGTCTGATAATGGAGCTACGTTTGCAAGGGATGGACATAACAAGAGCTTCTACAATTTTCCGTACAGATACTTTCTCATTCAAACTCAATTCGAAAAATTTTCTTTTCGATGATTTTTGTTCTTGAAAAGATGCTTTTTGTAATAAGAAGAAGAGTGACTTTCTTCGATGTTCCTGAATAGAGATTCATGATCAAAGATTCGTCAATTACTTTTGCACCGTACATTGGATAGAAAACAGAAACTTCAGACTATATATTTGCAACTGAAATATTTATTTTGAAAAATTCTCTTTCGATCACAGTGAATATTATTTCCTTGACAGATGAACATTTCAAAAAATTATATAAAAAATATATTTCTTAGGGATATCATTTAAAATATGAACGGGAAATTTTTTATCGATGAAGTGATTCAATATTCATCGATAGTTTAATTGGCTTATTTATATTCATCGTTCATAGAAATTGGAAAGAGAATATGCACACATCAAAGGAATCAGTTATTAGATAAATCATTAGTTATGCGAAAAGTCTTCGAAATTGTTTTATCCATTTTGCATAATCTTCGGTTTTTTGTAATTAAGTATTTAATTTCCAAGCGATTACTTAACTGAATACTTGGAATCAATTGTCTTCGACAACATCTCTTAATCTAAACTAGTGCGGTAATATATCATTTATCAACTCTATCGATATTTCATGTTAACTACAACGAATTGTTTATTAATATATAGGAGTATATAAAATTGTTTTACTCTGTCCTTATTTCTATTCAAACATACTGATCAATGAATGTACAATTTAGATTTTCAGAAATCTCAAAGGACATTAACGAATAACGTCATTTTCTTACCCATAACTTTTTCAATTTCTTTTGATTAGAAATGTATCAGAAGTTCGATACTGTTTTCAAATGACTTTACGAGATAGTCAATTATTTTGCTAGGTAGAAGAAATTTCAATATCTTCTAATAGAATTGAGTAAAAATTCTGAAAACTTCAATTGTTCTATATGCTCAATACGATGATAGTGTCCAAAAGCCCAAAACTTTTCAAATTTTACATTCGATTTTCTAAAAGATCCCTAGAAACTTGACGCACATCTTTTTTTTTCTTGCTTTAATTTCGTATTCGAATAGAGTATGAAAAACTGTATCGAACAGTATATATGATTTCTCAGCATTAGACCGTCTTACAGTAATAAAAACACTGACAAACATTTTTAAAAACTTTTTTTGGATTATTTGCAATTATATAGTAACGTATTGAAGTTTTTCGAACTCAATTAAATTGAAATGAATAAAACAAATATGTTTGGTGACTTTGATATGTTTT
>JAJEKB010020358.1:258562-291847 GCA_022393335.1 Macrotrachela quadricornifera | reverse complement strand
AGAGTGGATGCGAATGGATGCGAATGGATGGGAATGGATGCGAATGCCGAAACAGTCTTTTCCCCCTTGATTACACGTGTATATTAGTAGTAGCCGTGATGATCACATGCTTTGATTTTTGGCATGCGCTTGATTAAATAAAGAATTCGGTGTGGTAATAAGAATAAGATTCTTTCTTTGTGAATGAATGTATCAAGATCAATCTGTACATCTCTCGATAGTTATCAAATCAGATGAAACACAGACATTATATTGTTTTCCACCTCGTATACTACCACCTGGTACATTTTTCCTTTTTTAGATTGCAGATAATTCTGATATTGGATAGTCATGAAACAAACGACAATTATACTTAAGGGATTCCAAAAGTAGTGGCAGTGGCACTTTGTTTGCTTACAGAAATCTCAAGAAAAATTTCCTTTTTTATAAAAAGATAGAGCGTCCTCTGTTCTCCCAAGCTGTCACTCGATGAGTATTTCGATATGTCGATCTGAGGCTTTCGATAGAGGTTGATAAAACTGAGAATTGTTGACCCGTCGCAAACCCATCTTCCTATCGGAAAATGGCACTCCGAAGGGTCGACCTACAAATTCGATGGCCTCGACGCACCCATCTTCGATGAATTTTCGTGGTTTCGATGGGTCAAGTTTGTGGGGCTCTGAATGGTCGCTATTCCGAGCACTCGAAATTTTTATAAATTTTCAAAAAATTTTTCGTTTTGTATCTAATTTTTTCCGAGCCATCGATACCTATCGAATGTTTTTTCGAGCTGTCGATGCTTATCAAATATTTTTTGCAGAACACAAGATTCGAACATATGTACTTACGATTATGATGCTTGTATAGATCAAATGAACTAAATATGACGTTTTAATCTAAGATAAATCTATATATCTTCATCAAATATACATAACTTCGACACTTTAAATTTTCTTTCAAATAATAATTTATTTTTTTTTATAATATTTATCTCTTTTAAAATCCCTTTTATAAAGCTCATTTATTTCTTTTTAATTTATTTTCATAATACATATTTATTTCTTTTTTTAATTTATATATTAGTTTTTTTTCCAAAAGTCTTTTATAAATATAGTAATTACCGATGATTGAGACAAACAGTTCTATCTATTATAGGTCTCGTTGTATTGAGTAGAAGGCTCAGATTTATGCTTAAAAATAAACTAGAATATATTGTAGTTAATATGAATACATAAAAAAATAATAATAGGAATATTGGAACAATATAGAATGAAGATAAATCTCATTTTTCTAGTAGCTTTCAGTTTAAAATCTCCAATTATTTCAATAATTTTGAGGATTGTGAACCATATTGATTGTTCACTTCAAAACAATCCCATCGATTAAGTCTTTGCTAATGAGTCACTGAGAAATGGAGTGACACCAAGAGATCGGAATGTTTGATACCTTTAAAAACTAAAATTCATTATAAATATATTTTCTTCAGAAATGTGAAAATATTCTCTCATAATTTTAGTTATAGTTGATGAATAATCTTGTCAAAATCTTAAAACTATGTAAATTCATCTATCAAACAAAAATTCTCTGATGTTATCGGTCTAAAAATAAAAGATTACCCACAAATTGAATTTCGAAGTTTTCAACAAGCAAAATTAAAATGAATGATCGAAACTATTTTATTAATAAATTTCCTCTCACCGAGCACCTCATATTCGGATAAGCTTCAACTAATCGATATCATATCGAGCAATCAAAAATATCTTGCCGAAAGATCTCGTTCCAAGTAGTCGCAACTTCGATAGGCTTCGAGCGATCGAAAAAGTGTTCGAGGAATCGAAAATGACTACATGATGGAGCAATGTTTCCAACCACTCGGTATGTCGTTGGATTTTGACTGATCGGAATCAGATCGAGTAATCGAAAGTCTGTCTCTGATAGCTTTCCTTTCTTCGAGCAGTTAGAATCCCGATGGATTTCAGTCGGTCGAAGTGTATCTGAGGAGTCGAAAATGAGTATGCGATGAGACAATGTTTTCGAGGGTTCGGAATTCGATGGTTTCGAGGAGCTCGAAATTCGAACAGAATGGGAAAAAAATATATATTTTCATGATTCGACCACTCATCGCACTCATCGTTAGCTTTTTTATGTCCACTTGGGCTATTTTTCTATGCTATTTGATCAGTATTCATCTAAGATCATAGTAATCGAATTTTGATAAAAACTATTTTTGTTGATATTTAGTTGATTAGTTTAGATCGTCATGTATGTAACACTTCTGAATTTCATTTTATCATTTTGTCGTCGTTTAACAAGTTGCAATAAAAAACTAAAATATACAACAAGATGCAGCGTGAAAAGCTCTACAATTTAAAAAGATTACTTATTTTATGGTTGCATTTTTTGTCTTTAAAATGGGGGAACACTTAGGCGACCCTATTTCGACGTTGCGAAAACAGGACTTTTTTTACTGAGAGCTATATTTATTTTTGTTCATGTCATCTTTGTATAGTAGTTCTTTATAAATTATAGAGCTGTTCACGCTGCCTCTTGTGATATATTTTTTTTATAACTTGTTAAAGGATGATAAAATGAAGTACAAAATATTCCACACTTTAAGATGTAAACTAACCAACTAGATATTAACAAAAATAGTTTTTATCAAAATTCTATTACTATGATATTAGATGAATACTAATCAAATAGCATAGATAAATAGAACAGAAGACGCTCTATTTTTTTATAAAAAGAAAATTTTTTTTGATATTTCTGTAAGCAGACAATGTGCCACTGCCACTACTTTTGGAATGCCCTAAGTATATATAGAGATGTTTGGAAAAAAACTTGAAAATCTTCTTTCACAGATATTCTCGTCTATACAAGTGCTCTTCGAATTATTTTATAGTGTGGTAGATAGTCCACAACGAGTTCTACATAACAATATAATTTCATATTCTTTTGATTGACTTATAAACAGCGGTGGCGCAAATGGGGGGAGGGGGGGGTGGCCCCCCCCCCCCCCCCCCCACTCTGCTTCTGGTAATAGTTTACTCCGGTTTTAAGAGAAGGTACGACTAAAGTTTTCTCTCATTTGAAGAGAGAACTCATCTAAAATTCGCCAAAATTCGGAGAGAATTTATCCAAAATTTTCCGAAATTCGGAGAAAACTTGTCTGAAATGCTGCAAAATCTAGAGAAAATTTGTCTAAAATACTCCGAAATTGAGTGAAAATCTGTCTAAAAATTTCTAAAATCCAGAGAAAATTTCTCCGAAATTCTTCAAAACCAATGAGAATTTCTCTGAAATTCTCGAAATTCAGAGGAAATCTGTGTAAAATTCTCGAAATTAGGAGAAAATTCCCGGAGATCGGCAGCAAAGACCCCGATTGAAATTCTCAAAGAATTTGTTGTTCATAATCGAAGAAAAATATCTACCATTACTAGCATGAGCATTTGATTATCTTTTGACAATGCCTGTCACGGTCGTAAATGTAGAAAGATCCTTTAGCATAATAAAAATTATAAAAAACAGATTGCAGATGATGATGAACGATTATATTCATTGTTATGATGTAAATTAGAAACATTAGTTTTGGACGAATTACAGAATACAGAAATTGTTGAAAAATGGTTAAATAAGAAAACTTGCTATCGATTTTAGATTTACCAGTATATATCTTCTTTTTATTTTAAATTTTTAAGAAAATTTAATAAATATATTAACGAACTAATTATATAATTAGTTCGATTACTTATTTAGTAATATTTTAATCATCTACAATCTGAAACGTTAAACTTCTTTTCTATGTTTTCCGATCTTTAAAAATTTTCATATTTTCTCCCATTTCTTAAGTACCCCCCCCCTGATTTTAGCTCTTCGCGCCGTCACTGCTTATAAAAATATTGTAGAGGAAAGAAATTATACTTCTATATATAACGTATAGTACATTTGTCGAGGATTTATTCCTCAAAAAAATGACTTTTGTAGTTACATATAATAGTAAAGAAACGGCTATTTAAAAAATTTTTTTTCAAGTTTCTTTGCAATCACCTGTATCAATTAATATAAAAAGAAGTTACATTTTTTCAGGAAAATATTTTCCAGAAACTCTCTAAAGACCTCATACAAACCTCGAAACTATATTCATTAGATTCTCCAGCAGTTTTTATTTATGGAAGTAAATTTTTATTTATTTTGGATGAAAAACAAGCATGTTTTACAAAAACGACTTCCTCGTTTCTAGTATTATACAATAACGTACAGTAAAAACGTCTCTTCTCGGCAAAGAAAAAAAAAAACAAAAGATAAAAAATGGGATGTGTAATTTTGTAGCTAGTAGTACGGGGAACAATGAGATAAAGTATACAAAATCAACCAGTACACATTATACTCGACCCAACCTGAAACGCTATCACCAGTAGAGTTTTATGCCTGGAATCTATCGAACAACTTATCTAGACTCAGTTTTTGATGCTGAATCCGAAAAACAGAATTTCAGACACTCAAAAAAAAAGAAGCAGAAAACTTTGCACATTTCTGGGATGAATACTTGTTTTTCGATGGAAACAGCACTTTTCCAGTATTTCGGATTTTTGGGTCGAAAGAAAGTCTTTACTGAGAATAAGAACCTGATATTCATGATCAGCAGCTCGAGTTCAACCAGATGATGAGTAAAAAAGTCAAAAAAAAGTTTTACTTGAATTTTGCTTTGCTCATTCCGTATGCTGATAAACAAAAAAATATGTCAGATATTTTTCTTTTTTGCATGATAAATATTATAAAAGTTTTTTCTTTTATTTAACAATATTATATAGATTTTTCATTGATGGAAATAAGATAACATATTCATGACTTTTCTTATTTCCATTATGAACAATCATATCTTTTGTCGGCACTAGAATTAAATAAGAAATGGCTGTAAAACACGTATCTCAACAACGACAATAGCTAGTGACCTACAATTTTCACCAATCGAAGAAGACTGAGCTAGGACATGTTTTGATATTATACTATGTAAAGTGAAATCATTGTCTAATTAACCTTTGTTGAGGAATCGTTCCGAAAAATGCATAATAATGCTACGTAGTCCCAGTGAATTTTTGAAATTGGCATATGTGTTAGATAGAGGGACCTCAGATCTATACTTCTATATATATTCCAGATGATTATCTTTTCCTTTCCTCGTACTGATCAAACCAAAGTAAGTTCTTGTACGATGTTTCAATGGAAAATATTTTTATTTGAAAGTAAATATGTTATCCATTGAAATATTGTTTAAGAACTTACTTTGGTTTAATCAGTACTAGAAAAGAAAGAGATAATCATCTGGAATATATATAGAAGTATAGATCTGAGGTCCCTCTATCTAACATATATGCCAAATTCAAAAATTCATTGGAACTACATAGCATTATTATGCATTTTTCGGAACGATTCCTCAACAAAGGTTAGTTAGACAATGATTTCACTTCGCATAGTATAATATCAAAACATGTCCTAGCTCAGCCTTCTTCGATTGGTGAAAATTGTAGGTCACTAGCTATTGTCGTTGTTGAGATATGTGTTTTACAGCCATTCCTATTTAATTCCGTTGTCGGTAATAAATATTAATCATTTTCATATAAGATCTTTTGTGTTTAATAACATATGCCTTTAAAAAAAATATAAAAAATAAAAATAGCAGATGGAAATTATTAGTAATTTCAATTAAATATTTATATATGATATCATATAATATAAATTCATTTTATCAAGGAATATATATAAATTCTGAAAAATAAAATTATTTTTATGTAGTTAAGAAAGAAGAATAAAACAAAATATTACAAAAGAAGAAAACATAAAAATTAATTTCTTTTTTTCTCATTTATTTATAGATTCAATCAAAAATAATGAATACAAATCAATCAAGTAATTTATCATCACAACAAGTGTATGTATCTTATTAATTTATAATATAATAAAGAAAAGTTAAGTTTTATTTAGAAATTCAATTATTGGAAAAAAAAGATTATTATGGATTATTTTTTCTATTATTATTATTATATTAATTATTATAACTATTATTATTTTAACAACTGTTGTTTTAAAAAAAAATAAAGATAAATCAACAACAACAGTGACAACAACAACAACAACAACAACAACAGCAATAACAATAACAACAACAATGAAAACATTATTAAAAGGTAGATTTCCTATATTCTAAAACAATCAATTCGTCTCCTTGTCTAACAACATTATAAAGAATGAAAATTTTGAGTCTAATTGTTGTTTTAAAAGAATAAAATTGTGTAGATTGTCGAAAATAATACATTAGTAGAAATGAGAAATTCGTTATCATTATTTCTCTATTGATTATTTTGAAAGTGAATAAGATAATTTGATATTTATTATGAATATTAAGAATAAGATTCGATAAAATATAACATATATTAAGTGTATTATGTAAATCTTTGATTAAAATAAAATATTTTTCATATTAGATCAATGTACTCATCTATATGCTGATCTTAAAGAATATGAATTCGGTGATTATTTAGGATCAATGGAAACAGGTGATATGAATTTTGACGGCAAAATGGACATTATTATTTCAAGACCTCAACTAAGCAACAGTATAGACATTTTTTATAACAATGGGAATGGAACATTTACTGTTCAAACTCTCTTCACTTCGTCGCTGGTTTTTCCAAGACTTATGAATATATCTGATGTTAATAATGATGGAAAAATCGATATTATTGTCTCAGATGCTATCTCAGAAAAACTCACTATTTTATTAAATAATGGTAATGGTGATTTTATTGGACATACATATTATGCCGGTGATACTCGCCATGATGCTATGGTTATTGTTGATGTTAACAATGATAATTATTCAGACATTATTTCCCTAACTAAATCATATCTAATTGTTTTTCTTAATACGGGTAATGGTACATTCGTTAAACAACCGGCTCATCTCATCAGTAAGTCAATATCGTTTCGAACAGTAGCCGATGTGAATCATGATGGTAATATTGATTTAATTCTCATATTTTTGTTAGAAAATAACATTGGCATTTGTTTAAATATTGGCAATGGAACTTTCACTGATTGCAAGACTTTTCTTATTGGACAACACATAGATAATGTGATAGTAGCTGATCTTAATCATAATAGTTATACTGATTTAATTGTTCATCTTTCGTGGGTAGAAGAAGTTCGCATTTTTTTTGATTTTCTCAACGAAACTTTTACTGATTACAAGACCTTTCATATTGAAGATACCTATCACATGGCGGCAGCAGCTGATATTAATGATGATGATAAAATTGATATTATTCTCATACATGGAAATCCATATGCTATTAGTATTTTTTTCAATGATGGTAATGGTATGTTAAATATTTCAAAAAGTTTTCGAGGTAATGGGAGGTACACATCAGTAGCATTTGCTGATGTCAACGATGACAACAAACTTGATATTGTTGTCGCCAGCCTTGGAACTGCTGAACGTGCCAGCGTTACTATTTTTTTTAATACTGGTACTGGTAATTTTGCTGATAAAAGTACATATTTAGCTGGTTATGGTAGCGGCTCTATCGTATCAGTTGATATGAATGGTGACAATGAACATGATTTTATTGTTAAACGTTCATTTAGTATTGGTATTTTATACAGTAATTGTTCATATAAACATTAACATTTTCATAAATCCTTCTGAATTATTTTATCTCTATTTTTTGCTACTTGTTTATTTTATGTTGTATTGTGTTACTCTACATATATAAGCAACATAACTACTTATAATAATAAAAACTAAAAAGATTCTCTCTGAATGATGTCTATTTAAGCGTTTCAAGGCAATATCAAAGTTATTATAATAATTAATTTACATTTCTCTGGAACTTCGCCTATGTTCCTTTTTAGATATGAATTTTATGTATTAAAATTCTTCATCAGTAGCATCAAACCTATAAAAAGAGTCTATGTATTCTCAAACCTTTTTGAAAGTAGGTCATATTAGTAATCGATATGGTTAGTTATGTTTAACGAATGCAGGCTATGTACATATTGTATTGTGTCGTAAACTAGACTGATGTTTTATGACATATCATATAGTATTCTCTTTCTCGTAGAGAAGAGTCCAGTAAACATAAATTGTCTGCTTGTGTGTCCGCAGGGTCAAAAAAACATCAAAAACCGATTTTTCGAAAAAGGCATTTGTAGAGGTATTTCGATGCGGGAAGTTCGAATCTGAAGTCTGTTTGGTGATCATGTAGTATCAGCATTGATCAGTTGATGTTAGGAATTGATGAGGTTTGGTGTTTTTTCACGAAATGATGATTTCATCGTGGTGGGTGATGAACACCATTGCTGACTGTTATGGTACTAGCATTGATCAATTGATGTTAGGAATTGGTGAGGTTTGGTATTTTTCATCGAGAACGGGTGTTTTTTCACGAAATGATGATTTCATCGTGGTGTGTGATGAACACCATTGCTGATTATTATTCTCTTTCTCGTAGAGAAGAGTCTTGCAAGCATAAATTGTTTGTTTGTTTGCTTGCTTGCTAGCTTGTATGTCAGCACGAGGTCAAAAAAACATTCTAGCAATATTTTCTATAAAACTTCACCAAACGGTTATCGGAGTCGAGGAACACGAATCTGATGTTAGTTTTTCAAAATTTTTTTCGGATTCATTTTGTTACACAAAGGACCATGTTTTTTGCAAAAAGAAATTTTTTTATAAGGGTTGACCGAAGGGTAATCGGGGTCGAGGAATCCGAATCTGATTTTAGTTTTTGAAAATTTTTTTCGGATCCTTTTTTTTTACACAAAGGATCACTTTTTTTGCAAAAAAAAAATTTTTTATAAGGGTTGACCGAAGGGTAATTGGGGTCGAAGAATCCGAATCTGACATTAGTTTTTCGAAATTATTTTCGGATCAGCTTTTTTACACAAAAGATCGCTTTTTTTTGCAAAAAAAAAATTTTTTATAAGGGTTGACCGAAGGGTAATTGGGGTCGAGGAGTTCGAGTCTGATGTTAGTTTTGCAAAATTTTTTTTGGATCCATTTTTTAAACAAACGACAAATTTTTAACAAAAAGCATTTGTTTTTTATGAAGTTTAGTTAAAGATAGTTGAGGTCGAGGAACTTGAATCTAGCTATGGTTTTTTTAATTTTATAAAGAAATAGTTTGACGGTAGTTTAGAAACACGATTTCTACGAGAAAGAGCTGAGCGAGTCTTCAGACGAGCGTTACTTGTTTGTAGATGACAGAAATACTGTGATCATATGCAACCATATAGATCCATATTTTTGGCATAAAATACCTTAGACAATGTCATCTATCGTCATATTTCCATACGCCTATTGTTGATCGAATGAAAAGTTATTTTTCTTTTTTTTCTGTATTAAAAGAAAAATAAAGTTTATATTTGACAATAGTATCTAACATTTTAGTTGAAAATATTAATCTAAATAAAAAAAAAGTTTAAGTTCAAAAAATATACTTAACATTGCAGTTAAATTGTGAGACATAGATCATTTATTTACAATATCATATTTTACAACTAAGAGATCGTGATAGGATATGTCCTTCTCTAAAAGTATGTTCATCTTTAATAACCGAATTTGCTACTTTAAAATTGATTGTCGGTACTTTATGTAAATGTACTGTTATAACTTTCAAAGCATAAATAAAGAATTGTTAACCGTTCATTTTTAAGTTATTCTATACATTTTTTTCCATTGGTAAGCCGAAATTTTGCCAATAAGGATTTCGCCAACGAATTTTTGACAGTGTCAATTTTCAGTGAAATTGTGAAACATTTTGAAATTCCACTGGAAGATGGACAATGAATAGGCGGGATTAAGTCATACTCGATCAATTAAATTTCAATGATTACAATGTTTAATCGTTGAACTACTATTACGAAATAAAATCCTTTAGTAATGCTTGCTTCTTTTTTTCTTTTCTGTTCTCTTGTTTTGATTCATACTGAATCGTCGTTTGATATCCTCGATTTTCTTCTATAATATACGCTTATCGTTATCACTCTTCTATTTGTTATTCTTTGTTTATTTCCTTTATTTTTCCTCGATCTAATCAAAATCAGAACACGTGTATATACGTATATTCGTATATATAATGTTTACTATACTTGTTCTAGAGGTATATATATATATCTATTGTGTTTAGTATTTTCGCTGTCGAGGTATATATAGAGAGAAAATATTGCTTATTCGTTCACTGGTTTTTGCGCATATATAAGCTCTTGTATTATCCGTCTTTTTTCATACCTACTTTTTGAAGAAACACTTGTGAATTCTTAAACACAATACAAGTCATTTCAAGTTGTTTAATCCATCATTAATTGTCAAATGATAGTAATTACTCGTGCTGTAGCAAAACGGCAGTAACAATCATATAATGCAGATAGTTTTGTTTGACATCGTAATATAATTTTAAAAAAATGAAGCAGAAGAAATAAGTAGCTGGTCAACATGCATTATCATGCATTAGTTTATCAACACTATTACAATCAAATGCAATAACATCAGCATCATGTACTTTTGCATTATCAGCATTTAATACACCAAATTCAAATGAATGTTAAATTAACACACCAATAACGATAACAGCATCTTCATCAAGATTTGAATTATGTGAGCATCAAAATCATAATGATGTTATTGATATTAATGATAATAATCAATTCATTAGTTTACCATCAATGGAATTCAATCAAACGGATAATAATCAATAAGATCAAATACATGATGTTGACGATAATGATGAATCAGATACTAAATCGTCATGGCCAATTGTCGTTGGTGAAACTCAATGGTGTAAAACAAATCGTAGAAATGGTCTCATGTGTATGTGTGAATATACTTATGATTTTATATCACAAATATTTCAAAAAAGGTATTCGTTATTTTCGTTGTTCCAAAACAAATGTTGGTTGTCATGCTGTTGTTCGAATACATATTGATTTCAACATGTACAGAGATTCAAATAATGTTGAACACAAGCATCCACCAGATCATCATAATGCTAAACATTTATTAGTATTACAGAAAATCAAAGAAAGAGTAATGGTGGAACCAACTTCTGTAACTCGTATTATAGAAGATGATTATGTAAAACATCGTTTGAACGATGGTGATCGACAAAAATTTTTATTACTAGTATCACAAGGTAAGCGATGCAGACATAATCAACATTAATATAAAATATATATCTTTAAGAAGTTTAATGTATATATATATATTTGTATTTTTAGCTTCAGAGTTTTACAAGATTCGTGCAAAAATAGTACGATCTAACCCCAAATCAATGAATTTTAAAGTTCCACAATTGTATTCGACGACCCACGATGGTGATGAATTTTTAGTTTATGATTTCATACATAAAAAATTTGATGATAGATTAATGATATTTTCTACTGAAGTATTAATTAAAATGTTATTTAGTTGTGAAATTATATTTGTAAATGGCACGTTTAAAATACATCCTATTATGCTCTCTCAACTTTATCTAATAATGGAAATGCATCTAACAGAAGGTATATGTATACTTTTTTTTTTATTTAGTCATCTTCATTTACATAAAGCTTGTTTTATTTAGCTATTCCTTTTGATATGGTGACTTGCATCGAAACGAATGAAAGAAGTTTATGAAAAAACTTTCAAAGTTTTAAAAAGAAAATCAATTGAATATGGTGTTAAACTTGAATTAAAATATGTTTATGCAGATTTTGAAAGTAGTACTATCGATGCATTAGGAAAATTAGTAAATTTTTCATTTCTTCAGGAAAAATTGACATATAGGAAAGCAACTCACTATGCATAACATCATTAAAATCTGTTGTTTTTGTTTGCTGATATTATTGTTCGTGGTTGTTGGTATCACTTTACTCAGTAAGCCTTTCTAAATATTCAAATAAATGTGGAAACCTCGAATTTAAATCCGACAGTTATGTGTACTTCAAAAAGTGAATAAGAAAAATGAGTCATCCAAGAATGTGTCGACTAGAGCCGGTCGGGTCTGGATCTGAAAATTTTAAATTGATCTAGTCTAGGTAAGTTCTGAGTCTGTAAATTACTATTGATTAGAGAAACTATTCACTATACACAATAATTCTTGCTTGGGTTTTCTTTAGTTTTTGTTTATTTTCTTCAGAAAATGGTGAATTTATTTATGAATAAATTAGGATTTTGTATTTATTACAACGGTACTCATTATGATGCTCTTTTATCTTTTCAAGATAACTCTCAACAACTTCTACCATGCAGATAAATAAAGTCTTCAGAACTAACTCCTCATCACGTCTTATCTGCCAAAAACAGGGCATCCGCAGAGCCTAATGGTAGTTCCTTAGTACGCTCAAGGATGAGTTCTTTTCAGACAGATTGATCAAAATCAATCTATCGCGCACTTCACTTTTCGAGTACATAATAATAACTTTGACTCTATCGAGAACAAACGAATATCACACACTATAAAGGTATATGGCTTTTTCATGGTTTTTCGCAAGTACGATATTGGATAAATATTAACCGCAGCATATCTATTCTTATTATTTTGCATCAATTTGTGGCCCATGAAATTCTCTATCTAATGGGTCATTATTCACATAGAAAATGAGGATACTTGTACCGCAACTCAGCAAATCTTTAACGGATTGCTCTCATCTTTGAACACGGTTGACATATTGATGAGATCATTTTATGTACAAAAGTTATCGTGTAAACGGATGGACACACCGATCGATTCTAGAGTGTACTCACTTTTTGAGTACACAAAAATGAAATTATTAACTATATATGAAAAAATAAAGAAGTGAAAATATGGTTGGAGAGTTTCATGGCATTAGCATTAATAAAGAATGATATACTCGATGCTGCTGTTGAATTATTAATCAAAAGCATACTATCTTCTGATAAATCATTAATTGATTTTTATGAATATTTTTAACGTCAATGGTTTACACGTAAATTACCGAAATATTGGAATTCAGGTTCCATACATATTCGATGCAACAATAGTCTGGAAGTTACAATATATTTTTAGGTTGTAATAATCGATTCCAATATCGTTTTGGTATTCATCCACAACTATGGCCATTTATTCATTTTTTGAAGGTTAAAGAATCATTGGTAATGATGCGAACAACACAGATAAGAAACGGTACTTATCATTATAGGACTATATCATTCTCGGCTGACAATGAACGTTTAAGAAAAAATACAAAATAACTTAAAAATTTATCCCGATTATTTCAACTTGGTTCGATAAGTTTAAATCGATATTCCCCCGAAAAAAAATATTTAGACTCGGTATTTTCGATACTTTGTTACTATAAATTGTCATTTTGAGAAAAGTAAGTATAGATTTGGATAGCCCGTGGAGTTCTCTACAACTCTTTATATATGTTTTTTTAATTAGATTTGCCCGTTGAAAATAAATTCAAGCGCAATGAGGGCACCCTCATCGTAAGATTTCCCCAAAGTTCATTTTTCATTCAAATTTTCGAATTTATTTCAATATATAAACAATTTATTACAAAACTAGGGATAATATTCTGAATGCACATCAAATTCTCTATCAGAATATATAATCTCTTTTTCTCTAAAAGTTTTGCAGAATAATAATAAACTCAAAAAGAAAACTCTAGAAACAATGAAAAATGCAGATTTTTGGTATTTCTCGATTCACATTGTTCATTGTACTAATTTTTTTTAATAAATGAATTTAAGGGTACTCTCCCCTCTTTTTTTTGTCAAACTTTTTGAAAAATGTTTTTTGTTTATGTGCACTATAGATAGACCATGTATTGGTATTTCGATAGTCATTCAAATGATCTCGATCGGCCCTGCCATTCAATTGCTATTGGGTGCCCACGAAATGTTTCCGCCAAAATTTTTTTTTAACGTGCTCAGTGCATTCTACACGAAAAGTTGTTCATAAAAATGCTGAAAAAAAATCCGACTGTTCCCAAATTTATTTTCCGTTTTTCTCAAAACTAGTTTTTCATGCAGAGGACTAAATTGTGGATCAGGCAACCTTCCTTTAACTTCGTCCGATCGAGATGAAATTTTTTACATAGATACTTTGAACTATTCTCCAGAGGTAAAATCGGCGGTTTTCATTTCTGATATCTCCATTAGAATTTATAGGGTTCCGAAAGTCAAAAACTTAGTTTTGGAGAAAACCTTTACGTATTTTTTTATAAAAAAAAAGAAAGAAAGCAAGATTTTTGAAAAACCTTAAAATTACCTTTGAGATATGGTTGTATGTATCTCCATAAAAATTTTCAGCCAAATCGGACAAGGTTTGACATACAAGTCTCAATCCAAGGTGAGAGCCTATAGAAAACCAGTAGGTTCCACACAAAACTATGAAAACCACCTTGAAAAATTTTTTCCTTGGACACATTTATTACCATTTCATTACTAATGTAGTACTTGTACTGTCTGAAATGAGTTGTCAAAACGTTTTCAAAACACTGTCATCTGCACAATCAATTTTATTTAAATTTTCCATATAATTTTGCTCACGCTTTCAATTCCACATTGCATAAATCATATTGCAACATACGTTGCGAAAATTGTCAATTTAGATTGATTCAGTCGTTTCTGTATCTTACGAATTATGTTGATAGAAATAGAAAGATTGTTGAACATTTATCCATCTTTATTTTCAGCAATTTTGAGTGCATAAGGGCTAGAGAACATTTTACCAGTAAATATCAATGAGTTACTATTATGGTGATCATTCTTTAACTGGAAGATCGACATTAGCAAAATTCCAGAGAACCTATAAAACACGTTGAAAATAGTTCAGTGAGAGATAATAATCAAGAGGAAAATAATATCAAAGAAAATATATTACCTATGCTTTCCAAAAGATAATAAAATGATTAAAAAGAAAAAGCATTTATAATTAATGATTGTCTTTCACATACATTCAAAAATATCTAGTGTTACTAGTCAACGACGTCATGCGTTATTAGCAATATATCCAGCTCATAAATATAAAAGATACACACCAATGTTATTATTAGCCAATGAACATAATATTGATTGAGATTTAATGAAAATACTTTCCTATACTGGTAATATTAATGAAAAAAATTTGACTTTTGTCCATTTAAATTTCACTCCAATCATGATCATGTATTTATTTAATTATTTCTAATTGATTTTTATCACAAACTTTATATCGATTATAATTTAACTCGACTTCATCGATTTATGGAAAAATATAGTAAACAAGTCGATGAAGCAACTATCATATCAACTGCTAAGAGTTTTGTGTCGCCTTTGAGTAGACGCGTGTCACTTCTGATAGGAAAAACTAAATTGAACATTCTATTCAATAGACTATCTACCCAATTTGACACAAATTCATCTCGATTGCTTTGATCAGCGATATTATTGAATGCAGAATATCACGTTTATTAAATCGTACACAGTTAATAATTGGATCACATGTGTATATTAGTAGTAGCCGTGATGATCAGATGCTTTGCTTGATTAGGTAAAGAATTCGGTGTGGTAATAAGAATAAGATTCTTTCTTTGTGAATGAATGTATCAAGATCAATCTGTACATTTCTCGCTAATTATCAAATCAGATGAAACATAGACATTATATTGTTTTTCGCCTCATACACTATCACCTGGTACACTTTTCCTTTTTTAGATTGCAGATAATTCTGATATTGGATAGTCATGGAACAAACGACAATTGTATCTTGAATAATTGTAGATGTGCTATGTCACGAGATCAGAATAAGTTTTTCGTAGAGTTTGATTTTCATTCTCCAATTTCTATTCAAATGAGAATATTTGTCAATGTTAAATAAGTATATGGCATTTGCTACTGGTGATCGGTCGTCTCAATAATGGAGAAACATCATCTGCTTTCATTCGTCTAATTAATTTGATTCAACACTATGTACTTCTGACATAAAATAGATTATATATCAAGAAAGTGCAGTGAATTTGAATGAACATCAATAATTATCTAATTTATAATGATGTTAGGAAAAAAAAATATAACAAAAAATGTAAATCTTGAAAAGTATTGCACCACATCGATCTAACTCAAGGTGCTTCGTGTATTTGTGAATGTATCATCAGTGCAACGAAAGGTATTCGTTGGAATAAGTCATAAACTATCTATATTTCCTTTCATTGATTCGAATAGTTGAATAACACATGATTTATCCTTTATAGGTAATTTTAAGGTAGGGTAACGCTTGTGCATAGCGATAGACGATAAATTCGTCAAGGTCGGTAGTTTGTGGTGGTATGCCATGCACGGAATGGAATCCTTTAGCTGCTGCCTTTAGATTGCCATCGGTATTTTGTAGTGTTTGTTGTTTACCCAAAGTGACTTTGTTGTAAAACATTACACGAGTTTGATCAGTAGCATCCGGATATGCAAAGCCATGTGACACTGCAGGATTCTCAGCAAAATACGCTCCGTGACCTATAAAAAACCAAAGAAAATTAATCAATACCTGACTTTTTTTCTGGTGGAATACTTGCCCCATTTTCCTGAATTCCAATAACGATCATCGAATCCATCGTTTAATATTCCATCGATAGATGTACCACTCGTACCATGAAATAAGAGTCGTTCATTAGGATATCCATTAACACATTCTTTAGCAATCAACTGTTTTATTGCTAGATATGCCTCTTCCAATGACGGATTTTTAATCTGAACAATAGAAAGAATTTGAACACGAGTGCCAATATTTTTTTGAAGTTGTTGTACTACTGATCGGTGGATGTCAGCAATTTGAGGTACAGGAACAACGATTACTTCACATCTAGGCGGTGGACTTGGAATAAAGTTCAAGTCTTCTCCTGTTTTTGTCCAACCACGAGAGGTCATTTTAAGAATGCGGTTGTTAATAGTAATATCAGTTGAGCGTAACAATTGAAAACGTTTATGTTTGATATTATCCACAATTGCTTCGAGATCAATTGAATATGGTTTAGGTCGCGTGTCGACTCTCATACCCAATTCTTTAGTATAATCTTTTTCTAATGAAAGATTATTCACATCGAAATCGATTCGATCATGTGTTAGTGCGACATGTGGTTCAATAAGATCCATTGTGAATGGTCCAGTTTTGGCATGTTCATCCAAAAGAAATATGTATCTCCAACCTTCTCGCACATAACTATATTCAATTTGATATTTATGTAAGAAGTCAAGGAACTTATCAAGATCGAAATATTTATGTACAGGTAGATGGCAATCCAGATCAGTTGGCACCAGCTCTTTATTGATCTCAGGAATTTGATCTCCTGCTGCGTTAGTACGATATGAAACCCATGCGGACGGATTTCCAGCTGGACGAGCCTTATAATGGCCGACAATCCAGTCTCGAACAAAGCCACCCTCCACATGGCATTCAAACTGACAAACGGCAATCCAAGCGACTACTTCCATACGAGTTTCTCGTGTTGCTTTCGAACCTCGCAATCCATTCCATAAATCAATCGTCGTTCGTTTCGAATCGGTCACATGAGAAATTCTTTCTTCAATATCAAGGCAGGATTTACGCATTGGTGGTTTGATGATTCTAGGTGGTACAACTGGAAAGAAGAATAAGAGTTGACTGATCTTTTAAATAATTACCTGCATCAGGATGACGAATAACGGCCGAGTCTTTCAACCAATTTTTGAACGTTTCAATTTCATTCTTCACAGAATGATATTGAGGATCTCGTCCTTCAATATTAACGTCACAAGTTGCAGCACCAACACCCGTGGTAATTGTCACTTTGACTTGTCCTTCATTCTCCCAACGCCATTTCATTGGATTAAATATTTTAGTCATTTTTGTCACACTCTTCAAATTTCGATTCATTCTTTTATGATCATCAGATTTTGTTGTAGGAACATCATTGGTCAGGGAAAAATTTTGAGTTCGAACTAGTCTTCGAATGATAGTCCGTTCAGCATCGATCACAGAACCTGATGGACCCTGTAAAGTGAGACCATATTGATTCGCTTGCATTTGAACATCGGAATAAAATGATGCTACATTATTCAAAAGACCTCCTGAATTCAGTTCATTTTCTTCGAATGCATTGATTTTCATTTTTCGTTCAATGTGCATCTGAAGCCAGGATGATTCGAGTCGACCAACAAAGGATAAGACAGCATTAGCTCGAACTGATGATGAATAACGAATATCTCGAGCAAGAACAATAGGAATTGGAGGTAGGTTTTTTGAGCGTGATAAAGTAGAATGATGATCCATCACCGCATATTCTTCCTTGTTGGCGTGGTATCGAATGAACCGATGACTTCGACCGTACAATTCTTTCATTGATACATAGACATTATCACCGTATCCTTTCAATAATGATTTTGCAATTGCTTCCCAATTACCACTGGAAATTTGTGCTTTCTTAGTGTAGACAGGTAGCTGTTTGAATGATTTTTGTAATGCATCGTATCGTCGCACAGCACGATTTAACACGTGCTTAACAGACAGAAGATTTCCTCGTGTTTGACAAAATAAGTCCAATCTAAACTGGTCATTTCTGAATTTTTCTCGCTCCGATAATAATTTATTCATAACTTCTAGAAGAGTCATAAAATCACCATCGACTGATTTCATGTCAGGTGGTACAGATTTTAGGAATAATGATGTATTGAGGACACTTAAAACAGCCGATAGTACAACAAGATCACGACCACATTTATTTTCCGTCAAACTTGACAGAACCGCCTTGGCCATGGCCAATGTACCAAAATCTGGTAATTGGGCGATAGCACGGCCAGTCGGACTCAATCGCTTCGATGATGATAAAATTTCTAATAAGAAAGAGAATTTATTTGCTAAGAGTTTCATCTTTCACTTACCTAATTGCTTTAGTTCTTCTACTGCAGCTTCAATCAATGTCGATTCAGGTGGATCTGGCAAGAATTTGTTCAGATGAGATAATCCTTTGTCTAATGGAGATCGTCGTAATGAAAATTCTACATCGATTAAATTTGATTGACACACATGAGGTTTAGGATAGGTCGGTCGTTTCAATTGTGAATCATATAGAGCATGATATTCACCTGGTTTGGTTCGTCCAAGACGACCTAAACGTTGTTTAATTGTTGATTCTGAAGCAAGTACTTCTTTCAGAGTTGTTTGCTTTGCTTTAGGATCGTAGATGGGTACATTGATCATGCCTGTATCCACAACATATTTCAATGACGGAAATGTTAGAGATGTTTCCGCAACCGTAGTAGAGAAGAAAATAGTGCCATGCTCAATACATCGTTGTTGTTCATCTGCCGATTGTGATTGAACAAGTGGATGTGCAATGACTGTGCGGTGACTAATTTTGTCCAGCAAATTACAATGATGATAGACGTCGGTAACACTGCTAACAAAGCATAAAATTTGATCATGTCGTTGTCGTTTACGACATAATTCTTGTACCACATCAAGAATGTTCTCTTTGGGTCTATAGATTTTCTCGACTTTATGAAGAGTTTGACTGAATGGCATTTGATATTGATCAAATTTTACTTGTGGAATCTGGCGAAATAGATCTGGAACAGATTTGTCGAGTGTTGCCGACGAGATAATTACTTTAAGATTCGATCTCAATGATGGTTGTTCAGTTAGAAGACGAGCAATGAGTGCTAGACACAGATCAATATTAATCGATCGCTCATGTACTTCGTCAACGAAAAGAATGACACGTTTATCACCTCTGATTTCATTTTTAATAAAGTTTGAATCGAATAAAAGATATTCCTTAAGAAGACCATCGGTTAAATACAAGATTTGAGCATCAGCATTACGTTTAGCTCCACTCACAGACCAACCAGCTAATAGAAATTGATCCTTTATGTTCATCATTGTTTCATTCACTCGATTACAAATCGATGTACATGGTAAACGACGAGGTTGGGTGACTAAAACTCGATCATATCCTTCTGCAATCAACAATACTGGTAGAAGAGTAGATTTTCCTGATCCAGTTGAAGTAGCAATGGTTACAACTGTATTCTTTGCAATTTTGTCTAATAAAGATTTTGATGATTCATACAAAGGTAATTTCAGAAGACATGAACGATAATATAACATAATGCGCTGTAAGAGATAAGCAGTATGACGAAATTTATCCTTACCAATGCCGACGAATTTTCGATTTTTTTTTAATTCAGTCTTTGCTCTTTTGATAAATTCATTCATCACTTGTAAAGATACAGTAGATAGGGCTGCTTGAGATTCCGATGATCGAATAACTACTTGCTCATTGACGAATTCATCCAATGCTTTCTGTTTTAATGCTTCGATCTCATCAGAAAAGGAATGATCCTTCAGGTAATTATTCGTTTTCCCATGCATAACGATCCATGATGTAAAACTAGCATTTGTAATACATTGAGAAACGATATCTTTTGCTTGTTTAATAATGTAATCATCAAAATTTTTCACATACGTTTCCATTTCATTCTGCATCAATTTTCGTAAAATTTTAGCGTAACATTTCCAATCTGATAGTGAGGGAATATTCTTAATGATCAACAATCGATGGATGCCATTGATTATTCGTTGTAATTGTCCTTCATAGTACTTTTTCGCTGATCGAGTTAGATTGGATAGTGTTCGAATTCGTTGAAGGACTAGCTTGAATTCATCATGATGACTTTGTAAGCCAATTACAGATATATAATAAGCAGTGTTTTGTTCTCGAATAGCGACTTTAGGTATCTTTCCTTTGATCAACTCGTCTAACTCTTCGATTTCATTTAGATGATCGATTATATCAGCTAATTTTGTGTAAAAAAAATTTTCTATCACAAACGCTTCAATATTAATATAATTGACGGTTTTTATTTGGCTCATTACTGTATTTGCTTCCTTTTCTCGTTTGCTATGTTTGTCAAGTTGTTGTTGTATTTGTTCCAATCGCTCTAGTGCCTGTTTTAACTGTTTTTCTGTTTCTGGATTGGATCCCTGGTTACGTTGCGTTGCCAGTTCAATTCCGTGTCGTTCATGTTTCATTTTGTCTTTCAGCTTTTGATTAACCGATCGCATTTTAGCCATTATTACATCGATGAATTGCTGATTTTCATTTGCATTACTTCTCTCGACTAATGTGCCCTGCTGTAGTTGGCCAACAGTTGGATGAAAAAATTCCTCCTCAGAAAGATCAGTCGCTGTTTCAGATTGGGCAAGTGTATCCTGAGAATCGTCAGTATTCTCATCAATATTTGAATGTTTATCATCGTCATCATCCATGTCATCAATATCTTTTGTACCAGTCGTTTCTATATCATCCAAAGTATCGTCATCGACATCATCATCATCAGCAATGTTCTCCCCCTGATCATTTGCACCTTTGGTGACAATGTCTCGTAAATGTTTTGTAGTGAGAGGAATCGGTTTTAAATTTGTCATCGCTTGATAATTATCAATTTCTACTATCTTATGTTTCTTTCTTTCAGTATTCGAGATCAATTTGGGAATCCAACGAAGGTAACCCGTAATGGTTTGATCATTGTTTGCCAAGGAAAATGTATCGAAGTTGATACTTAAATTCTCTCCAATACTATCCATATGTATTTTAATAATTTTGCGTCGCATATTGATCGCATCTTCCAACACTCGATTTGTTTTTGTATCACATCTGTACCAAGTATTGAGTTGAGCTTGAAAGGTTTTATCACTCATTTCTGGTATGCTGTCCACTTTTATCGTTAGAGTAGTATTTGGAGAAGCATTCGCTTTTGGATGTTTCAGTAGCATGATTTGCCAAAGAGCATGACAATCGAAACTGAAAGTACTCGATCCACGATAGCGAACCCAAGCAACCTTGCCTTCTGGATCTTCGGCATAATTTCCTGATCGAAAGAAATCTACCATGGAAATATAATAAAGAAAATTTTTTCCCGACGATAGAAAAATTTGTTCTTGATATTCTTTGGATGGTAATAGAGCTTCGCGAAGTTGAGCAGCACCATCTTTGGAAAATTTGTACCACTGAGGATCTCGAATAGGTTTGTATTCCCACCAACCGTCAGCCATGGGTCTTCTTGAATCATCGGAAAATTTACAATATGGTAAACTTGAGGGTGCATCCATCGAATATTTAATGATTAAATAGTCTTGAAAATATTGTTGGATATCGGCATGGTGTTTTCCTGCCATGATTGGAGTTTGACCCATCTGATTCCGAATGAAATAATCAGCACCATGTTCTACTAAATATTTTACCACAGTTAAGTGCCCAAGTGAACAAGCATGATGAAGGGCTGTGGATGAAGCTGCTTCAGTTATATCATTCTTTTGTTGTTGATTTTGAGCATTGATCGAACAATATGCAGTTTCGATTAGATATCGAATTATATCTAATTGACTATGACGTGCTGCAGAATACATTAATGTTGTTTGCCATAGGCCTGATTTATCCTTCCATTCAGGATATTCTTCGAGGAATTTTTTGACCGGTGATAATCTGCCACCAAATGCGTCAGCAAAAGCAGTCACGGACATAAGTAAACCATTTAAATCGTGTTTTAGTGAGTTTAAGTCGTCGGGTTGAAGCGGTAGATGAAATTTCTTTTGCTCCGGTTTATAATGATATGTATGAAAGAAATCGAGTAAGAATCTCTCACTCTTTTTCGATAACTTGGGCAGATCTTGTTCGAGTGTCTCTTCGATTTTGCGAGCCATTAAATCGAGGAAATCATTGCCTTTATCATCAGCTGATATCATCTTGGATGTGTCATTCATCAATGTATCATTTTCCTGAGAAATATCTACTAGCCTATTCGATTGAGGTTGCAATAATTCTTGCTCTTGTTCTTCATTATAGACTTTCCAGCTTTCAATACACTGATTGACTGAATTTAGGATAACATGCAGACATTGTTTGAGTAATATCTCATCATCTGTAGTTGTCATCTGAAATCAATAAAATGGTTGAAGAGAATGGAATGACTGAATTTTGCCAACTTTTAAATACAAAAAATTCTTACAACTTTCTCTTTTTCTTTTTATCTTGGAAAAAATACTGACGTCTTTGTCCGATTCTGTCACTACCGTTTGAAGATCAATAATTCGCCGATGAAATGGCACATGTATTTTACTTTTTTTTTATAACTAAGAAACAATTGTTTTTTTTTGTCTTCGTAGCTCCAACATGGAAGTGTTTACATTTCTATTTGACGAAAAAACATACTTACCATTGTGATGAGTCAGAGCAAGTGAGCAAGATTTTTGTTTATTTAGGTAAAAGTTAGAAGTGGATTAGTTGTTTTCTGTTTTATTCCTACCATCGGTTTGATCAGAATGACTTCTAGTGAATCTATTCGTCAACATCTTGATAGAAGTGCATCGTTCTTCTATTTACAAATATTGAAAAAATTTATTCATTATCTTTACAACATCATGCGTTTTGCTGTGGATGGTGTAGTGATTCTTTACATCTGACTCTCAGATATCAGAAGATTCGATTTCTTCCACCGGCACGGTGTCGTTGGTTTCACGATGTACGTTATCGGAAGAACAGACAACTAGGCAACAGCAGACATGTTGATTCATCATCGCTGCCTCTATAGACTGTTATGCGACGCTTTCTGTTCATTCTGTGTTTGTTATCGTCATCGTATCTTTCAACTCGTTCGTAAACGGTCGAAAAAATACTGTAAAAAATGAAAACATACGAGCGTCACGAAATAAATATGCAAAATTGGAAAAAAAAGAAAAAAATGATGTGTTTTACACATAGAGGAACGAATAAATAGTAAAAGATAAGAGTTTTTATTTGCTTAACACCACAGTGAAACAGAATGTATTGCAGTGAGTTTAATGGCCATCTTTTCTCAAAGGAATATCGAGTGCTCGATGATGAATGCCTTTGTTTGGATTGTAAATATTTTGAAGAAAATTCCCTGAAGGATTCTTTCTTTAGATAAAGAAGCACCACAAATTACAACCACCATCTGAGAATTCTTATCGAGATTGAACTCAATATGTTGATCGATAAAAATGGAACACTTTGTCTTTTAGGTGATGCACCAGCTCATATCATTACTCCTTTCTTGATCTTCCTCCTGAATTCGTGTATCAACTCTCCGAGTAAGACCTAATTCTTCATTGAGAGTATTATTTGAACATAATTCAGAAGATCAAGGTGACAAACAAAAGATACTCGTACTTGCGATGTATGCGGGATCGGTCTTTCGACTACCTTGAAGCAATTTTCGATCATCACTGTAATTAAACGAATCGAATGATATGTGACATATGTTGGTGTGAGCATCTTGAAAAAGCTTTTTTAAAATTCACGTTAGAAAGAATAAGAACGGATTGTTTGTACGATATTATAAACTTATCTGTCGAAACCTACTAAAAACGATGGAAGAATTCATTTGGTGTTCGAATCCAAAATGTGTCATGGAACAATTAAATGATAGGGCTGTTATGTTAAAAGAATGCAAAAGTATTGAAGCACTCATACTATGTATGTTTATTTCGTTGATGCATACAGCCCGCACAGTATACATGTCTCACTTTTCTGAATATTCTACGATATCATGTGTATGAATCATATCATTATTAACTTCAAGTGCTTTACTCGCATAATGGTATTATTTATGGATTTCTGTTTTTGTATTTAAGGAATCTACTAAAGTTTAGTAGCTAATTAATTTTTATGATCTCTTGTTTATTGATGTCAGAACCGCATGTCATAGAAAGATTCCTTTTTCAAGACAACCACCAATCATCGAACCCCTTGCTCGAGAAACTTTTATTACGCAGTACTTTTTTCATCTATCATCGTTAACTCATTCAATGTCCCCATATCCCCATGACAAAATTTAATTTAAAATTAAAAAATCAATAATGCATTTAATAAATATTCGATTAATAACAGCTCACAGCTAAGAAAATATTATTATTAATATGACTACATTTAAAAATTTAACATAGAAAGAAAAAATGCGAAATTGGTTTATTTTTCATCTTATTACGAAGTTTTACAGAAGAAGAAAGTGTAACAAACATATTGCTAAATGACAACAACTTGTTGCCATTTCAAAACTATAAACGTATTGATATTTATCCATATGTACGTATTGTATTACACAACCAAATCAAAAATATATGAACCACAAATCATTTATCTTCTGGTCGTTTTTAATTCATTTAAGTGTCCAGTAAGTAACTATACAAAGGAAAATTTGAATATATCTATTACGGCTCAACCAAACGGGCTTACTTTTTTTTTACCAAGGATAGAAGCACCTTTGCACTCCCAATCCATATAGACAAGATTAGTGAGAATCTTTGTTAAATTTCATTATTGAACTCAACAAGAAAATCTATCTTTTACACAAATAGGAGAAAAAAAACAATATACTTAACAAAGGTTTTCACTAATCTTGTCCGTATGAATATGGAATATGAGTATGCCTCTATCCTTGGTTGAAAAAAAGATGCCTGTTTGGTCGAGCCGTAATGGAGATATTCAAATTTTGCTTTGTATAGGTACTTACTGAACAACCTATATATAAAGAAGAATATTTATTTGTTTATCTATTCGTTATACATTCAGTTCTTGCAATAGCTAGCGCCACCAAACTTTCCATGACACTTTCCTAGATCCAGAGGACGATCGAGACACGATTGAGGATTCTTCTAGTTTTCGAAATTTGGCGGAAATCTATTGAATATGACACGGTTTTGAAGTATTCATAACTCTACTGATGGATAATGTCAGATACAAGTAGAACTAGTGATGGATCTAGAAGAAATGAAGGAAGGCACGAATGCACCTCTCCTGTAGCAGTTTTTGAACGGTACCGCATCACTTCAGAAAACTTTCTGGATCCGCTGCTGAGTAGAACATGGGTATCGTACGTTTTATCTCTGTGTTATGATGTATCCTACAAATTTATGAAAAGGATGAGTTATATATCATCAGTGAAATGTTTACATTACGCTATAGGATGACACTATCGAAATATTTCAGTGTTTCGTATTTATATATATTAGAAGAAGATCATTGTAATGCCGTTTTCACTTATACCAAATACATATTATAAAATTATCTCGACTAACATCAGGTACTTCCACAAGTATTTAAATATTTTTTTGCTTTTCCAAAGCATGTCACGATACAATACATGGGTGAAGTCTTTCTTTGCATACTTACATTTTCAGCAGAGAAAAGGAATTACAAGTACAATGATTCAAATAACTCTTAAGAAGTAGATGTTTGATTAATATAAATATCTATGTATATATCTAATAAAAGCGAAATTTAATTTAAAAAAGGGCTCAATCATGTACTACATGTTGACATGTTCTTCAATAACAAAATAAAATTATACCATTTCTAAACTATTTGACGATGGAACATCTACCTAAACTGATTTTCATCTCTGCTAATTTTTCACATTTGTACAATATCTATTTTTGAGATTTTTCCATCCATTCTAACAATCACAATAAGGTTGATATTTGATTTTGTTTTCTTATGTATTTAAAAAAGGATACAAATTCTTCTAAACCATCATATTAAGTACCAACAAATAAGGCGATTGCAAAATAAAATTTTTTAAATAATTCCTTTTAAAAAGTCGTGGAATAAAATTTGGTGGAAAATTAAGAGAAATAATATTCCTACAAAATATATTGTTTTTTGTCAAATTAAAGAAAACGTCATTCAAATGTACAAATGAAAAGAACAATTTTATTTTTACTTAATATAACTAAATACTTACAAGTGTTTATTTAATGATATGCAATTCATAACAATATGAAAGAAAGATTTGAAATGACTAAATCTTTTTTCCATTTTTATTGATATAGATTAATTTTCATTATTTAATAAGTATTGATTCGATATGTCTCTGTCTGATGATACTTTCAAAAATTCTTACATCAATAAGTTATATTCAATTATAAAATACAACAAACAACAATTAGCAGTATGCATAGTAGACATCGTTACTGTTTACAGTGCGATTGTTAGAGAAAACCGATTTGTATTTATTGTCAATTTGGATGCATTATATAATCATATTTATTATTATTATTTTTTTTCTATTCATAACTAAATCATAAATAGACAAAAATATTTCTCTTATTTTTCGTCATTAACTACTTGAGAGTGACTTATATATATATAACGATATATTTTCAACTTTAATTTTATGAAATTGTTTTCAAATTCATGTGATACGTTCATCATATATTTTAATTTTTATAATAATTTATATATTAATTAAATTGTGAAAAAAAAATTTTTTTTTTCTTTTGAATAAAAATGGAAAATCATAATAAACGAACTCTATAACCTTGATTAGCCATAACAATATAAAGACACCATGGAAATTGTGTTTTATCTTCTAAATCAATATGAATATCTTTTGTTTTTTCATGTGTTCTTTCATTAAATAATGTTAATGTTTTTTGATCACAATCAATAGTTAATTTAAGTACATCATTTTCAACTGGTATACCAGACCAATGAATTCTTTTTCCCATTCCATTATTCCAAACATCTCCATTAGTTGACCAACCATATGCTGAACGTAATTTATGATATCTAACATCACCATATGCTGATTTATCTGTAATTGAACATATTCCAATAAATATCCATGGAGACCATTGAATATTTTTCCAATTTGATGAACTAAAAATGTATATATATTTTTTCATTTTTTTTTATTTAATAATAAATTAAAAATAAATACTAACTTAATTTTCTCAATTCTTATTCGTATATGATGAATTCCATGTGAATAAGATTGATTTCCTCGACTGTAGCCATATGTTTCATAATTTCCTTTTTCACATACACGACGATTTTCATGATACCGTATTGAACGACTTCTTTCTTCAAATTCTAATGGTATTTCTTCTACAGTCATTTCTTTTCTTTTTTCCTTCACACTATTGGAATATAAAATACATCAACAACTGAAAATAAATTCATGTCTTTATGTACTTATTATTTTGTTTTTCATTTTATAGGTATCAATGGTTACATTTTATTTTTAATAGAATCAAGGACACGAACAATTTTACCATTAGTTCTTATTATTGATGCTATTGATGATTGTTTTTTCAATAATAGTTAGAAGAAAAAAAAAAGAACAGAACAATCATTGTTTTAACATATTGGACAAATACATATATGTAAGCAAATATTATTTTCAAAACAGCATTCATTTTTCAATTTTATACATCAATTTAAATGAAAATAAATAATAATAAAAGAATATTTCTTAATATTTTTCCTAAAAATACATTCAGTTATTCTTACCATATAGATTGTACAATCTATTTCATAAAATATACTCTTTATTATTCAATTTTTATCACATATATCTTGCAATGAAGGTGTCTGTGTTGTCCATTAAAAAGTTTAGACATATTCGGGATAGACAAAAGTTCTTACTGCTAAACTAACAGATTAAAAATATGAGCGATTACTAGAGTGCAGTGAGCGAGATATTCGAATTTTAAAGTATTTATATGGGAGTTAGATATCCATTATGAAAAATTTCGACCGAATTTATTTTTCTATTGTACGATAATTGAATAAAGCTCGTTGAGTTGCATATGAAAAAATGTGTTTAAAATTCTCAAATAAAATTTTAAAAAACTTCTACCAAGCTCAGATTTTTGAATCCAATTTTCTCGAGATTATAAAATAATGGTAATTTGGACATTTTCCTAAGTGTTATAAAGTCCACTCGACAAGCTCTATTCAACCACCATAAAAAAGTAAAATAAACTCGATCAAAATTCAGCATTGTGGGCATTCTACAGACTGCGTAAGAACCTTAAAATCCGAATATCTCACTCATTTCACACCAATTGCCATTCATACGTTAGATCTATTAGTTAAATAGTAAGAATTTTCTTTGTAAATATTGCCACTAACATTATAAATTCACAAGAAATTAAACCTATCTTGATCTAGTTTTTCTGTGTAACTTTAAGCAGTCTTTATTCCATTACTCTCTTTTGTGAAACACAGTTAAAAAGAGCGTTGAAGTGTATAGAGATAGAAATTTGTGCTCGTCCCTCTTTTTCCCTCGCTGACCGTGACAGACAAGATCTTTGGATCACCATAGGGTGTGAAAAAGCCGATCTAGAGTCTGTTCCCTACTATGACGGACGGATTCAAGATACCATCAGAAATCATCTATGATTCAGATTCTATGCTCTAAAGTAAGGAATGATGCTGAAATATACTTAGATATTCATATAATCCATACATATAATGTTGAGTGGATATCTGTTACTGGGACAAAAGTCAAAAGTTAAGGTGTGGTAGACAGGTATGGACGGTTGAGACTGTTACTTGATGATCTTCAATAAAACCATAACTTCATCCACGCGCATGTTCTTGAAGATCAATCCAAGCGTTGATCTTTGACCCGGTAATAGGCATACACTTCATATTTTGTATACAGATTTTCTATCACGATACGTAATAGAATCTGATAATACATACACCATTGGATAGAGAAAGTCTTTTTCTATAAACGTATATATATCCCATTATCTGATCAAAAATTCAGCTGTAAGTCAAAGTCGACTTTAGAGCTTTGTAGAGAAAATTTATCTCTAAAAATCGATTATACCATATTTCTCCATTGTGATCTATCACAATCCATCTCTCCGCAGACGAAAAATGGGGATTCCCGAATTTCGCCAATAAGACTTTCGCCAACTGAGAGCAACCGGACATTCGCCAATGGCGAAAGTCCACAATATGTGTTGGCAAAAGTCCAGTGGGCCATTCGCCAATTGCCGGAAATCCGATGGTACATTGGCGACAGTCCAGTGGACAGTCGCCAATTGGCGAAAGTCTAGTGACGTATTGGCGAAAATACTGTGGACTCTCGCCAATTGGTGAAAGTCCAGTGATCTTTCGCTAGTCGACAAATAATCGATGAATTTTGGCTATTTTTCTCGGAAGAATATGAATGTAGATACATACGAAGATGGATGTATCAGAACCTATTGCGTTGATTCTAGATGTCAGTGTAATTGGTAGAGATTTCCATAATATACAGGATATACTGTTCTCGAAAACAAAGATCTCACAATAGCTCTTACAGAATCTAACTTTGGTTTATTTTTCGGACTTTTTTTTAAGTTGTAGTCAAGCATCTAGTATCTAATTATTTTCGTTTTACAGTTTCTTTTAGGAATATTTTTCAATTTTAAACTAGTTGGCTATCATGGGAAAGAGCCCTGAGAATTGCCGGAGGTTTTAGAGTCTATAGGGTTTATTATGATACCTTTTTTTAGAGATTAGTGAGGGCACATGGGACATTCGCCAATTGGCGGAAATCCGATGATGTATTGGCGAAAGTGTAGTGGACATTCGCCAACTGGCGAAAATCCGATGATGTATTGACGAAAGTATAGTGGACTTTCGTCAATTTGGCGAATGTCCACTGAACTCTCGCCAACTCATCTTATGGACTTTCGCCATTGGCGAATGTCCAATTGGCGAAAGTCTTATTGGCGAAATTCGGGTTAGCCGAAAAATGAGGACATAAGATGAAGAGGAGAAAATAGAGAAAGTGAAGGAAACACGAAAGAAGATATCTCGTTATAACCGGCGACTCTGGCAGTCTTACCTACGAAAGTTGAATCAAAATATTGGTAAGATCTTCGCATCAAAACTAAAATACATCAATTAGAACGAGCTTTATTCACAAGCAGTGCTCATTCTATGAATTTGCTGATCCTTTTCTGAAAGAAAATGGAGCATTGTTATCATTGAATATAATGTCAATTTTGATTATATTATATATTATACTCCTTTTGATCTCGTAGAGCTAATCGAACATGGTTAGTCTTGGACTTGATCAATAAACAATCGATCACAACAGTATAATTCATATTTTTGAAAAAAAAATGATCGAATTTAAAGAGTTTAAGTCAGTTGTAATATGAAATATTCGCGAATTCTGCCATTTTGAAAATAATCTGGTTAAAGAAGCTTTAATATGTTGGAAGAATGAAAAAATAGATGTTATGAAAATATTGACAGCCTTTCAACACTATGGATTTCTCAAGAGTGGATACCCTTAAATGATTTGCTAGACGTTTAAATGTTGCATGATCATCAAAATCAGACCTCGAATTTTCATTTCCTTGTCTTTGATTAAGTTTGACCAAGTTTCTTACAGCATTCGACAATATTCAATTGTTTGGAATCCTATATTTTTTAATTCTGAATTCTAGCTTACCTGAACCAAACGGAGAGATAAGCATTTATGAATTTTTAAGTTCGATATTTATTTCTATATAACTAGATGCCGTTTCGATGTTTCCGTTTGTTTAGGGAGCTCAGTAGCATAACAAAGATAATTGCTAGGGCGACACAATAAGCAAATAACGCCCTACTAGCATTCAGAATTCTTTTACTGAATACGCTCTCCTACGTCAAATATCTAATATAAGGAGTCATTTTGGTTCGAGAATCGAATCATTTGACACTTTCTCAGGGGTGTCTCAACTTTCATTTATTATACTTACAATAAGCCTTCTTAGTCAACGTCTAGTTGTTCGGTTGCCACTCATGGCTAGCCGGATCCACATTTCACGCCACTAGATCGTTTAATATTACGCCAGGTTTAAAGCAAAAAAATGCATCTTGTTAGAATTCCTCTCGAAAATTTCCTGAGTATTTATTAATACATTCATCAAGAAGAAAATTAAAAAAAAAAGAGGACCATTTAAAAATTGCTAAAAATAGAGCATATCAAGCTGTCACTTAGAAAAGATCTTCGTCTATATTAAATCTTAGTATAAATTAGATTCCTACGAAGACTCAATAAGTGGACTTCAAGCGATTACTTTGCTTTCCACATATCTATGTATAAATCTTACCCAAAGGCCTGGCGTTGTGTGATCAACAAGGGAATTCTTAAGTGAACCTTAAAATAACAAGGAATTCATTTAAAAAAACCTTTCATTAACTTCACATTCGCAGTTTTCATGGTTGATAATGATGAACCAAATTTTATAAGAAACAATAATACATTAGTTTATCATTAATTAACAAGTAGTGCTCGTCTAAAAACTAGCTCAGCTCTTTCTTGTAGAAATCATGTTTCTAAATTACAAATAAACTATTTATTTATACAATTAAAACAAAACGAAGTCAGATTCAGGCTCTTCGACCTTGATTGCCTTTAATCAAACTTCAAAAACTAATGACAACAATCCATTCCTCAATCCCGAAAACCTTTGGTCAATGAATTTAGGAAATATTCACAGTTATTCGTATTAATTATTGGGTAAAATTACAGGCCAAACATTAAGCACTTTAACAGATGTATTTAAACGCCGTATAATCCTTTCTTTTAGAACAGGGAAAAACCTTAAAAAAAATGACTCATAATCCTCGAATTGACTTTTCTCGAGTCGAATCAATATTTCTCCAAGCACAATATGCTTTTGAATCAAGACATGCAGCTTCGTCGTAAGTGGTTCTCAAGCCGATACTCCAGAGTAAACAAATGTTTATCCATCCACTACACAAACATCAAAGACCGATATATTGACTTCAGCTATTACTGCAATCTCAATTTGGTGTCATTGTAATTGTCCAACAATTAGTTCACATTTGGTAACACAAAGGACAACTTAAAATTCTCGGTAAAAAAGCAATGAAGAAAAGATAGTTGTTATTTTTTAATAAAAAGAAACAGTTATATGTTACATTGATCGCTTAACTCAAATCCTATACAATATGAACATTTCTGCTTTATTATTATGAACAAAGTACCAAACCAGTAGATACTAATCGTTAAAAACCAACTATTATCTTCGCTTTTGTTCAAGATGTTTTTCGTTTAGGACAATTTTTCTATTAAAAAAATAAACACATAAAAAATATACTGATTAATAAATATCATTACTTTATGAGATAAAAATTGAAGTAAACTAATTGATTCTTTACATAAATCGCAGATTACACGAACTGTATGATCAGAATTATCTTGATCATTGGTGGATGATACTGCCAAAAAAAAAAGTACAACACTTTAAAAAAAAACAAAACAATAAGAATACTTTGATGCTTCTGAGGCGACAGTTGTAAGCACATGTTGTCTTTAGAACAGTTGTCCTATAATATAAAAAATGTTTCGAAAAAATAAAATACTATACAATATACCTTATGATTTATATAATCCTTTTGTGAAAATTGATTATGACAATCATCACACGTCACTAACGCTAGTTTTTTTTCTTGTTGCTTTAATAACCAATTTGG
>JAJEKB010020358.1:205488-243562 GCA_022393335.1 Macrotrachela quadricornifera | reverse complement strand
ATCAACATATAACATATGAATATCAAACAAATCTTACTCATCTCAATAAAAATGCATCATTAAGTGATATTGATAAACGAATTACTGATTTAAAAAATGAAAAATCACAAATTGAAGATGTTTATAAAAGACTTTCAAAATTTCTTCATGCAAATGCTATTTTACCATTAAATGATGATATTTTAGAATATCTTCAACATTTTGTACGAGAAGAACAATTGAAAAATAGTGGAGGTGCTAAAAATACTGATGTTATTAATGCTTTACAAAAAATGATGGATGATTATACAAAAGAAATGGAATTATTTAGAAAAACAATAGAAAATGAACCAGAACGACCAAAATCCGAAGATGTACTTCAACCTGAGGACATATTTCCTTTAGTAGGAACTCTTTATCGATTACCTATTAATGGAGCAAAAATTCGTGAACAAGTTAATGGTTTAAAAATAAGTCAAGAAAATATTGAAAGAGAACGAGAAATTCATCTTCAATTACCAGAAAAAGCTAATTTATCACAAGTTATGGTTCAATTTAAAAGTATTCTTTCCGAAAATTAATTTCATCTATTAAATTATCCTTTTCTTTTTTTTACTATATTTGTCTTCCAAATAAATGTATACGAAACTAAGCATTGCAAATTTAAAGTAAAAAAAGTTAATTATGATAATCTATCGAATAGTAGTACATTATTTCTTAGTCAGATTAAACTATCGTTCACAATAATTGCAATCAATCATCTCACAAAATTGAGAATATATTAAAAAGTACCTAGTAATTATTTCGACTATATCGATATAGGACCTTGCATCATAGATACGAGAGAGAGTAATAAAAAGTTATTGATATCAAGGTTTAAGATGAGCCTTGTTTTTCATGATTCGCCTCAATCCATATTGACCCAAAAGTTTGTCGTGCTCGTCTGACTCACCGAATTTGTTCATGCCCGACGGATCTGGCCTGAACCCGCAGAAAATGTTTGTTTCAACAAACATTTTCTGTATAGATAATTTTAAAGTGTTAATGAATTTAATAAGATCAGTTCATTCAAATGATAATAAAAAATATTAACAAGTACCATGAGCAAAAATTGTTGTCTTTATGAGACTGCTAAAATGGTAAAAGATTAGGTGTTTTAAATATATCATCTATTGGTTTTTTTAAATATAATTTTACACAAGAAAAAAATCTGATACTCTGAATCGATCTCAGGTCGAGTGTTCCATTTTAAGATTTGATTGTTACCGCTAGCATTCCACAAATTTGTATCAAAAACATATTTTGAAAACAAATAAATTGATTATATATAAGTTCTAAATTCAAAACCATGTTATTTTCATTGGTTTAAATGTATCCTCACTTTCCAAGATTTCTAGGTGGAGCAAAATTTGTCATAGACACAAAGTTTCTGAATGCTGTCTTCTAGGAAATATTAGGACTACAATGGATCAAAATCACTTCATTTTTTGCCCCGTTTCTCTGAGATACTGCGTTCGATCAAGCTAAAACTTCTTTAACAAGTACTATACACTATCTGGGGGGAGATTGTTTTTTTGTTTCCTTATACTTTTTGTCTTTCAAATAAAAATGTCAAAATATTGGTCACATCCTAAAAATAGCTTAGTTTTTTACTGGAACAAATTTTGTAAAAGCTATCAAAAATCACCAAAGCAATAGTATTTTTAGATAAAATAAAATAACCACGATAAAGTCTCTCGTATACGTGGAAAAGCTTCGGCTCAATGAAATGTACTAGGTTTGAGAAACAAGGATGATTCCACAGGACGAGAAAATATTGCTGTTTTCAAGCAGAAAATGTAGCATCTTTTCCTTTTATTAAACTTTAAAGCCATATTCGACTTTTCAAAATGTGTTCAATGGATAGAGGACACTTCAAAATATATCTCTCAGTGAAAACTAAAAAGTCAGAAACATGTTGGTTATCACCTTCGGAAAAAGAAGGATATCCTTAAAAAGTTTATTGCTTTTTCTAAAAATTTTAAGTTGCGCTGCTCATGACATTTACGATAAAAATCTTAAATAGTTGAAACAATCCAATGTAAGTAACTCATTCATACTATTGGAGAAGCAATTCCTTTGTGCAACTTTACTCGCAAGTATAATATACTAGCGGAGGTACCCGATGAAAAGAGAATATGGTTAAAGTTTTGCATCTTCCACCCGACTTTTTCTGCTGTATATAACACGTCTTCTACAGGACTGTCCCTTGCTGTGGGTAAGCCATCTGCAATAGAAATTTTCGCGTCGCATCTGAAACCTTTTGGACAGGACTTTTAGCAGCATGCATCAGGCTTCTTTAACAGGATTGTTTCTACTATGCGTTAAGTGTTCACCATTGGACTCTTCTCACCGTGCGTGGTACCTCTTCCACAGGACTTTTTCAACCGTACCTGGAACCTCTGCTCAGATCTTACCCTGCCGGGCGTGAGGTATCTTTCATAGAGCTTTTCCTGCCGTGCATCAGTCATCTTCAACAGGACTCTTCTGATCGAGCTATCGCTGAAATCTCACTCGCATCCACTCTGAACACGATCACTCTCATATTTGCATTGAACTGCGTCATTTGGTTAGAGAGTGAGTAAAATCACGATTTCTTACGACTTGGATAAAGTTTCACGCACGCCTCCCTTTCTCACTCCCAATCACTCTGCTTACTTTCCTTAGCACTTAAGAAGCTGATGCAGATAGTTTCGTGACGCTACCTCTCACAATGACTAAATATATAGCAAATAGACTCATCAGAATCTCGATCTGTATTGATCGCAATGAAATTTCATCCAGTCCCTTCCACGCACCCCATTTGGTGGTTTCAACCTCAAGTCGATTTCCCTCAGGAGCTAGGGAAGTAGTGTGGAAAGTTTTCTGACGCTAGTTATCCCAAAGACTGAATGCATAACAAACAGACAAATGTTCTTCGTTAAATATATACACAGGTCATCGTTGTGAGTGAAGAAAAAGAACAAATACGTTGCTTCTATGAGTCATAGAAAACAAATGGATATAACGTAGTTGTGAATCAAGGAAACACTCGTATACATTTTTTTCTTATAACCTATTAGAGACCTTCGATTTTCACATTTACACCAAAGAATCATCGATACGAAATGATTAATCTTAGAATCATAACACATTCGCTAAATTTCTGCAAAATTCACGCAAATTTCATTGTCATATGATTTGGGTGAAATTTCACCCAAATACTCCCATCCTACTCCTATTAATGATAACAGGACTCTGTAAAGCTACTTCTGGACTCAGAAAAGCACTGTGGAAAGTTTCGTAATGTTAGCTATTACAGTACTATCGGGGTGAGATTTCACTCACATCCTACACCCAAACACACTCTCATGACCATGCCAATCCCACGTCGACCTTCCCTGGTACCTAGAGAAGCATCGTGGAAAGTTTGGTGATCGTAGCTCTTACAGAGACTGACTGCATAGTGAATATACAAACATTCTTCTTTATATATATATAGATCGAGATGACGATCGGTTAAATTTGTTGAAAAACATTATTGTGAAACACTTAAGTATCATTGATTACTCTTTTTTTCCTTAGAATACGAAAGATCTCAATTGTATTTTTTGTACTATAAATTAATTATCTTGCACTTTTGCTTCCTGTTTGCTTCCAAAAAAAATGACGAAAAATGTAAAAGTGAGATAGAATTATTGTTTATTTCAAGTAAAAATATGAACGATTACATATAGTAAATGGATTAAAATGTATCTAGTAATATAAACACGCATATATGAATCTATATAGTGTAAATAAAATAAAGATAATAATTAGAGTGCGATAGATTTATATACATATTAGTAGAATGTGCGTGAGTTTTGTACAATAAATAAGCAAAAAAAAATATACAAAATCATTCAAATCATAATATTCTATTGATTTTGAGGGAATACTTTGATTACTCGACCGCTTCCTTTAGTCTGTTGACCTGATCGAAATATTAGACGTGTATCTTCAAGTACGTATTCACATCGTGTCTTAAATCGAAATGTTACAGTAGCTTTTTCGTTTGCACGTAATTCGTCCTTAAGAAATACATTAAAAATCATATAGAATTTTTATCATTTCTTTCTACATAAAGATTCTCATTACGTACTATATTCATATCGACAATGACTGCTGTTTGACGAATATTTTCTATTTGTACACTTGTTTCAAAACCTTTACGTATTGGTGTATTGGTATGATGCATGGTAAGACAAATTTCAGCAATAAATTCATAGCATGCCTGTGGATTTACAGCAGGTGAAACAAGAACCATACCCTACGAGTATTCAATTAAATTAGATATGCACATCAAATGCGAACATAATTTCGGATTCACCGAAACAGAAATACTAGTGACATATGATATTTCAGGAAAGTTTCTTTCTTTTATTTTTGAGAAAGAGGATCCTGATTAGATAGTAGTATTTTAGGTTCATCCAATCATTTTGAATAGAACTAAATCTTATCGAGTTCGTACTAAATGAGTTTTGTCTATGTCTAAATTAAATTATTTACATATGCGATGTATTTTACATACTTTTCTTAGTCGACTGCTTTCAATATTTTGAAGACTGAGCGAAGCAGCTTGACCAGCACGAACTATTCGTCGTGGTACACGATATCGTTGAATAGTTGCTATTTTTGCTGGAATAAACCGACCATCAGATAGTGGACCGACTAGATAACTATCTCCTTCATGAATCGTACCACTAGAATTAAAATAATATATGTATTGTTTACTCTAAGCAAATCTAAAGAATGATAGTATACCTTCGTAATGTACCACCAACGATAACTTCACCTGATGTATTATTTGTATAAATATGATCAATCTAAATACAGTTATTATTCAAACAGTATGATATGAATATATAAACTATGACATACGCGATATTCAACAGGTAATTCTGAGAGAATTTCTTGTTCACTACCACTAAGACGTGGTGGAAGAATATTGAGAAATTTTTTAAGTAAATCAATATTTTGACCAGTAACACATGATATAGATAATATTGGGCAGATACTATTAGCAAAGAAATTCATTCATTTAACGAAAAAAATGAACAATAATGAGAATAGCATCATACTTTTTATTGACAAACATATCAGCCGCTTTAATAAGATCAGCTTCGTTTTGAATAAAATATGGTTTAAGTTGTACAGTACCATTACCACGTTTAAGTAAAGAAATTAAACATTCAACTGTTTGTTGTGTAGTGACTGGTGAACATACATCTATTTTATTAATGACTATAAATATCGGTAGACCCAAAGCAATGGCAAGTGATAAATGCTCGCGAGTTGTATCAACTAAATAAATATAATCTAGAAAAAGAATTTTCAATGGTAAAAACATACCAACACCTGTTGGTGCATCAACACATAACATAGCAAAATCAGGATGAAGTGCAGCAAGACCAAAGACAGTAGTTTTCATATATTTCTTGTGTCCGGCAAGATCAATAAATGTAATAACTAAAATAGAAATGTCAATAGATAGATAAAAATTGAATAGAGATCATTTACTTTTTGTTGATCGATCACAAATTTCGTTTGCTGTTTGACAATTTTTATAATTCATACTCTATAAATATAGGAAAAATTCATAATTAAAAATGATAAAACCCGATACTTTACTTCTCCAGTGTCATTGAAACCAAGTATTTCATATGTTATTGAAGATGTTCTTCCAGATTGAAGTTCATGCAAATGTCGACAGAGATTAAGTCGTGCTTCACCTTTACCATTGTCGAGTTGTCCATATGTACAAACACCGACCAATGAACTTTTACCACTATTAACTGTACCTAATACAGCTACACGTAAATCAATGTAATACTGGTCATCCGGAACTTTTCGTACGAGAACTTCAACAACATGTCGTTCATTATCTAATGTTTGTTTATAAACAATTGTTATTGATGCTCCTAATCGATTGGCCATCTTTTTCAATGTTGCTAATGATGCTTCTAATTCTTCAGTGGTTATACCTTTCAAAGTACCACAATCTTCTACACCTATCTCATAGAATGCCTCGCCTTGACCTTCTTGTAAACGCCAATGCATTTGAGTTATCAAATGTTCTAAACGTTCAGGACTTGGATCAACTAATTTTAATTTATATTCAACGTTTCCTTGTTCGATCTATTCAAACAATATTAACTAGTTGAATGAATTATTTATGAGATAAAAATACTACAAACCTCTGGTGCCAAACCTTTCAATACGAAAGGTGAACGAGATTCTGGTGCTTCATCAGCAGTTGGACCAAAAAGATCTATTACATTTTCATCAACTTTAGTCTAGAAGAAAAAAACAAACAAATGTGTTATATCGAAATTATTTGAATTATGAGATCTTACATTGAAGGCTAGTCGTCGATTGTTATGCGATATAGAATTTCGATTAGACATCTAAAATATTAATTAGAATATGTCAATTAAAGTCCAGTAAAATTTCTTATTCTTCACAATAACTATTGATAATGTGTAACAATCAAACAAAAAGCTATTGAATATAATGCGATAAGCATATGAAAATACTCTACTTAATATATATAACTTATGTTCGTAAACGTTTTTCATTAGTAGGAAAGATCACACATGAGATAATGAGTTTCGAGAATGTTCTCGCTTTTTCCATTTTTCCTATGACTTGTTATTGCATCAGAATCAGTGTTGGAAGTTATTGCGAAAGCAATTCACCAATCTTACATCTTGTTACATGAGTTGAAGAAAAATGATGTGGTAAGCAAAGGAAAGAATAAAAGTTTCGTCGTATGTCACATTGCATCAGCATTATGTGTTCTTCTTTTAGAAATAAAACTTACCATGTGACAATCCATATGAAGAAGGAATTATTAAGTTTTGTTTTTGTTTGAGATTTATTAGAGTTTTTAAATTAGTGAATTTATCTATTTATAGTATATAGTATGTGTTAACTGTATGAAAAAACAATTATAATTCTGAAGAGTGCGCTCTTATCAATGGGAAAAAGCAGCCCCCTAGACAAACATCTTGTAAGCAAAATTCTATATTTTCAAGATCACAAGAAGAGATAACAACTGTGAATATATTGCCTCAAGATCTTGCATGCAACAATAGCGACATCATTAAATTATTTATATAATCAAAAGTTGTTTTATTATCTATATTGTATGTGCAAAAAATCTTTTCAATCCTTTCATCAATGTAACAGATATTAGAGAGATTTATACTGTTGAAGATTCACATTATACTCAATAAAATTAACGATTTAAATAATAAAGACGAAAACGATAAATGAAATTGTATAATGTATTTTAATTTCTTTATGATCAGTTTACTGTATATTCATGATAGATATTTTCCCTTTTTTCCGAGAAAAAGATTTATAATCAATTACAAATTCTTGAAAATCTAAGAGTTTTTGTAGATTGACATTTTACTCAAAAAACTTTGTTTGAATTTTATTTTAGGTTTTGATTTAAACGTAATATTTTAATTAAAATCACTTTTTCATTTGATGTGCTTTTCTAAAGTAATTGTTATAGATTATTAATATAATCCATATGAACTATTGTAATCGATTAAATTTAAATTAGACTGATTTTAATTAATTAACGTTTTTTGTGAATTTTTTTTATCTGCTTTAGCCATCGTACATGTTTATGTGAATCAAATATTTTTTGTTGTGCACCTAGCATCTTTTCGAATGAAGACTAGACCTTTTTTCAACATTCAAATCAACAGTTTATTCATAGTGACTGCGGTTATATCATTGAAGATCGTGGTTTCCAAAATAAACCGCAGTTTGCCGCGGTACGTTACACCGCAATATGGGTTTATCGCGTTACCCTCGAAAGGAATCGCAACATGATGACTGTTGAAAATCGCGATTTTAAGAAAGCTCAATGAGATGTAAATTAGATACGGTATTCGAGAAGCGCCATCTTTCATAGTTTTATATTTTGCGAACTTCTCATTATAAACGGTGATCTCTACATTTTCTTCAAACATATTATTATTCTGAATAAAACAATCTTGGCATCTGACTAGATTTGTTATGTTATTTTTCTGATGATAGTAATTTTGATGCATAAAGTCATGGTGTGATACAGAAAATTTGTATTAGAATTAAATTTAGTTCTCTTCTTCCTAGGAAATGCGACAAATTATGAGAAAGTCATTTCAAAAATAAAAATATAAGCTTTTTTTACCAAACCATAATAAACTCTATGTCTATATTGTTATTGTTCACTTTGCATGATAAACGCAAAATAGATTCAAACAAAAAAAATTAATTCTGCAGGTCGAACTATGGGGAAATATTTTCGAGTTATATTAAATTTGAATAAATGGCAGTTTAATCTAATATAATATGTAATAAAAAAGACAACCATATAAATATATTTTATACTATTAGTCAGACTTCGATAAGAGGACTATTTATAATAATACTCACAAGGTAGTAGAAAGTCAGATGAAATATTAATACAAGTCTCTCTTTTCGATTGATAAAATAAATATATATCTATCGAATAGTAGTCATGTGTGTTTCGAAGTATAGATATACACATATACTAAATTGTAATAGTATTTCAAATACAGTTAGACTTCATAACCATACAATACCGCACTCTGTCAACTGCAGATTCTAATAAATCTATATTTTACTCTAGTTACTATTTATTAAAATACCTATGTCTCTGAAATCGCCGCGATTTTTCGGATTTTGAAAAAAATCGCGATTAATCGTAATTTGATAGAAAATCGACGATTAAATTAGATTTTATCACGATTATGGGAGAAGAAGCGATAAATCCGACTGATAAATCGCGTTTAATTGCTGATTTCGATAATTGATAATGAATTAGAAATTAATTCAAGAAATATTTTAAAATTCATTAGGAAAATAGACAAATATAATTTCTACACAGTTATTGAACATAATTTTGAAGATTTAAAAGGCAATGAAAGATTTTATTTTAATATGGATGTCACTACTGTGATATGAGTAAGATTGGACAATTATAAAAACGATCGAACTAAGTGTCTATTTCACATTCATTTATTGAAAGCTATTTCTTTGATAACATATAATTTGTTTCAGATAAATCTTCAGCTTAAAAATTTTTTCAATTAAAATTTTTTTACATATATCCAGTTTTGGATAACCTAGTTTATGATGATATATATAAATTGAAACTCGAATGACTTTTATATAACGACATCTCCTGTCAACATTACCATCGTATGTGAATTCATACTATTCGTTTAAAATTTTACTTTTTTTTTCTCTTTCTTAAATTTTGCTTTACAAACAACAAAGACAAATCAAATCTTTTCAACGAAAAATTTAATTTACCGTTGCAACTATCACATAAGAATGTATCATTAGTTTTCTTCAATTTTCTGTACATTTTCTCATCTAACTATACAAAATTGTATGCATATTTTATGTTCGTTTTTATTGCAGAATTTGTTCATGTGAATTAATGTAAGCTTTATTTTTCAATAAAAATATTCAGAAAGTAATAAAAAGTTTTGAAGATTAAAAGAAACTTAATATATATGCATAAAATCGGATACGATATCATTTAATAGAGGATAAAAATCGACTACGAAGTCGCGATTAATGGCCGATTTTTTACCGATTTTGAGGACATGGGTAGATTGTGTATTCATACACTAATGATCATTAGTATAAACAATAAATAAGACTTTCCAATCTACATAATTTATTATAAACATGAGCATCTCGGAAAGTTTGATAAAATTATAGAAATAGTATAAATTATTAGGAATTCTAAGATTCTTATAAATCTACTAGTAAATGAAACATATAAGTATAAATGAAAAGATATTTCATCACTGATCAGATCGACTATCATAATTTATTTTAGTATGAACATCAACAGATGGTTCAATGAAATTAGTGGACTGCAATGACAAGATAAGAAACTCGAATCTAACCAGAGTGAAATAAATAAAAAGAAAGATAGTGGTATTTAATGAGTTGACCGAGGTATTAAATAATCATGTTAAGATAGTAAATAGGTTGCGAACATAGAAAGTCAAGGATAACCAGATAGATGTCAGAAATAATATACCATCAAGATGATGAATTATTTCCCATATGATATAAACCGGCGGTTAACCGATGCTAGTATGTGCAACTAGACAATCCTGTTTGCTCTATTTTCTGAATTTTTGTATGGCAAAATTTAACAGATATTTTTAGATTCATAGGATCTTTATTTCACATAAAATAAGAATATAAGAAAATGTGAAAATACAAAAAATAAACAAAAGATAGTAAGAAATAAATTCGGAAAAATAAATTTAAAAAAATTAGTATAAAAATTAATAAAATCAATACAAAAATATTCAAAGAAAATAAATCTAAAAATAATAAATATTAAAAGAATGAATGTGAAAGGGTATAGAATTAAAAAAATAATTTAATAAATTTCTAAACAATTAAAATAAAAAATGAATATTAAAAATTTAAATGTAAAAAAAAATTATAAATGCTTACTTGAACTTGGTCGTCGTTAAGATGTATTTGTGTCTTTCAGCAAGTAAAAAAAACAAAATAAATAATACAGCATATGAGCACATGTGCATGCATATATATACATATATCTTTTTTTTCCGTTCTGCATAGCCGTTCTCTTTCTATTATATATAGTTGATCGGAATATTATCGGTTTACCGTTAAAAGTGATCCGGTATTCATGACATGGGTTTTCTTTCAAACGATTACTAACCGCGGTTTCGAGCGGTGTGAAAAAAGCCAATAAAAGGTCTGACTTTTGTGGTACCATTAATCCGCTAAGATGAACATTTTCCTGCACCGTGATAAACCATGGTTTTAATCGAAAAATTTTTCCATGGGCACCCTCGGTTACCTTTGATCAAACTTTACAGGAAAAAATTTTATTGTAAAAAGGCAGTCCTTTGTATAAAAATAAACTGATCTACAAAAATATTTTCGAAAAAACTGACCTCAAACTCGGGTTTTATTGAAAAGAATCCTTTTTGTTTCGATATCATTATTCAATCAATCAGTGATGTACGAACATACAAGCAAACAAACAATTTATTCCTGCTAGGCTCTTCTCTACGCGAAAGAGAATATTAATTAAAAATTAGAAAACAGGATTGAGACAAGGTCTTGAATATCGGTACTCTAGGGTGGACTTCAGTATTTCGAAGTACGAGTGACGTAGAGCCATAGTAGCGTAAAGTAGAAGTGGATTTAAATCAGTTAGATGATAGCATCAATTCAATATTAATAAGTAACCTATAACTTTTGAAGAACTACATGAGAGTAGTTCGTGTAGTTTTTTAAGAACAATCTAGCGACAGTCACTATAACTTGTCAAGAACTAACGGATGAGTCGTAATAAATTCAACCAAATGTTTTTGCTTTTTTCATTTATTTTCTGTGCAGCAAATATATAGTTTTTCATCTTTTGTTTATCAATAATGTAATCTTTTTTTTGTACAGTATCATCATTCTGTGCATCATTTATCCCCCCTATTAGTTAGAAGAAAAGGAAAAAAACGTGTGTGTGAAATATCCTATATCGTATATATATATTTTTTTGTAAGATAAATTAGAAAAAAGTATTGCTTAGTTAATGAAGCAGAACAATAAATAAATGAGGGAGATAAAGTGGTATTTAGCCATAGCAAAAGAAACAAGCTTTTGATAACGATGTATTCAGTTTAAAACCAATACAATATTTTAGCAGGTAATAACTAAGAAAAACAAATCTCTAAAGAAAAGAAAGTATTCTTATTATTTGATTGGAAAGAAATATTTGAGCATTAAAAACTAAGATAATGGAGCACCAAATTAAGTATATATGAAATGGGTATAAATAAATAAGATTTTTTTTACAAGAAAGAACAATCAATATATCTGAATATAATGAAGAAAATCAGTTTACAACAAAAACGTATATATTACTATCTTGATAATGAACATATAGTGGTCAGGGGCAAGAGTGAGGATGTGAAGTGAGAGTGAAGGCGAGCAACAGCTTAGAGATAAGTTCGAAACTGTAATACTTCGAACGTTTTTATTAGATATAATTCAGAGAAATACTTTTTTTTATTGTATGTGTATCAACCATAATTTAGATGCTAATTGATTGAAGAGATAGTTGCTTTTGTTCTTATTATTTTAAGCAACATTTTTAATATAGTTCTCAATTGTCGTATTTGTTGGTGCTCATTTCACATATCGACAGGACCAAGCATTACCGAATTTTGGTTTTTTACATTCTGACGTTAATACCACTTGAATAATGCAAGTAAACTCTCTGGAACTTTCATTACAGATAGAGACCATTTAGATCTAGTATCAGTAGTAATTTCATTGACTTTGATTTAGTCGGAGCTAAGTTAGTGGAAATATACTAATCATTGCGGAACTTAAAAAAAAGGAAGTTTCTTTTTAAGTAGTGTAAAACGTGAAAGTTGAATTTAACTATTCGACTTCTCAATTATTCATCTTTCAACTTTTCAACAATTCAATTATTCAATTTTTAAGCTCCGTGACACTCTCACACAGGCGAAAAGAGTTTCACCATTGAGTAATTGAATAATTGAACAAAGCTCAACAGTTTAATAATTGAATAGTTGAAATCAAGTTTCAAATTTTACACATATGATCCAGAGATAGTCCATGAAGATTTATTGAGGGTATTTATACTTTCATTAATATAAGTATATCATTTTGTCGAGAATTGAAAAGCGAATCATTTGGTTAAAAAAATCAATTTCGAAATACTGAGAACTGAATGAGATATTATCAAAACACGGATACTTCATTTTGGTTGACATGATTAATACGCACACATAGTAATGAATGAGGATAGAATCGGAATCTAAAGTGAGCAAAAATTCTCTCGACAATCGTTGGGAGTCCTAAGGTGAAACTCATACTATTCGAGTATTCGTCGAGTTGTGATATCACTATACTGTTGATCGACTATAATTCTATCATTTATCATTATTTATATTTCAGATAAAACTACATAACTTTATTGAATTTTCTCAATATTTAGTTGAGAACAGCTATGCAAAACACTGGATCAATTAACTTTAACTCAGCAGGGCGTTTCAGTAGTGAATCGGCAGAAGAAGTTGGTTTTCAGTATGCCGAATCAGATCCATTGCGAACAAATGAAGTACAAGAAGAGGCTCAAATGGATGAATCTCATGAAGAATCTGACCCAATGTTACAAGATCGGCTCACCATACAAAGCTGGATAGGAGATGAAGTGACACAACTACGAAAGAGCAGATTATCAAGTATAGTGTGGTCAATGCAAAATTTCGGTGAAAAATGTTTTCTTCGTTTTTTTTTACATCATTTGATAGAGTAGTAGTTGCTGATCACGAAAATCTCTTTTTTTAGCCTTAGCAAATACTTCCTTCCGATCAAAAAGGATGAAATATTCGAAAGGTGCTGTGTTTCGAAAAAAAGTGTATTGACCGCACCTTACAAATTTTGTAAATTTCAATAGTATGAGGAAACAAGCAGAGGTTCGGTAGAACGATGTAAAAATGATATAGCACATGCACGAAGCGAAACGCAAAAGCCTTTTTCGAAACTGTTGCAGGCGCTCAGAAAACTGACTGGGTACGATTCGTGCCCAGCAAGGTTTCATGACATTGTGCGCCTTTGAATAATCCATTAGCGACGCGAAATATTCATTTGAAATACTTTTGAATAAGAACCTCATTTTTGTTTTCATGATAAGTCCGTTCGATAGACTTATACTATTGGTTATTTTTCACTCCCTGCATGAATAAGATTGAAAAATAACAAAATTAAGCAAATTCTTATTTTTCTTGTTACATGTGGATAAATGTACAATAAGTTTCTATTTGTTTAGGATCAACTAAACGTCTGCCTGTAAAAGCACAACATATACACAAATGCGTGAAAAACGTTTGTTTATCAGGCAAAAAATTCCATGAATATATCACTTTTTCATTGCAGGTCATTCAAACGTGGAAAATTAGTTTACAAGATTCCCCCAGGTAAGAGGTTTTTGTGCAAAAAATAGATTAATTTATTTAAGGGGGGCCCCCCCCTCACCACCGAACTTTGTTATTTCTCATCCGATTTCAACGAAAATTTCAGAGAATGTTAGTCTTGGCTAGAGGAGACTGTGGTTAAAATATCTCCTCAAATCTCTGAGAAACGAATGAGTTACAGTCAATTTATTGGTCAAAAGTACCCTCCACGCGGGCAAGGTTTTCGATATAAAAATATTAGCTAATCATGTCGGGGTGGTTTTTAAATTGTAGAGTGGCCTTAGGGCCAGATCCTCACGATCTCTGATTTTCGAATTTCCCTTTGTTTGATTTTTAAAAACACTTTGTCGCAAAATGTTCAAATTCAAAGCGCTCATCAAAATGATATATCTAAGTTTTTTATTTCAGCAAAAGAGAAATTCAAAAATCGGAGAACGTGAGGATCTAGCCCTAACTGTCCTCTATTCAACAAAAAAAAATTATCCTTTCTTTATTGAGTCGTTATTGAGAAATCCTTGCCCGCGTAAACGGTATGGTCGAAAAAATTGATTTTGAGAAAAACGCAAAAGAAGTTTTAGAAATGGATTTTTACAGCCAAATCCCGAAAAGCATGTTTACATGGTATATTTTCAATATATGTCAATGGACTTTTTGAAAGCGCGTAACAAGCGAATAAGCTAACGCCATCTATCATACTTGATATAAAAAAATGTTATATGCAATGCGGTTATATGGAACAACAAGCAGTTTTTCAAAACGTGAGAACCATAAAAATTTCTAGGAAAACAGAGTAGTAGGGTAGAAATTTTTTTTGATAAGTCTTTTGAAACCTAGCCATTTTTCGAAAAACCATACATATTCTGAAAGAGGAAATTTCGGCGCATCTTCCTAAACTAAAAATTCAATATTGAGTTATTTTCGAAAAAAACATTTTTCTGAGGGGGGGGGCCCCCCTTAACTAATACTATGCAGTGTATCATGATCGAAATAAACAGTATTTTTTTCATACTATATTATTAAATGTTGAGAATATATTTAGCAAAACTCTGGCTTGTTTCGGCTTTTTGGACTTTGTATATCTCAACGACGCTGATAAAAAAGGGATCAACGTCGATAATCAAAAAGATCGTTTGCCATCAGTAAGTCGTTTTAGTTTCTCTACTACAATAGTCAAGTTAAAAATAAATGGTTTTTTGAACATTTTTTGAAGAAAATGAGAGTTCTAGCTAAATTGCTTATCTTCACATATCTTCATTGATGTACTAGTTTTGCATTGCGAAAAAGGCTAATTTTTCTTTAATTAGCTAGCTGAAACATATAAAACCAGTAAAATGCTAATATATGATAAATAATAAAGTAAACATTATTCATTGTCTCAGTTGAAACACTTCTTTTTCATTAAAGTAAAATTTAGGCCACTGTTTCTATTAAATGAAGCATCTATGATAGTAAAATGAGAAATGACTTGATATAGAAAGCTGTTCAGCTGGTCTGTGACTTTTTTTTATAATAGAATGTTTCAATGTTATATTTTTCAGTTTGTTCATCTTGCCGCCAGCTCAAGACCGCTTGCGGTGGTAGAACTCATCGAAGCATATCATCTTCCGGTTCCTGATTTCATATTATCGATCCAGACAGGTGACATCTATGGCGACGCCTTAAAACAAAATAAATCCGGCGTTCAAGTAGAGACTGAACGTGCCATTCAACGCGGTCTAACTGCTACAGCAAAGATAACACGTGACTGATTTAAAGAATCTTACTATTTCTTATATTCATATATCTAATCATTCAGATCCGTGGGTCACAACAAGTTGTAACAATCAAAATATGATCAAGGTAGTTGGCGACGCGTTGCATCATGACATGTGTGGATCTGATGTTCCTTTCATCGGTTTTTACAACTGGAAACGTATAGCAGGTATCTATATCATCAATGCTAATGTAACTTATAATTAGTTATATTATGTAACGTATTACTTTTTAGGTAGTCAGCAACTAGAACAAACTAAACGCGTCACTATAACAACGCCGACAGAAACAAGGGTTTTGGTAAATATTATTAAATAAGAGGACAAAATTCATGTTTCTATCAACTTGATCTTTTTTATTTCGTTAGATGGAGGAAAATGACAATGAAGTGTCCCATATTTTTAAATACGAGGTTACAACTGACGAAGACAACACGAGTAACAGTTCTAAATGGCGGCTGGATCCATACCATACCCATTTTCATTTCTTTGATGATGGAAACAATGAATCAGAGGACCTGAAAAATGTGTTATTGAAACGTCAGGAGATCGAACGTAAACTTAGTATGAGCAAGGCATTAAAGTCACCTGTGGCTGGTTATCAACCAAAAAGTAGCAGTATGTTATCACAACACTAAAAAAATTGTTTATCGACAAACCTAATAATTAATATATTTTTTAGTGTTTGACGTTGATATTCCAATTGTAATGCTGTTACTCGGTGGTGATTTCACAACACTCATAACTATATGTAAAGGATTGGAAAATGGAACACCACTTGTTGTTGTTCGAGTACGTATTTCTATGTCTAAGAATATGATAAAATATTAAATATAGTTCAGTAACGAAGTTGATACAATATCAGGAGCTTTTTTTGATTTTGATAAACGTTCTGAACAGTCGTCAGAAAATATTGATGACTTTCGGAAGGGTCGAGAAGGTTAATTTGATGGAAGAAATCTCAAACAATAATTAGATGTCGAACATTTTTGTCGAGTTGTCTTTAGATAACAATACTGAATCAGAAAATATTTCCACATATAGCTTCTTTAGATTAGGAAAAATAAATGAACAGGTATTATCGATATAGTACACTAAACCACGTTCGATTACAATCACGATAAGCTTTTTATGTAGTGTAGTTTCAAAAACGACCAACTTGGGAATTTATATTCAAAATAGAATAAAAAGACAAATAACTGACATGAAAACTTTGGCCTAAAAACTTCTAATATGCGAGAATATACATACCTTAGCTAATAGTTCACCAACCCCTCAATCATCACGAATGAGATTTTTGATAATGAAATCCAAGATCATTCTGAATTCATAGTTCGCTTATACAGGGTGTCCCGAAAATAAATTTACCCTCTTTGATAGAATTATTTTTAATCCTGCAGAATTCACTTTTTGATCCAACTATTTTTATAATAGATAGACCTGAGAAAAACCCTTCAAGATAGAAGTATTTTTATTTGGACGACGGTCTATTGCAACTGAAGAGAAAGAATAAACTCATTAAATATGAAATTTATGCTGAGATCAAATCAATTTTTGCTTCTTTTTATGTTTTGTAAACATTCAATGATTCAATAACGATACAGTATTATGACCTGAAATTTTCAGGTTATATTCCTTAACACTCACAGTTTAAATATCTATATAAATTATTTGAAAATATTCTTAGTTTGCTACTATTATTAAAATATTCATACGATAGCAGCATTTCATATTGTTTGCATAAAGCAACGCAACGTACTAATTTGGTTATTTCATTAGTTGAATTAATTTTAATAACAATCAACTATATGCTATAGACAGAGCGTGCCAATATCTACAAGGGTATATATCAATTGTTGACAAATTTTCGTTTCATAATAAGAAATAAAGTGCAATATAATGACGAAGCATGTGATAGCTATTAGCATCAAACCTGAATAATCGTATGAAAACGAAAAACATCTTTAGTAAACGATCCATATTTGTTCTAAATGTTGTCGCAATAAATATACTCGTACCTAGTTCTATAGCTATGCTAAATTTCAAGGCAAAATTGACTATTAGTGAGAAATATTTTTGTTTTCAAATGAAAGTATATCGTTCCAATATAATTTCACATTTAATGAATTTAGTCTTTCTTTTCAATTGTAATGAGCCATTGTCAAAATAAAAAGAATTCAATCTTATAGGGTTTTCCTAGCTGTATCTATCACAAAAATAACTGGATCAGAAAAAAATGAATTCTAGAGGAGAAGAAATAATTTTGTAAAAAGGGGTAGTCTTTTTTTTTGAAACATCATATATATATTGACATTTTTTCTATAGAATACAGGTGGTCTGGCTGATATCATCACTCAACTTTGTCGAAAATTATCTCCGAACGATGAACTAGCTCAATTTCGTAAAAAACAATATGTGGAAGAATGCAAACAAGAATTGAAAATGTTGTGTATTGAACAAAGCATAATTAAAAACAAAGATGATGAAATTGAAGTTGACGAACAAGTTGCTGAAATTGAGAAATACATTCAAGTACTCACCGAAATGGAAACACTCATTGTTATATTCGATGCCATTGAACACAGTGGCAATCTAGAAGATGCTATTGCTAATGCAATGCTGAAAGACATCAAGTATAGAGTTGAAAATTGGGAACAATTTTTTTTTTCAGAAACAAGAACAGCAGAGTTGGTATGGTGTCTGGTAAGATATTCTTTTGTCACTCTTAATGAAAAAATAATATGCAATGTTTTCCGCTAAAAATTTCAGCTGTGGAACAAAGATGATCACGCACGACAATTATTAATCGATCGTAAAGGCCAAACCATTACATCGCCAAACAATATAAAGGAAGACGAAAATCGAGTGAGTGTAACGTGAAGCTGGACAGTATAGCTCCAAATCGAACTGTACGAAAGCCAGGATTCGCGTGATAATACGAATACTGAATAAGAAATTTCAATATATACGAAAAATAACATAGCACAAAACCGTCCTCTAAGCTCTGAAAATTTCATTAGCTCATCTCACACTTATTCATCTGACAGATTTCTTAAGGGAATAATCGATATATACTTCAAGAGCTTGCGACCGTATGCGAAAACATCGCTAATAGACCAAGGAATTTCTATGAATTTAATAAGCTTGAAATTAAATGAAAGTTAATTTGATGTGATGGCAATACAGTGACAACTCGTCATTTAGTGCTATTTATCAACAATATTTTACACCACTGTTCATAATACACCTTTAGTCGAGATTTTTATATATATAATTTTTTTTTTCACAGGTGATTTCATTAACACAACAACTACTGTTTGATGCATTGCATCGAAATAACGTGCTTTTCGTCCGTTTGCTGATGGAATACGGTGCATCCATAGAGCAATTGACAGAAGAGCAACTCATTATGATCTGCGTGAAGACTATGGTAAATCAAACTAGACCAATACACATGATAAATTATTTGTCTTATGATTCATATCTATTCTTAGAATGACGACGCTCTTGCTCTCGATCCTAAACTTGATCTTCATTCTGTCATCGACACCTGGTTCAAATCTGAAGGAATTAGCATAAAAATAAACGAACTTAAGGCATATGTGGAGAAAATATATAATGGTTACCTTCAAATGTATTTAGCCGGTTACGTAAGTATTCAATATTACTAACGAGTAAATCACCAAAGATAACATCCAATCAGTTTTTTAATCATTAAATGTCTCAATATGAGGACAGTCTTTCCAACTAGAAGTGTCAGCATATTTCATGACCTATTAAACCTGTGTGAGTAAAGTTTCAGCTGAAAACTCAACTATTTTTTAATTTTACGGTAAACATTGAAAAATGGGTCCAAAATTCGGTAAAACAAACACAATTCAGTTTCTGAGATCTGTAGAGAAGTACCATTTTTTAGTTTCTAATAATTTTAGTGGTGCCTCTCTAAACATTTACTATAATCTCAAAAGGAGAATATCATCTCGAATCATTGCATAGTTTGTAGATCAAACTTATATTATTTGTATACTTTAGGTTCCACAGAAAAACGAATGGCAGGCAATATTCAAAGGACGCGAAATTGAAGCACTTTATCTCTGGTTTGTATTCATGAATCAGCCGGCTATGGCTAAATATCTTTGTTCCAGAAGTCGAGTAAGTTATATACTCTACATATTTTCGATTTACTTTGATATACTATTTTATATGTTGTCTTTACTATCAGAACCAGACGGTTGCTACTCTTCTCGCAGTTATGATTTATCACCAAGCTGGGCAGAATAACTCGGAAGATAAACAGAATCTAAAAGAACTTGAACAGTAAGCAAATTGAATTTTCGTAGTTAATACATAGTATTAAATGTATGTTGAATTTATTTATTAATGAAAACAGAGAGTTCGGAGAATACTCGGGAAACATCATCGATGAATGCATTGTGAAAGACCGTGATTTTGCTCTTAAATTACTCGAGTACAAAGCTAAGACGTTTTACAATTTCTGTCCATTGGATGTGGCACAACAGGTGAATTGTCGAAGTTTTCTTGCCAGTGATGCAGTACAAAAATATCTAAGTGAGAAGTGGTATCATGAGTTCGATCATTCACAAAAAATAAAGAAAATGCCAATCTCATTTTGGGTTTGTCTGACTTTTGGATAATATTGGCAGCTTATTTGTTTACGAATTTGTACTCTATTTAGATCTGCCTTGCAACATTGATTGTGCCTCTCATACCAATTTCAGCAGTACTTTTTCCTTCTCTTTATAAGAAAAATGCTGGTAACTCGAATCAGGTACGGACGATATGTGTATGGAAACTAATCAGAAAATTGTTTTATTTATAGAATTTTGTAGAACCCGTAAAGCTGATTATTTTAGTGAAAAAGTTTTCGGATCCCCTCCAAAATTAATGATGATGCCGTCAAAATCCTCCGGTTATATATGATTTGTTTAGAGCAGTAATGGACACTGTTTGAGGACTTTAAACGTATCACCATCATTTTTTGAGAAAATGTGAAAACGTTTTTTTACCAAAACAATCCACTTTAAGAGTTCTACAAAACTATAAATAAAACAATTTTCTGATAAAATTTTGTCTTTTGTAATTTACCAACATTAAAAATATTCATCAAAAATGCTATTTGCGTTAATTTTTTCGCGATAGTTTTATAGCAATTTAAACGATCTCGTCAGAATGAATACTTCTTTCTCGAAATGTTGTTCTATCAAGAACATCTGATTTTTGTATTATGTGGCAACATAGTGAGTTTCTTATACACTCTGTATTTTGAAAGAGAAGCATTCATTTTAGCAGAGATATTTAGGTAGTTATAAAGCTCACAAAATTCATACATAAATAAAATTTCAGATTGAGTTATTGATGTTGATCTTTCTGGTCAATCTATCAGCAAAGGTAATAAGCTCGTTAAAATAATCGCAGCTTTGGAAGAAAGACATATGGGCTTGATCAACAGTATGAGGTCTCGATTTTCTTTCTTTCTTTCTACTATCACTTAAAAATCCTAACCATATTCGGATCAAATTATCACCTTCATCGCCAAACTACTAAATTTAAAATATTAGCTGCTGATGGCTGTCTTGGATAAAATCCTTTAGGCCCTTAAAAATGATACAACACATATTTAAAAAGCAGAATAATTTCATATTAGACAACTATCAGCAGCTAATATTTTTTAAATTTAGTAGTTTGGCGATAAAGGTGATAATTAGATTCGAATATGGTTAGGATTTTTAACTGATAGTAGAAAGAAAAGAAATCGAGACCTCATACCGTTGGTCATATCCATATAGGTCTTTTTCCTTGTGGGCTTTTTTTCTAGTCTTACTAGATTCTAATTACTTTTATATATCAACCCAAAAGCTCTGAATCACTCAGAACGGTTTTGTTGCAAATACCTAGTACAAATTTAAGAAATTTTATGAAATATACTTGATTATTGTATTCTTATGAAGGAACTCAAAGCATCCGAATTATATCGTCCAATGGTGAGTTATTCATCGTCGCCAAAAAATAATAAGCAAGGCAATTTTAAAAATCTTGGTACTCTCGATCGAATTCAATGTTTCTACAGAGCGCCAGTAGTACGCTTTTACTATAATTTTGTAAGCATTTTTTCTCTGATGTTTTCCTCGAATGCTTAATTAAATACTGCCATTCTCTTTGATATTTAGATATTCTTCGTCTTATTTCTGGCTTTATTCAGCTATGTTCTTCTTGTGGATTATTTTCCTTTAAATGTCCATGGTGAAAATCGGTCTGGTATTCGAAACTTACCTATTCCAATTACGGAGATTATCTTGCATATTTTTATTTGGAGTTTGACTATCGATGAGATCTATCAGTTTACTCTTGCTACACCATATATATATAGTATGAATTATTGGAATTGGACTGATATAGCAGGCATTTTGTTTTACTTCATTGCATTTATCACTCGTTTTTTTGTCAAAGAACAGCTTTTCGTTTGCTCAAAGTAAGATGTCTATTAGTTTTACAGTATATTTGGTTTACCTGATGCAAAAGAGAAAGTCAAGTAAATAAGACAGACTGTGTTTTTTTTTGTTTAGAATATTTATGTCCATTGATCTTGTTGTTTGGTATACTCGAATTCTTTCTTTCTTCACTGCATACAAACTGTTGGGGCCTAAATTAGCTATGATCTATGAAATGGTGCGTCTATCACGTGTGAAAATAACGCTTAGTTCATATCTAGTTCTATATTGTAGGTGAAAGATGCTCTCTTGATCTTTTTATGCTTCATTCTTATTTTCCTTCTCGGATATTCGATTGCTTCTTGGTCTCTTCTCACAACTAAAGGACAAGTCAAATGGCCGAATGTGACTAATGACTCATTTTCCAGAGTCACCGTTGCAGGCAATGGCGGTGCCGAACTATGGAGTTGGCAATTGCTTCGAGATGTATTCAATTGGGGTATTTGGAAAATGTTCGGTCAAGTAGCCGAGCCATATGATGGTGCTGTTAGTGGTATGAATAAAGTTATTCTTATTATTACTATCGGAGATTACAGTTTCTCGTAAATTGCTTTAGAAAACGATTCCTATGGCACATTTGTCTATTTATTTGCAATTGGTTTCACAGTTATATCAAACATACTTCTTCTGAATGTTCTGATTGCGATGTTGAAGTAAGTGTAGAACAATAATCGAAACCAAATGTTGAATGATGTTCGTTCATATTGTATAGTGAGAAATTCCGACGTGTACAAGATAACTCAAAAGCAGTATGGCGACATCAACGATTTTGGCTGGTTGATGAATATTCAAAAAAGACAATGTTACCACCTCCCTTCAATACTTTATGCTATTTATTTAAGTTGATAAAACATCTTTATGACAGATGTACCTATAAATACAAACAACGTCAGTTGGATCGAAATACTGGTAAACCATAAACATCTTTGAAATTTTTATAATGATTTTTTTCTCTTTAGGTGACCAATTTGAACCATCTGTAATGGATGCTCGTCAGATTAATCGTGAGAAAGTCATTGCTGAAACGTACTGGCAACACTTATTTGACAAAGAAAAACAGAAGAACATGTAAGTTGTTTCGGACAGTTTTAAGAAAAAGTATCAATTAACGTGTGTTTCTGTATCATCTAAATGTTGATTCATTTCTCTCTGCAGACCAAATAATGAGGATGATAACATGGATCATACAATAGTGCAGAACTATGTTCATCACAAGTCACTTAGTGAAATATTTCAGGTACAGTATCCATATTTTTCGTATTATTAGACCATGCAATAATAAATATTAACGAGCACATTTGATTTCGATTGTGCCGTTCATAATTAATAGTGGAAAAGTTCCAAGCTAAGAAATTTGTACTTGTTAGAATTTCAACAAGGAGGATTCTGATTGTGGAGCGTTTATGTCAGTTTCTGATGATTTAATTTAAATTTGGTCGAATTTTGAAATTATTACTAAGAAATAACACTTAAGGAGAATGATTCATGATGAATAGATGCCTTTTATATTTCAACTATTCATCATCCAATCCGTTTTATTTGAAAAACAAAATTTACTTGTAAGATGTAATAAAATAACTTTATAACTTAAAAAGAAAGCTTTTAATATATGCGTATCATTTATTTTCTGAACAGAGAAAATTATGTTCGATTAATTTTCTTTGCTACAAGTGAGACTATTTTCAGCACACGATAAATTCATTTTCTTATGTTATTAGATTATGAATCATAGGTTTTTTTATTTAATCCGTTGCATATTATGGGTGATATTGTCTCACACATAATAATCCAAAACATTATGAACAGGATTGATTGATAACCATCTCTAACTGGTTATACGAGGTGTAAAAGTTGTCTTTGTCACATACCAATAATTCTTGATCTGTATGTGTCGTAGCATCATCTTTCTGGTAGCTGAAGTCATATAACAGCATTCGTTTGCCTTGTAGTTGCACATATGAAAGAACAGATTTTATATGCTTCTCACGATATAATGCTTTATCAGGTTGTCGTATAAACTACAAAGATAGGGCTATTTTTAGAAGCATCTGGCTAATGTATAATTGTCTTTGAAAACTTAGCTTTTTGGTTTCGTGTCCCAGCATTCGTCAAATGAATACAGTTTTTTATTCCCTCGACTGTAGGGAGGGTCATATGAAAAAAAATAGTTTGTATGTTTGTGTCAGGGTCAAAGGTGAAAAAATATCCACTTCAAAATCAATAGTTATAGGTTTTTCCATATTCGGCTTTCAGCCAATCAGGGGTTTTCGATGTCGGGCTTTCCACCAATCAGATTCTTTCATAGTCTATCTTCGCCCAATCACATTCTTTTGTACTAGGCTTTTCGACGAATTAGTCTGTTGCACCTCAGAAGTCCAGGCAATAGAGGATTTTCGGTGTTGAGGTACTGACGAATGAGATTTTTTCAAGTTGGATGTTTAGGCAACCAGAAATTTGACAATTTTTTATGCAAATAACGCTACCCAATTTTGGGTGCCTAAGTCGATCGTACAGTAAATTAGGATAAGCCTAAAGATAAATGGAATAGATCGTAAACAGAAAACTACGAAGAATGAAAAAGTAGGACTGCATAGCTGAACAGTTAGTCACTCCTCTCTATCATTAATAGTAATTAAGCATCGTTGAGACTAATTAAAAATATTCAAAAATGATTAAGCTTAGTTAAATCTGGTTATGATAATCTGCTGCGCATCTGTCGTTCAATTCGTGAATTGTTAGCAAGAATTGATGCAATCAGATGTTTCGAATAAATATAGTACTGTGTTGTGAATTAAGCGTATGACGCTCATACTTCGGTTAGTCGGATCCTCGGAATGGTAATTCTAAGTACAAAAGTTTTTCTGATCTAATAGTTTCACGAAAGGAATTGTTTGTTATTTAATTACAGCTAGTATCGATAAGATGCCTATGTAGCCTAAATCGTACGGAATATCAAATTTTTTGGTCCTGATGATTTAGCTATTAAGATATTTCTCTTAGATGTAGTTGTAACGAAAACTTTGTAAGTAGATTGTTAAGAATGGTATAAACTTCATTTTGGTAGATATCTAAGTATTGCATGTGAATTATAGCTTAAGAAAGAGAACTATATTTGTTGTTATTTTGGTTAAATACTTACTAGAAAAGAGAATTTGAAAATTTTCTAGCTGGTATTAAAATATCTATTTCAAACAGCCATGTACAGCTACGCTTTATACATAACTTAACCAAGAGAGGACTATCCTTTGTATTATTTACGTAGTATTTATTTGTTTTCAAATATTTACTTTTCATTTTTGTTCAATATCTCACTCTGATTTTAATATTATTTGTAATTTCTTCGACTGAACGGAGGGTGACATGAAAAAAAAATAGTTTGTATATATTCTTGTTGCCAAATCAAACAAACATCATATATGACGAGTTCAAAAGCGAAAGAAACATTATATGAGATAGCATCAGAGGCTAATAGTCGAAAAGCATCTGTTTTTGAAAGTGCCTGTAGGTTCTTAAGGGCTATATTATGGAAGTATCCATAGGTCTGCAAGAGCTATCCGATGCTAGTGCACTTTGGCTTTGAAAAAACTAAATTAACAAGCGTATAAGGCGAGAAGAGCTACAAAGAATGTACTATAACAAGACTGAAGCCTACATGGACTGTAAAAATATATGGGATACAACAGCATGGAGCAGCACCGCTATCTATATGCATAATGTCTGATGTCTGTATGTTCTTACTGGATGAAAAGACAAAGTTCTTTAGTTATACGTTAAAGAAAAAAAACACAGCACCGCAGTATGCACAGCTTCATGCTAGTATTATCAAAATGTCGTTCTACACATTAAGCGTATCAATCTTCTTATTTTATTCATTATAGAGAAAATTAGTAGTTAGCAGATGAGGAAGTTGTATTTTTCATTAGTCTTGTCGATATTGGTAACAGAATTTCATGTCAAGAAAATGAATTAGTACTTGAATTTATATCTGCATCATACCCAAAACGAGCAATCGGGAGTTGTGGACCAAAGAGACGCCAGCGACCGACTGCGAGCTGTGTCTCATGCTGTTTTTCTGTGAATTTATCTACCAGTTTGTTGCAAAAGATTTCAGAAGATAATTGAAGAATTTGGATTCTTCACAACGCACTCGTTACTGATAATATGGCACATCTGTTTTATATGAGAATGTGCTTGACTGACGTTATTAAAACAGAATTGAAGAAAACGTTATCGACGCTGGTTAGATAGGATTCAGTCGAAGGTTAAGCGAGTTGGAATGACGAACATTACTTATTCAATAGTAGAGAGTTGAGATCTGACTCTAAGCCATAGATTCTGGATCGGAATTGTACGTTCGATACAGGTTCGAGTAATCATATCCATTCTAGAAATTATGGCCACACTTAAAAGCAAAGTGTCGAAATACGAACTCATCTTAATATAGACTTGAACATCATGCTCACATACCTGATCAGACTTCGAACTCTACATCTTAGATTAGATCCGCATAGAGAACAAGACATGGAATGATCGCTATCATGATTAAAAATCCTCCACGCGACCAATCCCCAAACAATTGATCATACGTTAAAAAAGGGACATTAAGCTATACTTTTTCACATTCCTAAATTCATGGATAATGATGTAGGGGCACAGCTAAAGCAAATGACTATTTTACCTTCCAATTGTTTTCTATTCACATAATATAATGTTTTGTTAACTGCTAATTAGCGCAGCCACAAAATAGTCTTTTCTAATCTCTCATATTTCTTAATTCACTTTTTCTTCATAGATGGAAACAAAACTTGAACTGAGTGAAAGTCAAATTGGGGATGTGGAAGCAGAACATCTTGCTGATGCCATTCAAAAACACACGGTACAGCTCATTTCTTTATATCTTTCTTGTTAGTATTTTTCTTTTTCTGACTCAGGCACTTACCTTACTTGATCTCTCGAAGAATAACATTGGAGATCAAGGAATTCAATATTTGGCTGATGCTTTAAGAAATAATAAGGTAATCTAATTCTCTCTTTATATCCTTCTTCTACATTTTCATTCTTGCATGCAGACAATACGTATATGCGACCTTCAAGATAATAATATTGGAGTACAAGGAATTCGAAAACTCGCTGATGCTTTTCGAAATAACAAAGTAAAGCTTATATTCGTTTTAGCTCTCAAGCTAATCTGTATTTTCTCTTGTAGACACTTACTGAAGTCAATCTCTCGAATAATTATATCGGAGACAAAGGAGCTCAGTACCTCGCAGATAGCTTTCGTCATAATACAGTGAACTTTTTTCTGAATATAATTACTTAACGTTTTTACTCTTCTATGTAGACACTCATCATACTCAAGCTTCAAGAAAACAGAATAGGCAATGGTGGAGCCAAACATCTGGCTAGTGCCTTACGAGATAATGCAGTAAATCTAAGCCTGTTCATCCTTGCCGTTTGTATCTTCTCTTGTATACATAGACAATCACCACACTCGATCTGCGACTAAATAAAATTGCCGCCGAAGGAGCACGACATCTGGCTGTGGCTTTACGATATAACATGGTAAATCTTTTCTTTCTCCCTTCATGCATTTCGTTTACATTTTCACTATTCGAGCAGACACTTACTCTACTCAATCTTTCTTGGAACGAAATTGAAGATAATGGGGCTCAATATATGGCTAACGCTTTAGAAAATAATATAGTAAATCTTTTTCATTCATCATTTTCAAGATTACATATTCATTTATATTTTTTTCACAGACCCTCATCACACTCGATCTCGCCTCGAATGGAATTGGAATTCAAGGAATTTGTCATCTGATTGCTGTTTCACGAGATTCAAAAGTGAAACTCTCTTCTAATTTCTGTCACTTATACCTTCAGTCTCTCAAATAGGCCTCAACCAAACTCTATCTCTCCGGTAATCAGATCGGAGAGAAGGGAAGCAAACATCTCGCTGATGTTTTGAAAAATAACCAGGTAAATCTTATTTCTCTTGATCTTTTTTATTTCTTTCCACATTTTTCCCGAAGACCATCGTTACGCTTGATCTCGAAAGCAATCAAATCGCAGACGAAGGAATTCAACATTTAATTGGTGCTTTACGAAATAATACAGTGAATCTCTATTCTTCTATAGTTATCTCATCTGTTACATGTTCACTTTTTCATACAGAAACTGGTCACATTGAACCTATCCCATAATCAAATCAGCGCTACTGGAGCCAAGTATGTCGCTGAAATCATAGGATGCACTACCGTAAACTCTACACTATAACCTCTCTTTCTCATGTACACCTTAATTTCTTCCTACAGACACTCAAAGAACTCGACCTGAGCCATAATCAGATTGGAGATGTTGGAGTCCGAGATCTGACTATTCCTGCACTATTCCATACGGTAAATTGACTTTTACTTCAACTCTCTAGTACCAATCTTTACCATATCATACAGTCACTAACTACATTGTCTCTTTCAAGCAATCGTATTGGACCCGTCGGAGCCAAATACTTCGCTTGTGCTTTACAGAATAATAAGGTACACTTCTTTGATGCTTGATCTAAACCATTTAAACCTGCGTGTTTTCACCCAGTCACTCAACAAACTCGATCTATCCAAAAACCAAATTGAAGATCCAGGAACTACATATCTTGCCAAGTCTTTAGAAATAAATACGGTAAATTTCAAAGCCATTTCATTTCTATTATACTTAATTTCTCTTTCTCACACAGACACTTATTGAACTTAATCTCTCGAAAAACCGAATTGGAGATACAGGAGTTCAATCCTTGGCTAAGACTTTTGAAAAGAACACAGTGAATCTCACTATCTATTCTTGTTTATTATGTACATCTTCATTGTTTTATACAGACATTAGCCACACTCAAACTCAGTTTTAATGAAATAGGAAATGAAGGTGCCGCATCTCTGGCTCGGACTTTACTAGAACAGATGGTGACACCTCTCTTCTCCTGATATATCTTTTTGAGATTTTTATTATTCACATAGACCATTACAGAGCTCGACCTAACTAACAATCAGATTGAGGACCAAGGAGCCCAAGTTCTTGCAGATGCTTTACAATATCACACAGTGAAAATCTTTTCTTCTTTATAGTTCATTCAAATATCTTTAACCTTCTATCTAGACTCTCAAAGTACTTGAACTCAAAGGAAACCCAATATCAGTGAACGGAGCGCAGTATCTGTCCAAGACTTTACGACATAAAACGGTAAACGACTTTATTTTTTCCAGCTTCTCATTCACATATTCATTTTTTCACATAGACATTAACTGCACTCAATCTTGCTGTCAGTAATAGCAAAACTTCTAGAATCAAATATATGTCAAATCTTTTTGGAAAAGAACTGGTAAGTTTCGTCTTTCTTTCAGGATAAATCGAAAGGTCTGAGATAATTTCTATAGCAAACAATTCTTTATTAATCCATGTATTCGCAGAACTACTTTTAGAAAGTACATCAAAATAAAATTTTTCAAATGACAAAAAACGGATTCCATTAGATCATTCGTTAAGAAAATGAATGATGTATTGCGGTTAAAAAAAACTTTCACGAAACCTAAGAAACTTTGCGGCGCTTCACCATACAGCTAGAACATCTCACAATCACACAAGACTTGCCAAAAACATAGGTTTAGTAAAAAGCTACGGTGAATTATGCAGTAGAAACAGTTTCGCACCAAATCTCGAAAAACTTTGTATTAAAATCTCGTCTTTTCGACTACTATTTATAATAAGACAGTCACTCCAATTAGAAACGTTTTTAAGTTAAATCGTTTCAGTGACTCTTACCTATCACTCACTCTCGAATCGCGTTTGGATATTCGATTATTACATTTAGATCTAATATTTTTCTAAATGGAATCATTTTCTGTGCATTAGATAGCTTTGTATACTTTTTTCTCCAAGTGGCTAGAATCATGGATTTATTATAAATTCTTCAATATCTGTTGTTTTAATGCATTACTATAGCGAGTTATTTAATCTTTACTATATGATACAACGCTTGTTTAGCAGATAGTTTTACACGTTTCACTTTCAATTGATTGTAGATTAGGAAAGTTAGACGTAAATAGAGAAGGAAAATATATAGAGATAATAGACACAACATATAGATAAAGAGATACGTATAAGTATAGGAGTTATATCCAGAAGCAATAAAGCAGATGTAAAAATAAAAGGATATACATGGATATAAGAAATCCAATTTAAAAAAGAGGAGAATATACATACAAAAAAGAATAAAAATAAAGGTATTTTAACGTTTCGCCGCTACTTTTCGCTCCGAGCATCCAATGTCATAGTCTATGCCAGGCATCGACTTTCTTCAAAATATCATCATTTTAATAACTAAAACATCGAATGTTCATAAAAATTTTTAAAGGGTACTCGGAACGCCAACGATATTTATATTTAAGGAGTTTAATAATTGTAACCGATGTTTATAATGAAAATATAGAGATATCAAGAAAAACAATAAACGAATGTTCCTGAAGCTTTACGCAGAAGTTCGGAATAGAATAGGTTGAATGTTTTTATTAGTGCAGCATTTTACTTAGGGTTATCCAAAAGTAGTGGCGGAGGTATTTTGTTTCTTAAAAAAGGCATGGAAAAGTTTTCTTTTTTTTTCACCAACAGATAGAGCGTCTTTCGCTTTATTTTTCCGTGCTATTTGATCGCTATTCAACTAATGTTATAATAATCAAATTCCTATAAGAACATTTTTTGATAAAAACTTGTTAGTAACACAGTACATCATTATTAATGGGACGAATAAAAATGGAACTTTTTTATACCTCGTTTTACCATCAGTTAAAAGGTTGTATTAACAAACCAAGTATACCAGAAGATGCAGCGTGAAAAGCACTACAACTTATAAAGGACAAGATATTTTCCGAATGCACTTTTTTGTTTTAAAAAAAGGCGAAAGTGTGGACAGCTAGATATGAACGTTGCTAAAATGAGATAGTCTTTTGTAAAAGGCGAATTCGTTCTTTCTTATTTAATCTTCCCATGATTGTTCTTTGTAACTTTTAAAGCTTTTCACATTGCATCGTGTGGTATACTTTGTTTTTGTAAAGAAATATATCAAATAATAAAATGATGAGTTAGGAAAGAACGAATTTGTTTCTTACCGAAAAAACAAAGTAACTAGGCCTTTGTAAATTGTAAAGCTTTACACGCTGCATCTTCTGGTATATTTGGTTTTTTCAATGCAACTTAATAAGTAATAACGAAGTGAAAGGCAAAGTATCCTACCCATGATGATCTACTGCTACCAGCAAGCTTTCAACAAAAACAGTTCTTATCGGAATTTTATTATCATAATATTAGTTAAATAGCAATTAAATAGCATGAAAAGATGGAGCGAAAGACGAGGGCTGCACAAATACATAGCGATCTTGTGTTCTGGAGAGAATATAACCCCTCCCAAAATCTAGAAATCAATAAAATGCAATCATACGCGCTTCCTTGGCAACCGATATAATCGACAAAATCAACTCGCAATTCAAAACTCGATAATCAGATAAAATGATTTACTTCTATCTGAGATCAAAAAAAGTTTAGAATCGGATCCTTGTCAAAATCAACTTGAAGTCATGTAAAGTAAATTAAATTGACTTTACATGGTTCGGATTCTAAGTTTCTTTTGACTTTACGAAATGCGTTTGTATTTGCATAGCTCTGCAAAAGACCCACTATCTTTTCGTAACAAATTTTTTTTCAGGCTTTCTATAAGAAAAAAAGGTACTTTCGCCACTACTTTTGAACAACCCTAAGTAGTTCTAGTTAATCGATGTCTGGAACGCTTTTCGTTTTAACACCACAGTACACAGAATGCTAGACACATAGTTGCATAGGTGAAAGTGTGTACTGTACTGCAAATTTTCATTTACTTTTACATCAAAACGACCGATATTGTTATTTTTCTACATTTTCACTTTTAAGACGATGAGAGCTATTCTTCTTTTCCTGTAGGTCTTCATCTAAGTCTGTTTGAACACCGTTTCTTTTGTTTCAGGCATTCGCATGTTTGCATTCGAACACTAGGTAGTTTCTTTTACGGACATTCATCTTCAGTAACTCTGTCATATGATGTAAGATGCGCGTAATGCAACGTTATAGTACTTCGCTTTTTTTGCTAATTTATATACACCTATATGTAGTTTTTGACGTTGATTACGTATCTGAGCTTTTTTCATTTCATTCCGAGTTTTGAACAAGAAAAAACCAAAACAGCCAGAAGATCTTAACGTACACAATAAATCGAATTTCAGAAAAGACTAGTGCTTTATTCTCGTAAGTATTGCAATTAATTCCTTCTCGACGATATCATTTTTGAATTCCTCATCTAAAGTTGGATTTAGAAGAGTTTTTAAGTAGTAGAGACATTTTATCATGGATACCAGAGTTGCAGTTGATAGACCGATTTCCTTGCATCCTATTATGTTCAACAGAATATTATCGGTCTGTTTATATTGATATAACCCAAGGAAACTAGTCTACTGATTACAGTTGTTATGGACAACGCAGAAATTTATCTCGTAGTTACCGTCTTGAAAACAAAATACTCACATAACAACAGTTTCAATTGATTGAGATTACATTTTTTCAAAACGGAAACATTTAACTCATGTGCCAAGACTAATAGTCTCTTTCTATTTTCAGCATCATTATAACATTCTATTGTTCTTTTTTATTTTTCTTATGAATGAAACCAATATGTCTAACATAATATCTGATCCTAAACAACTGTTCTAGACGCAGTTTTAGATAGGGAATTATTGAAAGACTATTTTCCGTACACAACAACTTTTTATGTAAATATCAACACCTATTGTTATTTATAATTGTGTTATTATGTCTGCAGATATATAAATAAGGAGTCAGGTATAAAAATAGGTAGTTATATGCGATGACAAGGCTTTGATAACAGCGACAAAAAAGATATCCGTAAGTAGAGTGATGTTTTACTGAATTATACATGTCACTTTAGCTATTAATTTTTTTCCGAAACGAATAAAAACGGATTTCTACGAAACTTTTCAAAGATGTAGAATTTACTACAATATTCCAAACTCTTTATAGATTTCATGTAGCATCGTTTTTAATGTACCGTCCACCACATTGAGATTCTACGCCTCACATGTTGACGGGAAAGTATCAACTTTGGGCGTTACATTTACGTATGACAGAAAAATATCGAATCTACAAAATCTATCTTCTAATTTACAGCATTATTCTATTTTATCGATCGTTTTTCAATCAAAGCAATTTTGTGATTGTCTCTAAAAATTGTTATGACAGACCGATTCGCTATGTACCATTTTTTGATTCGTTTTTCACTAGAGTTGTTTCTGTATATTAAACTTATTCCTCATCCTACAGCTGGATCTGTTATAGAGAAGTATATTCCAATACAGAAATCTTCTGTAACACTTGCTGCTCATCACTTATAATTCCTTTCTTTCTGAGATGACAACAATATATAACACTGGTTCCATTCCTCTATTATATTGTACACATAACGAGTTTCCAGAATAGCTCGCAAGCCATTTGCAGTTACAATTAACCACTGCAATTATAACAGGCTCAGTGCTTCCTTCGATCTCTTTTCACTAAATATCACTAATATCAGTGCAACAATTGTCGCCTCTAAAGGCACTGAATTTTCAATCAAATACCCTAAGCAGTCTAGGGATATGCAGTTTTGGCGAAAACACTGAAATACTAACCTTGATATCAGAATTCACTGAAATAATGACGCTTATCAGTGAGCTGAGATACCAAGTCTATCAAAATATACACAGCTAGTGGTTTTACCTATTATCATCAGTGATTGCAGCGATGTGAGCGTATTTATTCCTCCAAAAGATAGACTTATTTCGAACAACCTATAATTTCGAATAATGAAGCCAGCTATTAAGAAATACGTCATTTATAATTCTAATCTTGATAAATAACTACGGTACATTAATCTTGTATTCTTGTCAAACGTCCATTTTCTTTTCTTATTGAGGCTCATAAGATATGTCTGTTCATTTCATTGAAGGATCCAAGACATATATAAAACCACTTAAGACTCTGACTATAATGGAATCTGAGATTGACATAAGTGTTAATTTTTGGTTGCCGTGAGAAATCAGAATGATACCTCAAAGAGTAGGTACTCTACTAAATATGCATTTATGGGAAGATCCGTTTGGGTTTCGTAAAAGTCTACTGAATCTAAAAAGCTTCGATCGATCACATATTGATTCTTTTCAGGTTCAGCAGACCGCCACAAAGTTCGAAAAGATCTTCCACTGGATACAGGTTCCGTAGAGTATCTATAGTTTTAGAGCGAGATTCATTTAAAAAAGATACGATTTCCTTCAAATTTATTTGAATCTTATTTCGTACATAATATAAACAGTTCTTTATTAATCGTAGAATTATTTATGCTGAAGTTTGTGTTATACATTAGTTTTTGATAGAAGATATTCAAGAATTTAAATTAGAATTTGCCTCATTCACTAATTAACTTTCAACTGAAACATAAATCTTATCGAAACTTTCTTATTATGATATTCACTGCAGTAAAATCGAGTAGCTTATAAAAACACAGCATCATTTCTTCGATTACGCTATATAGAGAGCTAACTTTCCCAGGCCTTTTTTACGATATTCAGATCTGATCGTGCCTAGGTTTAATATAACCTAAACATTGAACGATACAAAGTCAGCGGAAAGAAAATGTAACTTAATACTTTTTTCTTTCGTCTATCAGCCCTTTAATCCGACGTGTTTAACAAAATGACAAAGAATACAATCTTCAAGGCTTTTAATATGTTCTATCAGCACGCCAACCTTCACCACTATGAAAAGTAAATTAACGCAATGGAGATAAATGAGAAAAATCTACTAAAGAAAGAACTTAAAAGAGTCTAGCATACATGATAATAAATCAACTATAATTTTCTATTGTAACAAAACGGTCATAAATAACTTCTTCATTCGCCAACCGAATCTTGTTGAACTACACTTCATTCGCAGAAAATTCTTTAGAAACCATTTTGTCAAGATGATATAGTTCAATCCTATAAATCCGTTTTCAGTCCTTCATATACTACATACTAAAAATGTCAATATATGTCACATAAATACTAATTGAAGGACTCCGCATTAGTGTATCTTAGTACAAACCAACATGGTCACCGAAATGCGCCCATAGCTTCAATGAAAATGTATCCCTCTATAGCTTACCCATAAGGCGATTCAAGTCATTTCAGTTAGCTTATGTCACCGTCAGTATACTTATTGTCATGGCCGCGCAACTCTCATCATATCGGTGATCACAATACTAATACCACATATTCCCAGAGTCGCCATTTTAACCTCTCTCAAATACCATTCTACATTAGTCCTTCGCTCCACACAATATATCCATTCCCAAACATTCAACTTAATATCATCGCACAGTGAATCCACATGGTAAATACACCAAAACAAAAATTCTTTTCCATTTTACATATAGTCATGCACTACCGCAAACATGCAAAAAACGCGAATCGATAATACATCGGCACGATTACTTGCAATAACTATGCGGCATAACATGGTAAGCTCAAAACTATACAATTTATCGCACCCTTCCGGTCATTTTATCACAGACACTCAACACTCTTCATCTCTCGAACAACCACATCGGCAACGAAGGGGCAAAATATCTCGCTGATGCCTTTCAATATAACACAGTGAGTTGCATTATCTCTTTATCTCTTTTCTTTCCATCTTCACGTTTTCACATAGACACTTACTAGTCTCAATCTCTCTCAGAATCATATCGGCAATGAAGGAACCAAACATTTGGCTGATGCTTTCCGAAATAACAAAGTAAACTTATCCTTTTCTTATCTATTTTCTTTCCATCTTCACCTTTTCACATAGACACTCACCACTCTCAATCTCTCCCAGAATCATATCGGCAATGAAGGGACCAAACATTTGGCTGATGCTTTCCGAAATAACAAAGTAAACTTATCCTTTTCTTATCTATTTTCTTTCCACCTTCACCTTTTCACATAGACACTCACCACTCTGAATCTCTCCCAGAATCATATTAGCAATGAAGAGGCCAAACATTTGGCTGATGCTTTCCGATATAACAAAGTAAGCTCCATCCTTCCCTTGTCTCTTTTCTTTCTATCTTCATGCTTTCACATAGACACTCACCACTCTGAATCTCTCATGGAATAATATCGGCGTTGAAGGGACCCAATATCTCGCTGATGCTTTCCAAAATAACGCAGTCAGCTTCATCCTCTCTTCTTCTCTTTTCTTTGCATTGTCAAATTCTCACATAGACACTCACCAATCTCAATCTTTCCGATAATCATATCGGCTGTGAAGGGGCAAAACATCTGGCTTATGCTTTCAGAAATAACAGAGTAAGCTTCATCCTTTCCATATCTCTTTTCTAACCATCTTCACTTTCTCACATAGACACTCACTACTCTGAATCTCTCGCGGAATAATGTGGGCGCCGTTGGGGCCAAATATCTGGCTGATACTTTCCAAAATAATATAGTGAGTTTCATTCTTTTCTGATTTCTTTCTTCTGTATCTTCAACTTATCACATAGACGCTCACTAGTCTTTATCTCTCGGGCAATGAAATCGGAGCCGAAGGAGCCAAACATTTGGCTGTTGTTTTTCGAAATAACGCAGTGAGTTTCATTCTTTCTTTATCTCTTTTCTTTACATCTTCGCTTTCTCACATAGACCCTCACCACTCTTGTTCTATGCAAGAATAATATCTGCGATACAGGTGCCATAGATCTGGCAAATGCTTTCCGAAATAATCTAGTGAGTTTCATTTTTTCCTTATTTCTTTCTTTTGCATCTTCAATTTATCACATAGACACTCACAACTCTCAATTTTTCTGAGAATCATATCGGATATGAAGGGTTCAAACATTTGGCTGATGCTTTCCGAAATAATACAGTGAGTTTCATTCTTCCTTCATCGCTTTTCTTTGCATCTTCAATTTTTCACATAGACACTCACCACTCTCAATCTCTCCCACACTAAGATCGGAGCTAGAACTGCTAAAGATCTGGCTGATGCTTTCCGAAATAACACAGTGAGTTTCATTCGTTCTTTATCTCTTTTCCTTGCATCTTCGATTTCTGATATAGACGCTTACCACTCTTAATCTCTCTGGCAATGAAATCGGCGCTGAAGGGGTCAAACATTTGGCTGATGCTTTCCAGAATAATGCAGTGAGTTTTATTCTTTCTTTATCTCTTTTCTTTACATCTTTGCTGTCTCACATAGACACTCACCACTCTCGATCTGCACTGCAATAATATTGGCACCGAAGGGCTCAAATATCTGGTTGATGCTTTTCAAAATACCGCAGTGAGACTCATTTTTGTTTTACCCCTTTTCTTTGCATCTTCACTTTCACCAGTAGACACTGACCACTCTCAATCTCTCTGGCAATAATATCGACGATGCAGGGGCTAAAGATCTGGCTGATGCTTTTCGAAATAACGCAGTGAGTTTCATTCTTTCTTTATCTTTTTTCTTTCTATCTTCACTTTCTCACATAGACACTTACCACTCTGGATCTGCATAGCAATAACATCGGCACCGAAGGGCTCAAATATCTGACTGATGCTTTTCGAAATAACACAGTGAGTTTCATTCTTTTTTATCTTTTTTCTTTGCATCTTCACTTT
>JAJEKB010020358.1:163675-185488 GCA_022393335.1 Macrotrachela quadricornifera | reverse complement strand
AGGACCAATTGAAAACGTCAAAAAAGAAACAGATAAAAAGCCTCTATCATATATGATTCGGTGCATCTTCATTTCCTCTTTCCAACGATGAAAACCGCAGTTCTCTATCGTGTTTCTATCAAAAGTTATTTAAAAAAGATACCCATCTGCCTTTTTTTAAATGAGCGCTAATGTTGTCGTGACGTATGCGAACAAAACAGATCTTATCGAAATTTTATTATTATTCAATTAGTTGAAGTATGACCAAATAGTATAAAAAAATAGAGCATTCTTTCCTCTATCACACTATATAGAAAGAAAGTTTCTTAAAGTTTACTATATGGCTAAGTAACACCAGGCCACGAACTTTTGGTACACCCTAAGTATATACAGACATTCATGTAAATAGACACCCATTTTTGGCGCATTTTTTGAGTTATTGAACTTGTGATTCTGTTTTCCGCTAAAAAAAGTATGAATTTAAAAAAAAAGGACTATAGTGCCCTGCCCCTTGATTTGCTCTCTCAGACAAAAAAAAATTAAATATATTGATCAAGCTCGAACCGAGAAATCCTTGTACGAAAACGAGCTATTTTTGACCCTTGTTTGGTCGATATCTGTCAAATTTCAGTGTATTGAGCTGAAAATTTTATCGCAACTTCTTCACTTCAGCCCATTTGAACATTTCTGGGGTGAGATTGATTTTTAAGGTAGGAGTAGAGATTTGAATAAAATAAAACAATGAAAATAGCTTAAATGATAAAATCAAATTTTCTTCGGATTTTACGGGTGCAGAGCGGGGCTCGTGAAAAAATTTACGGGTCGGGCGGAGTGGTCTAGAAGGCTTGGCTACGGGGGAGCGAGCGGGACCCGCGGGGCATAAAAAAACACTGCACCGCACGTCTCTGTTCTCTATTGTTTATTGTATTGATCAACTCAAAGAAGAAATAATTATAAGACTAATGGACGCATTTTTATATTTCATCATTGAGATATAATCATAATGTAAAATTTAAAATCATACCGGAATTTCTTCTTCTATTAAAAAAAAACTCCAAACGAATCTAATTGACTTTTATAACACTAACATGTGATGTTTTTCTCAGTGAAACGACAGATTTTATCCATATATTTTCTTTTCACATCGTTTAAAATACAAAAAAAAAAAGATAACTTCTAAAAATAAAGTACCTATGTATTTTAAGATCATTCTATTGAGAAAGAGACCATATGTTTATAGAATATAATAGATATACAATCGAAATTAATTTGAAACAATCTTATATGGCGGCACACGAAATCGTCAAATGATGAACAGATTTAGTACGAAAATGTAACTGCAAATAGAAAATAAGCCTTTGAAAAATACAATTTCGTTAAGATACTGTTTTCTAACGACTTGACGCTGTTGCATGAGATAAATTGACTGATCCTATAAAATAATTCTCCTTGTCTTACATGATAAGTCGATTATTTTCATCAAGATTTTTGTGTAGTTAGTATTTCGACTTATTTCATAGAGGAATTCGAATGATCTGCTGAATAAATATATTGACGACAATACACAATATGAATTTTTTGAGAAAATCTATGTGAATTAAAATTCATTTTTATCTTTTGATATTTTAAAAAGTAATTCAATATAAAAAGACATGTTTTATTTGTCTAATCAATAAGATTTTTTTTCTTATACCTCTATCATAATGTTTACATTTTTCCTTTATTCGTTGAATTTCTTTAGAATGAAACCACAGTCAACTGTATTGATAATTGTCATAGTATAAAATCAGTTGTTCCCAGAGAATAGCGTCCTGAAGTGAGACAAACGGAATCTCATAATTATCGAAATTCTCATAACGAAAAAATGACAAATTTGATGCATAATATCAACAAAGGAATGAAAAAAAACCTCGATTAAGATTACATAAATGCAATGTTGCGCAACATATTAATTACTATTATATTATTTGACTGAAATATAAAAGAATAATAAATCCATTTTATCTTAATATAACAACTAAAAATAGTCTTTATAAAAAATGCATATGTCATTGTGATGAATATCTTGTTTCGCTATTTGATGTCTAAGATCTTTTTTTTAAATATTTGTCTAAGCTAAAAAAAAAAAGAAAAAGAAAAGATGACTATAAAAAGAATGTACTTGTCATGTTGATTACAACATTTAAATATACTATTTGACTGAAATTCTTTTTTATTCTAAAAAGAAAAATGTTCGTTATAGGAAAAAATAAATCGAATTTAATTTATCCAATACTATTAGGTTTGAGTGAATTATTTGGTTTATTAAGTGTTATATTAGTTGGTTTATTATTTAATAAAAATATATCAACTAATGTCGGATTTTTTTTATAGTGTTAATGACTGTTTGTTGAATAACTTTTCAACGATTCAACTTAGAGATGTCAGGCTTTCGCCACTAGAAAGAGCAAGTCGAGGGACGTTGATGTATATAAAATCCGTTTGGTTCACAACTCATATATATGGTTGTTTAGAATCGAGAATCTTATCGATTGTCTATTTTCATGAGTTTTCATCACAAGTTAATATGAAATTACACCAAAATGTACCCAAAATCGGCATGTATTTATGTTAATACTGTCATATCTTCACATTAAAATGTAGTGAGAAAAGTCAAAAATGAAGTGCAAAGATATGACACTTTTTAGCGTAAATACATGCCGATTTTGGGTACATTTTGGTGTAATTTCATATTAACTTGTGATGAAAACTCATGAAAACAGACAACCGATAAGATTCTTGATTCCAAACAAACATATATAAGAGTTGTGAACCAAACGGATTTTATATACATCGACGTCCCTCGACTTGCTCTTTCAAGTGGTGAAAGTCCGACCTCTCTAAGTTGAATCGTTGAAAAGTTATTCAACAAACAGTCATTAACACTATAAAAAAAATCCGACATTAATATTTATGATTGGAAAACTAATCCATTTAGTTATTATCCATTAATGATGACAATTGGTTTATTATTTTGTTATGGTAATGCTATAGTTTTATATCGAACATTTAAAACAATACCAAAATTAACAGTGAAAATATTTCATGCTATTCTTTTAATAATATCATTAATATTTGCTATTATTGGTTTAACTGCTATAATTCGAAGTAAAAATCTTCAAAATCGATCACATTTTATGACATATCATTCATGGATTGGATTAACAACAATAATTTTATTTATTTTACAATGGATTTGTGGTTTTATTAGTTTTTTATATCCAAAATTAAGTTTAAATATTCGTAAAGGATATATGCCTGCGTAAGAATTTATTTTTATATTATTTAATAATTAATATAATAATTTTTTTTTATTTTAGTCATCGTTTTTGGGATAAAATTATATTTTTATCAGCTGTAACAGCAATTTTAACAGGTTTATCTGAATATGCAATGAGTACAGCATATGTTGCACCTAATGATAGTGATAGAAAAAGACGTTTAGTTTTTAATTTTTTCGGAGTATTTACAACATTATTTTGTTTAATTATTATTTATTTACTTACAAATCCTGAATATCAACGACCACCAGATGAAAGTCCTGAGAAATAAATTTCATCTAAATAACTTATATGAATATTATATAAAAATTTTTTTTTTTGACAATGACAAATTAATGATTTACAGATTAATAAAATAATCGAATATTTTTATTGAAGTTTATATTTTGTTACATCGAGTTTTTTAAAATAATATAAAGAAAATAAAAAAAGAAGATATCAATACGATCTAGCAATGTCAAAATTGATATTAATATCAGAACAAGAAAATTAATTATACGAATTATAAAACTAATATCTAATTAATATGAACTCAACAAAAATTTGGACATACTGTTATGATTGTTTTTTTTCTCCTTCATCAATTGTTTTTTATTTTTAATCTTTAATCCTTGATTTTTTTCCAGGTAAAAGGTACACACTCGATATATAGAATAACAATCTTAAGATGATATCTCTTGATAAAAGCGAACAATATTCAAATTTTTCTCTAACGAAATATGTACCCAACTGTTAAATCGCTTTGTTAATGAACCCTGCTGAGTTATAGATACATGGGGCACTAAAAAAGTTTCTTCGCCCGGCTCATCTAAAAGCCGCAGTTTGAGTTCAAGTATTCTGTTATAATGTTTAGACATATTTAGGATAATATGCAGAGTTTCAGGCTTCTACGTCTTGTATTTCGCTGTAGCCCACCATTTCTTTTATACTAGGTGCATGTAACCTGCTAGCAGATGATTTATCATAAATACAAGAACTTTGTATTTCATTTTTGGTTTCTAAATACCGTTTATTTAAAAAGCAAAATATACCAGAAGATCCAGCATGAAAAGCTCTATAAGTTGTGTAGGACAACTACTTTTACAGTTGCATTTTCTGTGTTAAAAAATCCACAAAGTTTTGAGCAATCAAATTTCGACGCTACGAAAACACCATTTTTTTGATAAAAGATGAAATCGTTTTATTCTTATTTCATCTTTTCTTCACTTAATGTCTTTTATTAAACAAAAGACAAAATATACCAGAAGATGCAGCGTGAAAAGCTCTACAATTTACGCAAGCCAGCTTATTTTACAGTTGCATTTTTTTATTTTGAACATCGATAAAATTCTGAACGAGTAAATTTCGACGTTGCAAAAAAATGTTTTTTTTTCTGTATGCGACGAACTCATGTTTTTTCTTCTTCACCACTTAATATCTTTCATTTCAAAAACGAAGTACACCACAAGATGCAGCGTGAAAAACTCTACAATTTGTGAACAACAATTTATATTAAATATGCAACTTTTGTTATTAAGAAAAAGCAAAATTGTGAACGACCAATTTTCTAGACTGCAAAAATTCTATACAAACGAAAACGTTCTTTTTTCGTATTTCATCCATTTATAACCCAAGACATTTTCTTTACAAAAAACAGAACATGGCGAAAGATGCAGCGTGAAAAGCTCTACAAGCTACAATATAAACCTTATGCTAATTGCATCCTCTTCTATTTTGAAAATAAAGGCAAAATTCTCTGAACTACCTATCGCAGCGTCGAGAATTGATTGCTCAGAAAACTGTTTATTTTGAAAGACAAAGTACATAATCAACATCAGCTTTATGTTGTAGATTGTAGAGCTTTGCACGCTGCATCTTCTGATATATTTTGCTTTTTTTAAATAAAATATTTTTGAGAATCAGAATATCAAATGCAAAGTTTGTCGTTTATTACAAGTCACGCATTACGTAGCGTATAGAAAATTGCATGTCACTCACGTAAAAGAAATGATAGATTACGACAAAGTACAAGACTTAGAATTCTGAAATTTTGCATATATCCTAAATATATCTAAGCATTATAACAGAATACTTGAACTCAAACTGAAGCTTTTAGATAAGCCGGGCGAAGAAACTTTTTTAGTGCCCTACGTATTTTACTGAAATTTTGACTTATGATGAGGTATATATCAAAAAATCAAATGCCAGTATTTTGAGATAAAATTTTCAGGATATTCTATCTACTAGTAGCGCTGACTGTTAATAAAATCTTAGCTCGAAATACTGACATTCGATTCATGCCCATATTTGAAAACAATATAGTTAATAACTTTTAACCGAGTAGGATTCGTTAAAAAACTGATATGACAGTTGGGAGAGTTTTATTGTTCGAAAGATTTCTTCGACAATGAAAGATAAATTTTTGTTATTTTTAATTCATATTTTGAATTTATTCTCTACTTTTCACTTTTTTTAAAAGTCTATTTATTGTGTTATATTAATTAAATAAAAATTTCTCTGTAAGGATATGTTTTCTTGAATAATATATTTCATTGATTTATTTTAACAGATCAAAACATATTGATTGTTTTAAATGCTTAGTTTCGTGATTATGTAAATGATTTGAAGAGTTTTTACATAGATTGGATAAGACTGATTTTTCATACTCAAATACTGTTTCTTCTAGAATAAGTATACTAATTCCTTTTACTTTGAATCTTCGAAACATAACTTCTTTTGTCTGCTAATCTATTGACACCTATACCAAAGCTTTGATGCTGATTTTCTAATGTTAATATATCAAAAACTATATTGAAAAATGTATTTTTTAAACTAAGCTTTGCTACGCTTTGATCTTTTTCCAACCATGATTATAGAGTTGCGAGTATCGAATAGATTTGTTACTGCTTCAGTATAATGAATGAATAATTAAGTTATTTAGATTTATGTAATAACATATAGAAAATGATTCTCAATTCATTTAAGGGTATCCTCACTTTAAAAAAAATTGTTTTTTGGCTTATGCATTCTAGAGGTAAGCTGGATGCTGGACTTTTGTTCTTTACTTGATCAAGTTCGATTCAATCTACCATTGAGGTTTTATTCGATTTTTACGAAAAGCTGGTGATTGTGGAAGAAATCTTTCCATATTTATTTTATAGAAAAAGAGAAAATGAGGTTTTTGAAAAAGCTCAAAATTATCTTTCAGATATAGTCACAGATATCTGCAAAAACTATTCAGTGCAATCAAATAAATTTTAATAAGGTCGTATAATGGTAAAGTAGATTTGATGGAACAAAAAGTTTTTCAAAAAAGTCTTACACAGATCTCTTGTGGATTTTTTTCCTCTCATATGTGTCTCGTTATTTGCTGTGCTTTATTTGTCATAAAAATTTCAGCCCGATCGGCCTTACCATATTTCATATCTTGAAACGGTTAAAAACAGTGGAAAGGTATATTTGAGCTTTTAATATATAACTGCCGAATTATTTATTCTATGGATAAAATACGACTTCACATTATACTTACTGAAATGTCATTCGAATAAATCATTTTCATTTTATTTTAAAAATCAAATATTTATTATTAATCATGAATCTAAGTTTCTAATAATCATTATTTCTTTTATTATAATCCTATAAATTAAACTAAGTTGTATAAAATATAAATGTGTATCAGATTAAATATAATAATGTTTAAATGAGAAAGAAAAAGATAAGAGAAATGTTAGAAAATGTGTCATAATTAATTAAGAGGTTATTTGCATTCCGATAAATGATAAAAAAAATTGAAAAGTAAAGTGATAGGATAATATATTGAGTCAGTTTCAATAGCCATCTTTATTATTTACCCTTCATCGATGCAATCATTCCTGTTATATTTTGAGTAGCATCAAGGAATTCAGTTGTCTTAAAGGTTAGGTTTTCGAATCCGAATCCACCTCTGACTTGGAGTGTTTTAGGAACATCACCACAGCAACCACAGCGGCCACAGCACATACCACACAGAAAATATATGCATGTACAGGTCGCTAAGGAAGCGAGACAAGCAAAGCAACAGTTAGTTGTTTGTCGTGTTGCTTCCTGCATCAGTTCTATATCATGTAGAAAAATAGTTGTATCAAGATGAGCACCTTCAACACAACCGCAGCATGCATTAGGTTGCTTGTAACGCTCGATAATTCGACTATTCGTTAATGCAATACTAGTTTTTGGTCCGCAGCAGCGGGAACATCCCTCCTCACATTCATATATTCGTATAATATTTTCACCACTTTGAGGAGCAAATGTATTCTCAAAATGATAAACAGGTTGGACCTTTACTGGTTTTGACCTAATTAAGAAATTTGATGTAATTTATAGAATATTCATATTATCACTTACATTCTGGTTTTATATGATACGAATCAATATATGAATGACTTTGTTTTTCGGCTATTTTTTGATAGTATGGACTATTTTCTAAAAAATAATACAAAAAGTACATATCATGTAGCTTAGTGGAAGGTACTCAGATCGAATAGTACAGCAAGGAAACGGTCGGGTCACTGAGATTCCAAAGATTTCATGAAAGTAGTATTTCCGATCAGATTCTCACAGATGCTTTCGCTATCTTTTCTCTCGTATCTGTCTGGAAATGAACGAGAAGTTTCTACATCGTGTTTCTTGGGATTAAGATCTCGACTGCAGTCAAGAAGTAGTACTTGAAAATCGAAGAGTACTACCATTATATAGGACTTCAGGATATAATGGCACTTCCAATATGTACAGCGTGTGCAGAAAGTAGCTCTCTATGTAAAATTCTTTATTACTTTAAAATAACAAAGGGAATTGTAATTAATTTTTCAGGATATATCAAGAGATTTTATTGCAGATGAATATTTTTCTTATATGACAATAGACACTAAAAAGCTATGGAGAAGCATAGATAAGGGAGAAATGTATGTACGAATTTGAGACACTATATGTTGTAGTATTGTGTGTACTTCAAAGTAACAGGAAGATTGTTCTACTATCGATTATAGTACAGAAAAGATAAACTATTAACAATAATGAGTTATTTTCGAGCATTTGTTGAATGAAATTCGTGCTTGATCTTAGATAATTAACCAATCAATTGAGTTGTTTCGTGTATAATAATATTTTATGGCGTATGTTCTAAAATTGTGAAAAAATAGTTATGAAATATTTTGTTTTTTTGATAGTAGTAATGAGTTTAAAATAAAGAGCTACTTTCCAGACAATTTTGTAGTACTTGAAAACCTAAGGATATCCCTGTTTCAAATGTCCCTACTATATAGTAAAGTCCTCGGCATATCAGAAGACCAGGATTTTTCTGTTCTATCTTATCGTCCACAAGTTGCAAGAGGCCTTCTATTTTGTTCCTAAAAAAAGTCAATATTTTTGGTGATCTCAACGAAAAATCCTAATTTCAACTCTTTTTGGTCCAATATATCGTTGGTAAACATGTTTGTTGTTGCTTATCCGGTGCTCCTACAATGGAAAAGGATCGGATAATGTTTTCATACAAAAAAAAAAAGAAAATAATTGTTGATAACAAGATTGTTCTGAAACAATATTGATACTATACCCTCAAATTTTGGGACAATCTATAACAGTACTATTTTTTTCTAAAGCTTATCATCTATTACTGATGATATTTATGTGGTATATAATTACACTATCGAATAAATCTCTTTATCTCTATTTATTTCTATTATATTATACTTTGCAAAGCATTAATGATCGTATAAAGATCAAGCATAAGTGGTTTATTTCAATATAGTAGACATTACACTAAAATAAATTCATTATGTCTTATCTTTATTTGATCACAAAATTTGATGTAAAGTATGATAATATAGAAACAAAGAGGGAGAAAGACTTCTATTGGAAAGTATAGATTTTAAGAAGTTGCATTAAATGTATAATTTCATTCTTCTACTCTTAACAATATATGTGGAATAAAATACTAAATAAATTAATCACAAGACAATTCATCGCACAATAAGAAGAATAAATAATATGTACAACTAAATTTTTCTTTTATATCACACACAAGAATAAAATCGGCAAAAATTGAAAATTATTTTTTTATCTTTAGTAAACTCTATTGAGTATGTGCGATTGAAATTATCTATTGATTGAGAGTGAAAATCTAGATCTAAAATAATAGTCGATGAATATAGGAAATTCAATGAATTTTTTTTTCATTTTATTTGTTTCATTCCGAAGATTAACTTTAGTAATTTTTAATAGAAAAGAAAAAAAACATTCTCCTTTATCATAATATATTCATGTAACTACCATTATAAATACTGTAGGAGCATATTTCAGTGAAAAAACATCTATAAAAATGGCAGAAGTCTATTGAAACGCGTAATTTAGTCTTGTTAGAAGATCGATTTACGTGAGTCAGATTTGTCCTATATTTCCTATTTCTTTCGATGTGAAAATGTCATATGACAAACATTTTAAAAGAACTAAAGAACATAGACACTGTAAAAAAGTATGAAGAAAATCCAATATAATCAACATAATAGTCAATAAATTCTAAATGATAACTCTCATAATTTTACTTTAACAACGTTTATAGTCATCAGATACTTATGCGGTTTAGATATATTTTTAGTTTTTTTTTGCGAGTTATAAATATTTCTCTTTTGTCTTATTGGTGTTTGATAAGAGGCATTTTGTGGTATATTTGAAAGACCTGCTTTTATGTATGAATCAGTACAATAATCACTCTATTTTAATGAGTATAGACTGCACATTATTCAAGCTAAAATTTTAAAAGAGCAAAAGCTCACGTGACAGTTATTTTAATCCAAAATTTCATTAACATTTAAAGATGAAAAATCTCGTATTTTCAAGAACTTTTAGTCTGTAACCAGAATGTATCATAGTATGGATTTGTAAACCTCAAATGAGGTACAGTTGGTAATCCTGATTTAAATCATTATGAAATCTGATCTATATTCAAAAAAATTTCTGAAAAACTCGACAATCGAATCATGCGACTATTCTTGTCATATAATACGCTGATGGGATTACAACTAATATCGTATTGATTTCTAGTTCTTCTATGAATATTATTTATTTTAATTTCATGTAAATTAAAAAAAAAAAGGACAGGAGAAAGATCCAAAAAAAAATTACGATAAAATCGTATCTTTTTTCAATAATAAACCATAAGGACGTATTGTCTTTGGATCAATAATATGCCATGCTTCTCCTTTTTCAACAATATCATTATGAATAGTAAATGAATTAGGTTTAACACAACATTGAAAAGCTATTCGAAATGTTTCATTTTGATCTCCATTTGAGATAGTAAATGGTATTGTATATAAATCAGCAGCATCATTACAATGTGTTGTTACATAAAATTCTTGTTCATCAATAGTCTTTTCTCTTGTATTTTTTGATAAAATATCATCTTGAATAAATCTATTCAATGATTGTGAATGTGTACCATGATAAGCTCTAAGCCATTCATTATCAATATAATAATTTTCATCATGAAAATATTTATTATTAAGATTAATTGCATGAAAAAACCAACCAATTGGAGGATAATATATATAATTTTCAAATTGTTTTTGTTCAAATAGATTTGTTGATCTATAATCAATATTATGATCTATAATAAAATCTTTTGAACTTAATTGTAAATAAGAAAATGTATATATTAATTCATATCGATAACGATCTGGTTCAATATAACGAAGAATTTTATCATTACGAAAATCTGATCGACGAACAAGAGTCTAAACAAAAAATCTTAAAATTTATTCGAATAAATAATTTAAATATTTAACTTGAAAATGTTGTGCAAGAGATATTGTTTGAATTTTTTCAGGTGTTGTAAGACCAAAATTAATTTGAATTATATCATGTCTATTATTGATTTTTTCAATAGAAAATATTTTAATAAAACCATTTTTACAATTAAGTAAATGTGCAATTGATTTATTAAAATCAAAAATAAAATTTTTCATTATTATTATTGATTTTGAAAGATCACGATCATAATTAAGATTAAATTTAAGAGAAAATTTTGCTGTTGGAATATAATTACCAGCAAGTAAATGTATACTTCCTAAATTAACTATACCATATGCTGTTTGTTCAATACTTTTAGAATATAATAATTCTTCATTAGTAAAACATACTTCACCATTATATTGATGAATAAATTTTTCTAGTGCAATTATTATTGTTTCTATTGAATTTTCATTAACTTGAAATGGTTCAGAACGAAAATCTTTTGATTTATTTATAATTGTTCTATATCGTGCTATTGTATTAATAAGATTTCTATCAGTACCATCTATTGGATAAATAATATTTTTTAATGCTGTTTTTTTATCATCTAATTTAAACCAAATAGGTGTCATTTTTAATATTGTTATATTATCACCAATATCAATTTCAGAAATTTTCATTTGCATTTCATTATTAATTGATGCTGTTCTTGGTCTATTATCTAATCGAGAATAGACTTGATAAATTTTATCATTATGTATACCTTTAAGTTTAATAATTCGTGCTTCTATTTTACATATTCGTGCAACAGTTTGTTTATTTACTTCTGTATTACCATGAACATTTTCACAAGTTAAAGTTTTTAATTTATTTTCAAGTCTATTAATTCGTTGACGAAGGGCATAAACAATGTCTAAATTATTCATTATTGAATAATTAAAAAAAAAAAAATTTTCAAAATAATTTGGAAATTGTATTGTTACTTTCTAACAAAAGAAAAACAAATTAAATGAAATTAATATAACATGTTGTTTTTTTTTTCTTATTGAGAATAAGATGAAAAAGAAAAAAAGAAAATTTGAAGAAGTATAAAGTAACAATGGCCCGTAGCTATAACAATTGTTAATAGTAGTTACAAACATTATGAAATCTTTTTCTTTTTGTCGTTGTTGTGTAGTTTTACAAAACATATTGTATTTCATTTGAATAGAATGTTACAATTATTGAATATCTATGAAATAAAGATTGTTTTAATTTACTTTTAAATATTAATAAATAAATTACAATTGATAGAGGACATTATCAATATATATATATGATCACAAATAGATGAACTTAATTTTTTCAATCATTAAGATCGATTATCAAAAATTCTACGTTAGTCTATTAATGTAATATAATGAATTGTCTAGATGTTTATTTTAATCTGTATTGATAATATTCGATCATATTATCTTTCACGTTTATCTTTTTATTTCTTATATTTTCTAATGTCTAACAAAAAAAAATACAAATGTACATTCAGATTATTTACTAACAAACACAAGATAAATGATCTATAATAAATGGCTACATTTTGTATTACATATTTTAATCACGAACAGAGATGTCCATTACGACGCGCAAAAAAGTTTTTTGTAATATGATCGTGGCAGCGGTAGACTCTCAGTCGCGATGGACATTTCTAATCATGAAATACGTTTTATTAAAGAACAACAATATATACTAAAAGATAAAGTGTGAAAAATCAAGTGTATATTTTTTGTCTGTTTTAGAAACACAATGTTCTTTCGAAATTGATGACATTTTCACGCTACATCTTTTGGTATATTTTATCTTTTTTAATAGAATCAAGGTCGCAGCAGGGAATATGATAAAGGAAGATTTCGAAAAGGAACTTTTTTTTAGAAAAAGAAGAAAATTCGAACAAATGAACGAGTTTTCTCGGAGCATAGCGTTGCAACGAATAAATTGTATACGACGTTCAATAAGAAACGATAGGAATGAGATCAGACAAGTAAAACATTATTTGGCCACGTTACGAGACCGCTCTCTCGGTTTTTTACCGAAAGGGAACAGAGAACGAATTTCAAAGATGAACAGCTATTTCCTCAGTGACGCAATGTCTGTACATGTTGTTGTCATCCGCATGTCTCAACGGCTCTTTCGAAAATTTTACAGGTTACATATATCCCTCGCTAGAGCTTGTCGAGTAATACGCGTATCTGAATCCAACCAAGTCTGAATCCCGTTGGGCTCTTAAAATTTTGTATTAACTAAGTCCAATCTTAGGTCTGGAAATTCTTTGACGTAGAATCGCCCCAAACAACACTATGTTTTGTCCTTGTAATAGTGAAGAAAACCTTTTCTGATTCATTTTATACCAAAACTTAAAACTCAAATATTTCCTTCTAGACAAGCCATCAGCAACTAATATTTTAACCTTGTTAATTTGACGATGAGGTCTTTCATCTGACCCGAATATATGCTCTTTTTCTCACAAACAGTTCAAACACCTCCATTGTGAGTTATCGTTCCAAAAAGACACTAGATTAGGCATGCACCAAACCCAAACTCAAACCCAAACTGTTTGGGAGTTTGAGTTTGGGTATTGAGTTTGGGTTTGGCTTCAACACTAAGACTACTTAAATGATTTATTTTTGAACTTGGATCTATATCTATTCATCTTATTGTCTTCCTATACTTGTCTCTAACTTATAACTACTATTCAAAAAAATAGAAGTCAGCTTTAAACTATACTAGAAAGAGCTAGTATTTGTAACTTTTTTGGAATTATCTTGGACTAGTATTCATAATCTTTTAACGGCTACCCGGATGTGGTGCCTGTAACTTCTAAGGGCTATTATGAACCAAGGGAGAAATAACGGACCCTCGATTCTGACAATGGAGGTGTTTGAGGTGATAAGCGAAAAAGTGGGATCCATCCGCATGAAATGAAAGCCCTCGTTGAGAAACTAACAAGGTTAAAATATTAGCGGCCCTTGGCTTATCTAGAGGGAGATAATCAATTTTTATGGTACGCAAAATTTGAGTATATAAGAATATTAGTATTATTCACATTAATTTTTCATTCAATCATCTGAGTATTTCAGTAGTAACCTAAAGGAATATTTCTGAAATTTATCAATAGCACTAACATCATAATAAAGTCAATGACTTATAGAGCTTAAGCAGTAATAATACAGATAAAAATTAGTAAACAGCTATCAGAATTTCAAGGTTATCAATAGACTAGATTTTATTTCAACTAATAACAATATATTATATAGTATAGTATTTTAATAAATCTGTTACAAATGCAGATGTAAATCTTCAATTAGATGGTAGTAGCAAAAAGTTTTTTTGCACCAAGCACACATTGATAGCGTTCGTTCATTGCAACTGTTAATTGAGCAATAGAGATCATTAAATTTGAAGCAAACATCTTGTGGTTTTTCTATCTGTCCAACTAATTCATGTATTATTCGAGCTTGTGCGAATCCTTTTTTAATGAGATTTTTAAATTGTGGAGATGATAGTTGATTATGAATAACAGAATGTATATTGATGAAATATTGGCGATCACTTATACTCATTTCTATTCGATTAATATGAGTATAATGTTCGACTTTTTTATGAATAAATCGCCATGAACGAAATAAGGAAAGATCTTGTGGTTGAATAAAACCTGTTGATCCTTCAGGGAAAACCAATAATTGACTATTTGGACTAGGAAATACTGCTTTAAATTTTGTTAGATCAGCTTGAGTTTTCCAAGCATCCAGAAAGAGAAGAAATTTTTTGCCCACCAATGGATGTAACACTTCATTTAAAAAAGCATGATGTTTTTCATCAGAACTTTTTCCTGATTTTGAAGCTTTGACTACAACATTCGATGGTATAATTAAATTCTTTTGCACATTTTTACCAAATGTATTTTCTTTTTCTTGAAGAATAAGCAAGAACTTTTCTAATAAATCAACGTCGGCTGATGTAATTGGTTGTACGGTATACGAATGTGTTGTATTATATTTCTTTTTAACAGCCACTTCTGTTGTTCTTTCACCAGTAAAAGAAAGAGTTCTTGATGGAATATATTCTTGTTGAAACGAACAGTGATCGCTGTTTAAAACTTGGTTAGAAGAATACGTTGATATTAAACTTCTATTACTTTCAATCCAACTTTGAGCGTCTAAAAATGTAAATATCACAGCTAAACGTATTTATAAAAATATTCGAAAAAAATTACATACCATTTAAACTGCAAATTTTTCTATTTGATTTAGCCCGAGTAATAATTTTGTTGACTCTTCTTGATGATATTCTATTTTCTTTTTTAAAAGTGTTGATAAAAGATTTACCTGCTGTGAATGTATCCCAGTTTAATTCCCTTGCTTTTTGAATTGCAAAGAGTTCAAGATCAGCATCATGAATTGATTCTTTTTCAATCGTCCTTTTCAGATAAAATTCGTTGAACATAAAGTCTTTAATTTGTTTTATTTTTTCCGATCTAGTGCCATTATTTTCGATATATTGTCTAAACCTTGTAATATAATACATATATTTGACCTTCTTAAATCGATGTGAAATAGTTGCAATTCCAGCCTTCGGATGTTGATCAACCCACTCGATAATATTTTCCATTTCTTCTAATGTAAAAAGATTTTTTATATCTGAATGTTCATTTTCATTGTAATCGTTCATATCGTTATCGCTTTCTTCTTCATCACTCATTTCGTCATATTCATCGTCAAATTCGAGAGTATCGTAAGTATATAGTTCATTGAAGTAAGTGTCTTTAAAAGACTTTAGAACTTCAAACAATCGTTCTGCAACTACAATTTCATCGAAAATTGTTGCAGAATTTCCAGATCCAAATTCAGTTTGAGCCAGATACAAAAGATGTTTAGTAATACTTACTAAATTCATGTTCTTTTTAATGAAATGAATATTTGTTATTCGATGAATATAGCAGAGAATAAGAAAGAATAATTGTTCGACAGTATCTTTCTTTGTGTTTTCTTAACACCAATTGCAAAGAAATGAACAATAGACCACCAAGTGATGCATCAATGCACTTTTAATTCAAATTATACGTTAAAACGATTTTTCAAAGCATCATATATGTTATTCTTCATCTCTTTAATACTGAATCCCCATAAGTCATTGACTTTATTATGATGTTAGTACTATTGATAAATTTCAGAAATATTCTTTTAGGTTACTACTGAAATACTCAGATGATTGAATGAAAAATTAATGTGAATAATACTAATATTCTTATATACTCAAATTTTGCGTACCATAAAAATTGATTATCTCCCTCTAGATAAGCCAAGGCCCGCTAATATTTTAACCTTGTTAGTTTCTCAACGAGGGCTTTCATTTCATGCGGATGGATCCCACTTTTTCGCTTATCACCTCAAACACCTCCATTGTCAGTGGAAAAGAAATGGAATTAGCTGAAGAAGCGCAAAAATACAAACTAGACATACTTGGCATTTCATCAACAAAAAGAAAAGGTAAAGGATCATTAACTTTAAACAACGGATGGCAATTATATTATTCGGATGTTGACTCAACAAGTTACTCTCAAGCGGGAGTTGCAATACTCATACATCCTCGCTTAATTGACTCGATTTTAGAATGGAAACCAATCAACGAAAGAGTAGCCCTTCTACGACTTCAATTAAACAAGACTACCACAATGATTATTCAAATATACGCACCAAATAACGAAGCAGATTATTCAGAATTCCTCGATATCGTTGCCACAGTTATCGAAAACGTACCGATATCAAATTCTATACTACTTATTGGTGATTTCAACGCATACGTAGGAACTGACTCACACACATGGAGCGGTGTAATTGGATCTAATGGTGACAAAGATCTGAATAATCAAGGTCGACTGCTATTGGATTTTTGTGCAATAAATGGTTTATCAATAATGAATACTTTTTTCAAACACAAAGATATTCATAAATATACATGGCAAAAAACAGGTGGTCAAACTACTCAGCAATCTTTGATCGACTTCATCATAACATAGGATAATATCAAAAGAACAGTAATGGACGTACGGGTTAAACGCGGGGCTGAGTTGTCAACGGATCATCATTTGGTTATCGATGTACTACAACAAGCATCAAGCGCTCCCAAACGAATCGCTAAACCAAAGAAATTGTTCAAAATAAAATGGGAATCACTAACTGATGCAGAAATCAGTCAAAAATTCGCCAAAATGGTAGATCAAGGTTATTCACAGTTACCACTAAATGAAGAGGATGTTGAATCAGAATGGCTCTTATTTCGCAAGACATTAATAGATGCAGCAACTGAAACATGTGATCTTAAACGTATTGGCTCGGTGAATGGACAAAAGAAAACAGCATGGTGGTCAGAAGAAATTCGCAAAATTGTTAACAAGAAGAAAACGGCATATCGTAATTGGTTACAACAACAAACATCAGAAAATTGGCACAACTATAAACAAATGAAAGACAAGGCAAAGAAAATGGTAAGTGAAGCAAAAGCCAAATCCTGGGAAAACTTCGGACATCAAATGGAATCAAATTACCGTATGGCGACTAAGGTGTTCTGGCAAACTATTCGACGACTACATAAAGGTGGATCGAAAAAAACACGATCGGTGAAAGGTGCAAATGGCAAACTCATTACAAAAGAGGAAAATATTCTTAAATGTTGGAAAGAGTATTTTGCAGAATTATATAATCCTTCCAGTGGACATAACAATAACATTGCAAATGGGAAAGTATATAGTGGATCAAATGGTATTACTATGGCTGAAGTCGCATATGCAATCAAATCATTAAAATCTGGTAAAGCGGCTGGAACAGATGAGATTCGGCCAGAAATGCTCAAGACACTTAATGGTCATGGAATACGATGGCTTACTCGAATATGTGGTATAGCCTGGAGAACTGGTGAGGCTGCAACTGATTGGCAAACGAGTATTGTCATTCCAATTTTCAAAAAAGGTGATCAAAGGGAATGTTCTAACTACAGGGGGATCACTCTATTGAGTGTCCCTGGTAAAGTTTTCGCTAGGGTACTCGAACGAAGATGTCGGCAAATATTTGAACCCCAATTTCAAGAAATTCAGTGCGGATTCCATCCTGGGAGAAGCACAATTGATCAGATTTTTACATTACAACAAATAATCGAAAAACCATGGGAGTTTGCCAAACCAGTCTATTCACTATTCATAGATTTGGAAAAAGCCTACGATCGAGTGCCACGTGATCTGCTTTGGAAAGTATTAAAAGAATATGGAATTCAAGACTATTTATTATCAGCAATCCAATCCTCATACAAAAATTGTCAAAGCTGCATCCGGATAAATGGAAGCAAATCAGACTATTTTCAAGTACAAGTTGGTCTACGTCAAGGATGCGTACTATCTCCGTTATTATTCATCATATTTATGGACAAAATATCTAGAACAAGCACCAATCCAACCTGTATCGAAATCGGTAATATCACGATAGATTCACTATTATTTGCTGACGACATAGCTCGCTTAGCGACGTCAGAGGATAGTTTACAAATGGCCCTCAATCAGTTTGACAAGGTATGCTCGGATTTCGGAATGAACATCAGCGAAAAGAAAATTGAATCAATGGTGATCACAAGAGAAGACAAACAATTAAATCTATATTTAAATAACAATTCATTGAATCAGGTAAGCAAGTTTAAATATTTAGGTATACAATTCTCAAGAGACGGAAAACAAGATGGCGAAATAGATCGAAGAATTGGTGCAGCAAGCGGTGTTTTACGCTCTCTCTATCGCGCAGTGATAACAAAAACTGAACTGAACAAAAAGACAAAATTGGCTATATTCAAGTCAGTGTATCGACCTACCCTCACATATGGACATGAACAATGGGTATTAACAGAAAAATCGAGCTCTCGAATTCAATCAGCTGAAATGAGATTTCTCCGTAGAGTTGCTGGTCTAACACTACGAGACAAAATTCGCAGTTCAGATATACGAGAATCTTTTCAAATAGAACCCCTGCTTCTACATATTGAACGATTTCAACTAAGATGGCTTGGACACATTATTAGAATGCCACACAATCGACTACCGTACCAAATATTTAATGCCACACCATCAGGAAAACGACCAATTGGACGACCAAGAACAAATTGGCGAAAATACATAGAAAAACTCTGTCTAGAGCGTTTAGATCCCAATGGCTCAAAGTACAACAAGCAGCAAAGGATCGCAACAAATGGAAACAACTACTGAATGGGCTTAAACCCGGCCCGAAAGGACAAGGGGAAGAAAATGAATGAATGAATGAATGAATGAATGAATGAATGAATATAATGTTTGTAACACCAATATTCGCCCTCACCAAAGGGATATTCGTATATTTGATTACATCGCGCATTTTTTACACATGTACCGTCAAGACATATCACATCTTTTATGTTAGAACAAAAGTCATTTTTACTCTTGTACCAACACAATTTTGAATCTTGACAAGTATCTGTAGTGCAAACGATTGAATATTTAATATGATATTGTTTACATCGGATAGTAAAACCAATCATTCCTCCATTTTCATTTGCTAATGTATTTTTTTCATCTAATGATTCATAACAATCTGGAATATTATCACCAATTTGTTTTAATTCTATACAAGGACGATTCGTTTTAATATCCAATGAATTTTTAACATTATTTATGAAACATGGATATTCATATGAGATATTACAAATATTTAAAAATGGTTGAATAGAATATCGTATATACATTCATTTATTCTTTCGTTAAAACCATCAATCATTCGATTATGATCTGTCCAGTTTTTAATTAAAACAAGAGCTTCTTCGTCTGGTGCATCACTACAATCCCATTCTCCATCGCATAGCCAATCCAGTTCAATGCACTGGCCTGTATGACATTAATAGTGATCTTTTCGACATACCCAATTTCGACAAAAATCAGGTGTTTCATCTATATGTTGTTCAAGATCCCATTTCCCATCATAGTACAAATAGAAATGACTGTGACTTTTTCCTAGATTTGAAATGGAAGAACTAGATGTAAGATTGAATACGAACGACGAGTTTCCTATATAATGTTTAAGTAAGAGACAATTCTGATCTCCACGGTAACGACAGTATATGTTTTTCAAAGGAAATCCATCTCCATACAAATATTCATCGGATCTGTTGTTGCAAAAAGTATCACTATTTCCTAATTGTTGTGCATACAAACATGAGTGCTTATTTTCAAAACATTTGAAACGATGTTTTCGAATTTTTTGACATAGATTTTCATTTTCATCTATTTCTTCATCAGTGTGATGACTATAATCTGGTATACCATCACAAATTCGATATTGAGAAATACATTCATCAGTTTCTGCACATATGTTATAATATGCATATAGACGCTCGTTAAAACTATGAGAATTATTCCCACATAATTTGTCGTATTTTAAGATTGATTGATAATCTCTGATTACATCTTGATACGAGCACAACAAATAATCAAAATGGTTGAATCTGACAGTCCGAGGAGAATACTTTATCGGAAATGGCTTTACCGTTGGAGAATACATCCTATTCCGTGATGTTGAACATTAGCGGAATCAGCTCCACCTAGGATCTAGTTCCATCCGGTTCCGGAAACAGATATTAACATAATATGATTCAATTCCGGAATCAGATGGAATTCCTAGGAATTCCTTCCGATTCCGGCATTGATGGAACTAGCACCCATTCCGAAATCGTTCAGCGGAATCGCTTGTTGCCTTCACCCTCATGTTTGCTATTGCAGTTGCAGGTCAACCTTCAACACAATCGAGCGATTCCGGATCCGGTTCCAGACGGAATTACACGGAATTCCTTCCGATTCCGGCATTGAGGGAACTAATACCAAGGGGGAAACTACTGACTTAAGTGACTTTCAAATCATAAAAGTCAAGTAAGTCAATGAAGTCACTTTAAGTGGGTTAAGTCAAGAAAGTCATTTAAAGTCCAGAAAAGTCAAGAAAGTCACGAAAATCATCTGTAAAGAATCATTAATAAAGAATAAAGAAATGTGATATTTTTCAATCTCGACGACATCATTCTCCAACTTTTGTTTACTTTTTTTCAATGACATACGTATATAAAACGGATGAAACGAAAAGATACATATATGTCATAGGCAAAATTGTCATATCATTTTGAAAGCTTCAGAACTAGCAAAAACTACAACAACGCAAATATGAATGGAGTTAAGGATGATGGTGAGAATGAAGGTGAACATCTGAGTGATAGAATAGAAGTAATAACAGCGTATGTAAAGGATTCTCAGTGAGGATTAGTTTTTCAGTTAGATTATGATGTTATGCAGTTATTCAGTCTGATTTTATCCTCAACTTCATCACACTTATTGAGATGCTTCATTTTCACTCAGATTTCGTTTCTCGGCATCACCATCATTCATGATGACGAGCGAGAGACGAGTTCAAAAACTAAAGAGTTGTCAAAATCAAAACATAAAAACTTACAGGAATCAGACTGAAATCACGAATAGGAAAACAAAGTTTTTTGTTACATTTTCCCTGATTTTTAGCAAACTAACAATGGCGGTGTTTGTACTGTCCACGAGAAAAATGGTGCATTTTCGGATCAAATAAAAGCTCTCACCGCCATACTAACAAGTTTAAAATATTAGCTGCTGATGGCGTGCCTTGAGAGAAATATTTGAATTTTAAGTTTTGGTATAAAATGAATCAAG
>JAJEKB010020358.1:122300-143675 GCA_022393335.1 Macrotrachela quadricornifera | reverse complement strand
CAGCAGAAAAGATCCACATACTAACAGATAGAGCAAGCAACGCTCTACATAACATGTTTAGACGTCACTCACGCAAATATGGAAGAGGATTGCTATTTAGAAATCAAATTAACCTAGTAATCCATGCACAGTCTCATCAGTCAAAGATCTACTTTTTCAGACTAAACTATTTCATTTATATATAGATCGAGAGAACTGAAGAGAAGCCACCTGTATATATATATATATCTAGATTGTTGGTATGTTATTGTAAAATAAGGAAGAGAATGGTCTCGGACTCGTTTTCAAAACACCAAGACATTTCGATTTTAGCATATTGTATGCTAAATTTCGTTAATCTTATTTAAGTTAGTTCTAGCCCTAGCTACATTCAAATTTCTGATGATTTGGAATCAAAATGATCAGCTCGTCGAGGTCTACAAATATTGAAATTTTGAACTAATTCTGAGGAAGTCATGTATAAAATAGTACGTTCCCATGGATTCACACACTCTTTCTCTATCTCTTTTCTTTGCACCTTCACTGTCTCACATAGACATTCACCACTCTGAATCTCTCATGGAGTAATATCGGCACTGAATGGATAAACGATGTGATTGATGCTTTCCGAGATAACGCAGTGAGTTTCACTCTTTCTTTATTTGTTTTCTTTGCATCTTCACTTCCTGAGATAGACACTCACCACTCTGGATTTCTCTGGTAATGATATCGGCGCCGAAGGGGTCAGAGATCTGGCTTATGCTTTGCGAAATAACGTAGTGAGTTTCATTCTTTCTTTATCTGTTTTCTTTGCATCTTCACTTTCTGAGATAGACACTCACCGCTCTCAATCTCTCCTATAATAATATCGGCGCAGAAGGGCTCAAATATCTGGCTGATGCTTTGCGAAACAACGCAGTGAGTTTCATTCTTTCTTTATCTGTTTTTTTTGCATCTTCATTTCCTGAGATAGACACTCATCACTCTCAATCTGTCGTACAATAATATCGGCGCTGATGGAGCCAAATGTATGGCTGGTGCTTTTCGAAATAACGCTGTGAGTTTCATTCTTTCTTTATCTCTTTCCTTTTCATCAGCATTTTCTCACATAGCAACTCATCACTCTGGATCTCTCTGGTAATGATATCGACGCCAAAGGGGCCAAAGAACTAGCTTCTGCTTTGCGACATAATGTCGTGAGTTTCATTCTTCCTCTATCTCTTTTCTTTACATATTCATTCTGTCACAAAGACACTCATCACTCTGAATCTTTCTAACAACCAGATCGGCGACATGGGGACCAAAGTTTTGGCTGAGGCTTTCGGCAATAACAGAGTGAGTTTCATTCTTCCTCTATCTCTTTTCTTTGCATCGTCATTTTTTCACGTAGACACTCATCACTCTCGATCTGTGCAAGAATAATATCTGGGATAAGGGTGCGAAAGATCTCGCTAATGGTTTCCGACATAATGCAGTGAGTTTCATTCTTTCTTTATTTCTTTTCTTTGTATGTTTGCCTTTTGACATAGACACTCACTACTCTCAATCTTTCCTACAATTACATCAGCTTTGAAGGGGCCAAACATTTAGCTGAGGCTTTCCGAAATAACGCAGTGAGTTTCAATTATTTCAATCTCTTTTCTTTGCATTTTACATTTTTTCACATAGACACTCACCAGTCTCAATCTCTCGGGGAATTCTATCGACGTGGAAGGGGCTAAAACTCTCGCTGTTTATTTTCGGTCTAGCAAGGTAAATCACGTTTCGTCGTTTCACAATTTATTTACGGATTATATTTTTTATTCAGACACTGAAAAGTCTCGACCTTCGCGAGAATGAAATAGACGACTTGGGCAAACGATCTGTGATTCGCCTATTGGCGAAAAATGACAGCTTGAAATTTTTTTTGCAACGTGGTGAGACACCTGTAAAATATACCTTTTCTGACTCGGCTTTGTGATTGCATTTTATTGGCGTATTTTGAAAATATAGTGCGTTAGTATGTTGATGGTGGGATTGATGGAAGTTTAAACGTATCTGATGCTTTTTTCATGTTGCTGAGTATCGATTTGGGCTTGAGGAATTGCTATACAGATGATTTTTGATGTTAGTGTAAGTTGGAAACATGGTGTCTAACGACTGAAATGAAGGGTGGATATGCGAATATTCGAGCGTTGATAATATAAACAGATCGGTTTGTGTGGTGTGATGGTGATCGATAAAGTGTTCATGTTTATACTTCGAAATATTGTGGTAAAATGCGAAGTTTTTTAAAAATGAGGTATTGAAATCAGTATAATGTAGAATGTTAGAATAGAAAGTCACTGATGTGTATTACAATATGTGTCATTCGATAAGTGGTCGGCTCGAAGATCAATTTGAACTACAATATAATAATATTCTTCCGCTTTCGTTTAATAGTCGGAACCTATTTAACAAATGTTTATCAAAGAATATCTGCCAATGGAACGGACTTGAAATGCTCAATGTATTGATTAACAAGGGTTCCTTTATCATCTGTGGTAAATTTAGTAATTTAGAGAATAAGGACAATCTACCACCTTGGGAGAGCAAACCATGGGTCATGAAATTACTAGTAGTTAGCTATAATCAGTTGATCGAAAGAGAAGTGAAAAAGTTTAGTAAATGATTGTTCCGATTTAAAATGAAATAAATTGGTTACTTTACATTAATATCTAATAATAACGTCCCATAGGCTTATCGCTCGTAGGGGTTGGCCGCGGTTATTATTACTAGTTTCCACATGCAGCCGGATTCCATTGTCTTTTTTTTTGCAGAGGGCAGTATGTGCACCCTCTTCCGTCGAACATACTGACTAAAGATGTAGTCAGCACGAATAACTCATGTGAAATGAATCATTTGAGACAACTTAGCCGTTAGTGACTTGTCCAGGATCATTTCATGGATGATGTTACTGAGGTTTGAGCACAGTACCTTGTGAGTACGTGCCAAGCAACGTAATCACTCAACCATGGCAGCTTACTTTACATTAGATGTTTTAATTTCAAACTATGATGAATAAGAGATTTGACAAGGGAAAAACGATTGATTCCGTGTTTTCGGAATTTTCATTAATTTTTTTCGTATTTTCTGGATTTTTTAGTTTTTTAGGTTTTCACAAATTGTGATAAGATTTCCAGAGATTCTAGGATTTTTTCGTATTTTTATCACACTTGAAAGGTTCGGTACAGAATCTTCTCCCGAGAAACAATAAATTAACTGATAGTAAAAAATAGATCTATCGTCATCAGCTGTCTAGACAAGTCACTTGTTATGATGGGTATTAAGCCAACTGGAAGTTAAAAGTATATTAGTTTGTCGTAGTTTATTGAGAAAAACGAGCAAACAAAAACAATAAAAATCTGAAAAATGAGAAAGAAAGAACAAAAACTTTTTACCTGTATATAGAATTTAGTACATTACTCTGCCGAGTATTTACTGATTTACCTCCTGAACCTGTTCAACTTGATAAACTAATAGAGATGCTTTCTCATCGGTTAAAAGCCAGCGGGCGGCCTGCTTATGAATGAATTTTTCCTCCCCGTGAATTTCAACGCAAAAATAAGAATTTGATTGAGAAGAAGGAATATTATCGTATCCTCTCATATAGTGGCGTAACTAAAGGGAGGTGGGCTAGCCCAGACACCGAGAAAAAAAATGGAATGAAAATAAAGATTTGCCCTTAATTTTTTGCGTTATTGTGCTAACTGCGTGACCTTGAAAATCTGTTAGTGAGTGACATTTATAGAATAAATTCCAGTCTAATTGATAACAAAGCAGCGGCTGGTGTATGATTAGTTTTTTGTTTCAATCTGTGTTGTTATGTTGTAATATACACTTGTAAACTCAGTTTACTGCATGTCTATTATTTCTTTTCACTTGATGAACATCTTTTTCATCTCGATGTGTTTCTGTAGATATCATTTCATAATATCTTCTCCAAAATGTATTAGTTAACCTTTCTTACACTTTGAGACATCTCTTTAAATGTCATCTCCTTTCGATATGTTTTACCTGGATTTCTTTCTATGGATATCATCTCTTCTGATATTCTATGCGCATCACTGCCTATAGATGAATAATCATCATATGTATATAGCTTGCATTTTTTTGCATAAACACACGTTGTCGTGATTTTCTATTTAATCTTTTTAACATCATCAGCCAAAGATATCGACTCAACATTGTGATATGCAATACAAAGAAATTAACAAGCGACTCTTTAATAATATTTCAAAAACTGAACTCGACCGTTTACAAATAGAACAAATGCTAGAGTGTGACAAGGAAGAAGAAGAGTAATTTCTACAAGATTTAAAAAGTGTTTAATTATGAGTACATTTGGTAAACATGAAGAAATCGATAGTAAAAACAAATATGGAAGTGTTATTTTTTACCCAGTGATTGATGCTATTCTTATTGGGATGAACGATTATTTTTCCAAAACAAATATAGGAATTCTTAGTGATATTTCATATCTATCACCTGATAATCCAGCATTTTTAGATGAACAACAATTAAAAACTTTATGTATTATATGACTTGTGATATTGGATTATTATCCAATGAAATTCAAGTGTTAAAACCTATGCAGGAACAATCGAAATTAGAAAATATAGTTGATTTGTATCTTGAAATTTTGTCATTACAACAAGCATTTCCTACTACCATAACCCTTCTTATGAATGCTATGACTATTCCTGTATCATTAGACACAACAGAATGAACTTTCAGTAGAATGAAACTTATCACAACTGCTGCACGTAATAGTGTGCCTGACGTTAGACTAACGAGGCAACATCGCCAGGTGCTCTCCTTCTATTTCAATGAGTTTTTATCCACAGATACTCCATAGTGCCCTAGTCAAAACTCTGAAAGGATTCGAGTTCCTATGGAGATATGACGAAATTATCGGGTTTCCACTATGTCTATTTCCAAAAGATCCTTATGGAGGACCCTAGGTATAAACAAATCGTATTTTTGAACTTTGATCTGAAACTCCACACTACAAAAATTTTAACCACATTAGCTTGTGTAGAAAAATTTAAAAATTTCAACTAAAGTCTCGTCGAGATACGAAGCTTTCAAAAAATGCATGTTATATACACTATTTGTAGAGGAAGACTTAAAATTTAAAAGTTCTACATCTCGACGAGACTTTGTTCAAAACTTCTAAATTTTTCCATACAATCTAGTCTAGTTAAGACCTTTGTATACGTGGAGTTTTATACCAAAGTTCAAAAATACGATTTTTTCATACTTAGGGTCCTCCACAGAGATCTTTTGGAAATAGACATATTGGAAATCCAATAACTTCGTCATATTTCAATAGGAACCCGAATCCTCTCAGGATTTTGACTAAGGTACTATGGAGTATATGTGGACAAAAACTTATTAAAATCAGAGGAGGACACCTGCCGATGTTTCTTCGTAAGTGCCTTGTCTTTATTATTCATTGAGAGAGATTTGTCTCTTGATTATGAAAAACAGTTGACGCTTTTAGACTTCAGCACAAGAATAATCGGATAGTGTTGAAATGACCTGTGTTGATTTACTTCTTTATTTACTTTTCTGTTCATATGATCATATTTAATGAAAGCATCAATAAAATGTACCGTCTTTCTTGAGAAAGTGAAAGCTTAGCAACTAATTTGAGTTGTATGAAAAATTAAAATAACATATATTGAGCCTTTTTAAATTGCATGGGGCACCTGGAGATTCCTGGTTACGCCACTAGTTCGAATAGAAGAAAAGAATTCTATTTTTGTTTTATTCTGTTCTATATAATGCAGAAAATGATGAGAAGCTCAAAACTAATGTTAGTTTTTGAAGCAATATTTTATTTTTAATTTATAATTAAGTTTTACTTAATTAGTCTGATTAGAATTTACTAAACGTTCTTCTGTTTCATCTTATTAGAATATCGTTTTTTGCTGTTTAACCTTATGAGACTACAGTTTTTTGCTAGTAATATAAGAAGAAATGAAAAAATCAGTTAAAAAAGAAAATAGAAACAAAATCAATAACAGTGCTGATCAAAAGTTCTTATCTTTCCTTTCTGAACTTCAGTTACAACAGAAGGTAGATAGCTGAAATTTTGTGTATATATATTCTATAACGAATGCCGATCCTAAGCACCAGCTTCGTCATAATCGTTCAATTACAATAGATAATAATCGACTCCATTGTAAAACTCATAATTTGAGAAAGGAAGGACTTTTCAAATCGGCAACGCTACATTGTGTAGCAGTTCATTGTATCTATCTATAGTATAGATTTCAACAAAGTCCATTGAAAATAAGACTACTTTGATTTTTCTCGAAAATGTGAAGAAAAGGAACAACAACACATATAAGACTTTCATATTTCTATGATGAATATAGTGCTCAATCAAAGTATTTCAAAGAAGAGAAAAGAATAAGGAAATCATAACAATGAACAGATATTTTAATATCTTAATCGTTGATTTTTTGAGCTTGATGAAATCAAAAATGAATGAATAAAACTTTCTAGAAAAATCAATCTATTATTTTCTGATTGTAGTAAAAAGCGAACCGATTTCTAATGTCAAGCAGTTGTCGACATATTTTCAAAACTAACTTAATCTGTATAAAAATTTTTACTCATATCTCTAGAACCATCTTTCATTGGAAACTACACTAAACATATTTGATATCAGAAAAACTAGATTGATTTCTGTGAAAATTTCATCAAATTAACATACTATGTAGTCAACTGCCATTTTCACTGCACTTCATGTCGTCAGACTATGCACTATTTGTACCTATTAATCATCTTCTTGTTAGTTTAGTACGATAAATAAAAATAAAATTATCCAATCAATATCAACATCTGCTGATTAACATTTCGATATTTCTTCTTTTCCTTCTGTTGATGTTGCAAAAGTATTATGAAACCAGAGAAGATAGATAAACTTCTGTTTGTGATATCTATGAAGAACAATTACAAAAAAAATTCAAGCATTTTTTCTTTAATATTTTTTTCTTGAATTACTTTACAAATAAAAACTAGTACTAGAACTTAGATATAAACATTACAATATTTCTTTTACTCTGCAAGGTGTCCTATCCTGTGTTCGTGATCATCTCAGTTGATATTTTTGTCAGATGAACATTTAGTATGCAATACAATACTTTGTAATCCGAAACAACTTCATCTTTCTAATTTACACAATAGATAAAATACTGATATCAAAGATATGTGTATATGTTCGTAGAAAAAATCCTTTTGATATTTAATAGAACAAACTTCGTTCTGAATATTATTTCTTGTATGAGTATATTTATTGATTAAACCTGTAAGAATATTTAATTATTTGTAATTAATAATAATATAGATATATAATTAAGTATTGAATTAAATTACTTGAAATATTGCATCACTCAAAAATATTTATGTTGGAAAAAACCATTTTTGTTTTTCTGTCTATGACAAATGTTTGTTGACAAAGAAAAAAAAACTCCGAATTTTTTTCGTTCTGTGTTGTATGATTTTTATTGTTGCGTGTGCGGATTTTTTCTTACATGTGAAATATATAGATAAACTACAAGTCTTTCATATTTTTCTAACGCAAAACAACATCTGCGTAACAGGTAAAAAAAAAACAAAAATTTTAAATAATAAGAGTAATAACTTATTCTTACTGTGAGTGAAATTAATTTATTAAAATACATAATCAATTAATGTTCTTTTAAATATAGAAACTTTCATAGAAGACAATTTTATTTCTAGTCATCAGAATTCTGTATAAAATGTTGATGTTTTCACTCATTTTATTAACATAATGGTGAGTGTAGATTAAGGAGAAGAATCTTCGATAAACAAAAAAACTTTCTTTTCTTTTTTAATTTTTATAAAATAAATTTGTCTTGTGTATTCGAAATCCTATCCTTTCAATCAAGGGAATATTTTCAGTATAAAAAAGATATTCTATTATTTTTATATTCTATTTCATAGATTCCATAAAATATGGCAATAAGAAACGACCCATTTACAATAAAAGGGAATCGACGTTGTGATCCATCTCGTGAAATAAATGTTTTATTAATGGGACAAACTGGAGTTGGAAAATCAACATTTATAAATGGATTAGCTAATTATATGTGTAATGATACATTAGATGATGCAGTTAATGATCAATTTCAAACTATAATACCATCATCATTTAGTTATACTGACGATGATACTTATGAACAAAGAATGATAAAAATTGGAGAAGAAGATGAACATGAAAAATTTAGTGATAAAGGTGAATCAGCTACACAACAATGTCGAAGTTTTGTTTTTCCAATAGGTAATAGAAATTTACGAATAATTGATGCACCAGGTGTTGGAGATACACGAGGTCTTGAACAAGATACAAAAAATTTTCATGAAATTTTAACATATATTTCACAATATGAACATTTAAATGCAATATGTGTTTTACTTAAACCAAATGAAGAACGTTTATCAATACTTTTTAGATTTTGTGTTAATGAACTTCTTCGACATATACATAAAAGTGCAAGTGAAAATATAATATTTATATTTACAAATGTTCGTACAACTTTTTATAAACCTGGTTCAACATCACAAAATCTTCGTGAACTTTTAAAACAACATCATGCACAACATGGTGTTGAAGTACCTTTTTCAAGACAAAATACATTTTTATTAGATAATGAATCATTTAGATATTTAGCATTACGTCAAAATGGAATACAATTAAATGATGAACAAACTTTAAGTTATCAAAAAAGTTGGGATCATACTATTAAAGAATATTGGAATCTTATGGGTCAAATTGCTTCACGTCCACTTCATGCTGTTAGTAATACACTTTCACTTAATGAAGCTGAACAATTAATTAGAAAACTTACACGTCCAATAGCTGAAACAGCTAAACTTATTGAAGAAAATATTAATCTTGCTAAACAACATAAAGAAAATGTTTTTAAAAATCCTACATTAGCATTACAAGGTATACCACAAAATAATGTTCATATTAAACAATTAACACATCCACGAACTGTATGTATTAGTCAAAATTGTTGTCGATCTATTAATGTTAATAATGAAATAAAAATAGAATATATATCAAAATGTCATGAAGAATGTTATTTAAAAGGTGTTGTACAAGAAACTATTAATGATATAAGAATGCTTGATTGTGAAGCCATCGATCCAAATACAGGTAAGATATTATCATTTTTGTAAAATAGAATCAAAAAGAGAATGTTGAAGTGTTCAGGAGTAGAAATTTGGGCCTATTCCCCGCCCCATCTCCTTCACAGACCATGATCGACTAACAATCCCGACCACTTTTATCACGGACTGGGATCACCACTATAGTAATCTCTACTATACTGTCAGAGACCGCGATGTACATTTGATTAAACAAACTATAGATATGTGAGTTAGTTTCATCATATTTCACATTTTTAATCCCATAGAAATTGCGCGACAACGGTTTTTATTTAAAAAATATTTTTAATTAGAAATATTATACATTATTGCACGAAATAATTACAATGGCAAATGATTTTTGTTATTTTTATTATTCGATAGAAAGATATGGAAAAGTAAAATCTTTGCTAAATTATCTTGATTATAACCTGGTTGAATTAGTCAGATTTTCCTATATATTTATGGCCAAGAGTTATTGAAAAAATGTTTTAATTAATTCATTGATTTGTTTTTTCCATGTATTATCTTAAACTATTTAATTTATAGGTAATTGTTTAATATGTCATTGTTCTTGGAAAAAACATCAACATATAACATATGAATATCAAACAAATCTTACTCATCTCAATGAAAATGCATCACTAAGTGATATTGATAAACGAATTACTGATTTAAAAAATGAAAAATTACAAATTGAAGATGTTTATAAAAAACTTTCAAAATTTCTTCATGCAAATGCTATTTTACCAATAAATGATGATATTTTAGAATATCTTAGACATTTTATACGAGAAGAACAAATGAAAAATAATACTGAAGTTATTCATGGTCTTGAACAAATGATGAAAGATTATCAAGAAGAAATAGATTTATTTAAAAAAACACTTGAAAAAGAAAAATATCAATTAAATTCTAATGATATACTTCAACCTGATGAAATATTTCCTTTAGTTGGTACTCTTTATCGATTACCTATTAATGGAAAAAAAATTCGTGAACAAGTTGATGGATTAAAAATAAGTCAAGAACATATTTCATCAAATCGAGAAATTTTTGTTGAATTACCAGCAAAAGCTAATTCATCTCGAGTTATGCTTCAATTTAAAGATGTTATTACTTCATACTAATTTATTTTATTTATAATCACTTTGATATTGAATAAAAGAAAATATAAAATAAGAATTTTATTAAATTTGTTTCATATATGTGTTTTGTTTTAAATAAAAATAAAGTAATGACTAGTTACCTAGCATCATATTTACACCATTTTCTATAAATGTCAATATGTATGGAATCTTGTTTGTGACCAACTTTTCAGCCGCGTTTATACAGACAGTCAATATAATACGATGGTCAGAGTCAATACTCATTAATATTATTCTTAATTTTATTTGTTTGACTACCAAAACCTGATAACATAGATCGTAGAATTATATTAATATTTTATTAAATTTTCAACAATTCAGAATCCATAAAATTTGAACATCTATCTCAACTACAGGTAATATATTGAGAAAACTCATTATATAAATCATGCAATTTAATTTCAATTAATATTCAATAGCAAATTTATTAAGACAAGAGATAAAATGATATTTGATAGGTTATTTTTCTTATTAAAAATAATATTTTTTTTTCAAGAAAAGAACTAGACTTTTCTATCAAAATGAAATTCAATACAGAAATATCCCCCAGAAAATAAATCTTTTATTTAACTATGTCTTAGTTGAGTCAGATTAAGTAAAAAAAAAAAATGTCAAGTGAATGGAAGTAAATTATAGTATATATACAGAGAAAAATTACACAGTAGATAAAATATTTTAATTGGAAATCCAAAGTGTTATTTTCATTTTGGTATAATTTCATATGGCAACTCAAACAACATTGATCATATTAATTGGATGGATTTTTATTCTTATGTATGTAAAAATTACTAGTTCTAATCAATATACTTCTTATTTTTATTTTTTCAGTGTTAGATTTCCATCTGTTACGGGTTCTAGTATGTATTATTGCTTTTTCAAACCAAATAAGCAATTTTAATATAAGACTGTTGAATTGTTACTTTATTTATTTAGATTGTCCAATCGGTTTTACATTACTTAACTTTGAAGGAATAACTACTTCTGAAACAATAATACCATCCGGATATAATAATCTTCACTGGACAAATGCATATGCTGCAATTTCCTCACGGTACCCAGGTTCTGGATATAGCACTGCTTTAAGTAGTGGAGATTCTATTGTCTATAATGGATTCGGCAATCCAATGTCTATTAGTATTGGATCTCTTAATTCACGTGAAACATTTCGTATAAAATCTTTTGTGGCTGCTGCTGCTTGGAATAATAATTTAAATTTGTCAATAACTGGTCATCGTGATGGAGCAACTGTTTATGAGAAAACAGTAATGCTTCAAATAAATAGAGCAACCACTATTGTTTTAGATTGGGATTCTATCGATAATATTTCATTTATAACATCCGGAGGTCAACGTAAGATTTTCATATTATTCTATTGAGTTTCAATTTAAATATTTTCAATTTAAATAGTTGCAAATGGTGTAAACGGTTCTGGTTTACATTTTGGAATGGATAATCTATGTATAAGTATAGGGTAAAGTATTATTGATATGGAATGATTATCGTATAAATAAGAAAAAAAGTTTTTCTATTGTTTTTAATTGTAGTACTATTCGACAAAAAGAATTATTATATAAATGTGATTATTGGGGTGATCCACAATTGATTCAATTTCCAAAAAATCCACAAGAAAGCGTTACAAATTCATGGTGTCGAGTAGAAGGTCCTTCTGTACTTTATCAAAATTCTTATGTTCTTATCAATGTTGTTAATTCCGGTTCAATGAATGGCGATATTATTACTGCTGTTCGTATTCATTAGAAAATAAAAAATTTTTTCTTTTTTAAATATAATTTTCTTTTTAGTTTGATGTGACATTGTATGATTCAAACAATAATCCTTTTTGTACATTGACTGAAAGTGATTTGACAGGAATTCCTCGGTCTTGTGGGCCAGGTTAGTTTAAATCCACATTTTTTTTTGTTACATATATATCCATATTATTTTTTAAAGATGTTATTATTTCGAAAATTGGTTTGGATTTAAATATTGCTTATCGAAAAGCATCATTTAGTGTTTGGATTAAATATAGTGTAAGTAAAAATAAAATTTTTTTCTTTTGATTTTTAATAATATAAATAGTCTTGGGGAGGTGGACATTATAAATTTACTTTATTTACTACATTGAAACATATCAATGATAATGCAACAAATGGTATGTGTGTTAAAGGTTGTACAACTGTTCGTAGTGTACCTCAAATGTTAATAACAGATTCTACAACTGATAAAGAAATTGTAACAAGTGCAATGGCTCATAGTATTTGTGATAAATTTATAAAAGAAGCAACAAAAAAATCACATAAAAATGATATGATAGGAGAAACTACACCTGGTTATATTGATGCTATTCGACGAGCTTGTGTTATTGATGTTACTGTTACTGGAAGTATTCAGGTAATATAAATTTTATTATTGATTATGATTAATATCTTTTTATTTATTTACAGTTTGCAGAACAATGTGCTACTAATATTATTACTGATATGTTGACACATGATGGTGAAATTAAACTTGAAGAAATGATGAGTTTAATAGGAAATACAACAGTAATTGCACAAAAAACAATAACTGAAGCTGAAAAACAAGCTGAAACAATAATTGAAGGTGCTACATGGCCATGTAAACCAGATTCACCTGTATGTGTTATGCCATCTTTTGCTCGAAGAAAATATATTTCCAATTGAAAATTTATTTAAATTAATTTAATAAAATACACATTTAAAATTTACATCAAACTTTTTTATCATACAAAAAATGCGCTCCAAAAGGTTTTTCGTCCTGTTCTTCTAAAAGTCTCAGTTTGAATTCAAGTGTTCTGTTATAATGCTTAGGTATAATTAAATAATAGAACTTCGCTTTTCATTTTTTGATTTCTAAATAAGTTCTATTAAAAAAGTATGAGACGAATGCGTTTTTTTTCCTGTTTGTCACTTGTTATGTATAACCATGGTAACAGAATACTTGAACTCTCGAGTATTATCTCAAATAGTAAAAGTAATTTTACTCTATAAATCTGTATATATAACATTGACTACTATCTTAATTAAATAAATGAAGATTTCAGAAATAAGATTAGATTGTTAAGAAAGTATTTTTCGGACTTTTTCCAAATTCTTCCTTAAAATATAAGCTGGATTTCTCTAGTAAGCGAAGAGTCTGGGAGTAATTGGTAGAACTAAGAATGAGATGTAAGAGTTCTTGAGCTTACCATCCATGATGTGAATGACAGCAACAACTCACAAACTGTGAGGTTGATATACGAGAAGTCTGTAACTGTAGCTGAGAGTGAGTGAGTGACTGCAACATATAGAATAGTCTAAAATATCCGCACAGCGACGATAACCGAATATTAATTTGGTATGATAACATCATTTTTATCAATTTCAAAGAGCGTAATACAATGTTTGTGTGTAATTTTATACTATAGACGTACATTATCTCAATAATTGTTTGGACTCAATTAGTGTAAAATCTCCTAATTCTTTGTCTTTCATTTCACATGGACGATATACATAATAAAGTTTTGTACATGTTTTGAATTCCTTTAATTGTCTTGATTACTTTACATAAACTGACATGTCTCCAATTCGAAAACAATTATCAAATCTGTATATTAAAACTATCTTGAAATTGAATGAAGAAATGACAGCCATTTTGTAGTGTTATAAAAAATTGAAAAAATTCGGTTGTCTAGGTCTTCTGAGAGGATATATGCAAGTATCACTATTACATGGCCTAATAGTCATTTCATAGGTAAATGCAATATGTATTTTTTTAATAATTTGACAATGATTCGATACAGGGAACTGTGGTTTCGACTATTAGGAAGAAGAGATGAAGATGCATTGAAACATATACAGAAAGGCTTTTTTAACCATTTTCCCAAGGGTTTCAGTCAATTTACTTAAAAAAAACGACCTATTTCTCATATAGAAAAAGAAGTGATATTTCTTCAAAATACCACGAAAATTTGTACTCGTCGATTATATTCCTTTAGAAAAAGTAGTCGAAAAGTCCTTTAAGATATATTTCGATACATCTTTATCTTTTCTTCCTAATAGTCGATATTGTAGTTCTCTATGTTAAAGCGTTATTAAGCTTTTTAAAAAAATACATATTGTATTTACTTATGAAATGACTATTAGGCCATGGAATAGTGATACTTGCATATCTCCTCTCAGAAGACCTAGATAACCAATTTTTTGAAAGTTTTTAATATTTCATTAAGGTCTATCGTTTGAGCATATACACGATCAAAAAACAATTTCACAGTTGAGGAGGTATTTTCGTCAGCAGAAATCAGGGATTTGTCATTTTCTCAACGTAAGTGTTAATTGTAATCAAATTGTACCTTTCCATCTCTGAGTATTATAACAATTTTTTTTGACCGAGATTTATAGTATTTCTTCTATTTCTTTTCTATTTTTCTAATAAATATTTTCGTTATAAAATCAATTAACAGAATAAGAAAAACATATATAATCCTTACTCAAATAGATAAAAACTTAAACTGTTAATTATAGAAAATAAAGATTTAAAATATTTTAACTAAAAAAGTTTTTAATTGATGATTATGTTATAATTATGCTTTAATTAATTTAAATTAATAGCACCTATTGCTGAATAAGCCTTTTGCCATGCCAAAGCTGTCACATAATCTCGAACTGTTATATTTCCAAAAATTTGTCCATTATTTTTTTGTATAAAACGATATTCATTCATAATATTTTTGAATACATTTTGTGTGAAAGTAATATTTGACATTATTTTAATTCTTTCTTCTTGTGATTTATGTAAAAATATATTTAAATTGTCGCGATGATGAAATTTTGCAAATTCATATGAATCATGTAAACAATGAATATGCCAAGCATCCCATAATGGTGCATCAGAATATGATGGATGATCTAAAGCATTTGATGAATGTTTTTTACTAAGACTTGATGAATATAAATGATTTATTGCTATTTCACCAGCATATAATGATGTTACACCACGCCACCATTTAGGCCATTCACCTATCAAAGGTAAGTCTTCAATACCTTAAAACAAAAAAAATAAGCAAAATATTTAACTAATCGAATGTCATACAGTGAATATTGTAGAAAGCAAATACATTTTTATGTTTGTAAAATATAAAAATACACATGCTTTTTACAATATTAATTGTATTCTATTCATCGTCCAGTTACATTTAAGAAAAAATTTAGATCTTTTAATCAGTTGAGACTAGGGATGTACCAAGCCCGAGACTGGCGATCTTGGTCAGTCCCAGATATTAAAAAGACTATCTGTTGTGTCTCTTCACTTCGCTTTGCATTGTAGAAATATTATTATTCATTATTCGAATCATTTAATGAGAACAATCTTGAGGGTGAGGGTGAGGGTGTTATCTAACCAATTTAGATAATGTTGAGTATTTATGTAGCTGTGTTTCAGGTTTTGAAGCATATAAAAGATCATGTGAAGCACCGAACGGTTCGGTCAGGTTCAGCTATTCTTGAACATTGTAAAAATTTTTCTAGGAGATCCATGGGTGTTTAGTTTTTGGATTACTGTCTTCATTGTTTGTAGGCCTTTCATAACCAACCATGAAACTATTTCTTTTGGCTTACCATTATCTCTTTTATAAAGTAGCTCAAAAATGACTGAACTCAGTACTGAACCCGAACGTTCGGGTTCGGTGTATGTCTACTTTAAATATATTGGAAAAAAATATGATAATTAAACACACACAAAAATCTGTAAAATCAAATGTATCGGGCATGATTAATAGCCTCACTTTATATCCCGTTTTTCACGACGTATTTTGCTCTATTGAAAAACGAGAAGATACAACATCAAGGGAAAAACGACATACTCTGGATATACGTTATTTCCCCCTTGTCCAGCATGAATAGCTCAACAATTTACATAAGGCCAATTAAAAAAAGATAAAATAGGAAAAAAAATACCAGTGTTAAATAATCGGTCTTAAGTAAATTGTAGAGTTTTTCATGCTGCAAATCTTAATTCCAGACAAATGATTTTTTTAAAGTTTTTTTCAATAAAAATATTCTTTACCTGGAACATTTGGTCCAAATTCATTTTTAAGAAAATGTTTTCCAATTTGTGTTGTTAAATTCGCAAGTTCTATTGAATCTTCTGGATTAACTAACCATGTTGAACATAGATCATGTATACCAGAATGTTTATAACCTAATTTTTTAGCTATTTGTTTTATTCGTATATTTGTAAAATTATTTCCATGATCAAGTCCTCCAAATTGCATATCATACAATACTTGTGGATGTTTATTCATAAGACCCATTAATAAACCTGGACTTAATATAGCATCTTGATCAACTCTTAATACCCATTGATAATGGTATATTATATTTTTATATTCATTTGTTAACATAAAAGCAATTGATGTCATATAAAGATAAGTTTTCCATTCTTGAACTATTTTTCGAGATAATTCTTGATAATAACATTTTGCTATTGAATTAGGATTTTTTTTATTATATGAAAGATGTATACATGAAGATGGTAATTGATAACAACTTGGTTTTTCACAAAATATAATTAAATCAATAATAACTTGTTGTGATAATGGTGAAAAATTTTGAATAAAACGCCATGATTCATAAAGTAGATGAAATTCAGCGATATGTGTCGAATGTTTACTTAATGATAATACAACAGCTGCATGAATTTGCATCTCGTACATTTTTAACTTTGGCTTGAAATGAAGAGGAGTAGAATAAAAAGAATGATTGTAATTTACAGATGTATCAACTCTAACAAATTCTTCCTTTCGAGAAGAATATAATAAACTTAAAAAATATATCGAAGATAAAAATGCAAAAAGCAAAAGCCATCGAATTATTCTATGAGATTGTACCATTATTAATAAAATTTTAAATCAATAAAAATTCAATAAATTGATTATATTTAAATCATATAAACAATAAAAATTATTAATTAAAATTGGCTTTTTTTTCTTTCACTGATGGAATATGTTAGTTAAGTACCTAGAAAAAAGAATAATATTAAAATAATTCATCCGTACTTCTGTTAATTAAATTGAACAAGCGATACATTAATTAGAACAATGACATTTTACATTATGTGATCAAAAATTAGTTTGTAATCTCTTGAATGAATGGTACTTTTATAGATCTTTAAATTCAATACGAAATCAATGATGTATTAATAATATAATTATATTTAACATCATAAATGTACCTTTTAAACTGTTCTACTACAATGCCGAAAGATAAAGCACATAAATATTTGAAGTAATTGATCAAATTGAACGAGCTATAGAATACAAATCAATTATTACATTTCAGCATATTTTATTTAGGAAAGCACTTGTAACAATGAAGATGTGTGTATGGTAATGGAAGTATATCAAAAACCAGCGTACATCGAGATAGAAATACCAAATACAGTAGCTATAGATATTACAGACCTCTCAGACACAATACGTATCATCTGTATTTATTGATTCAATAGCCAAAAATATAATCTTGACGACATGTTTCACTTTATTACTGAAAGCATCATCTTCATTGATGATTTTTAAGAATGAAAAAAAACCATCAATAAATAAGAAAAAAAGCATGCGTGAAAGAATGAATTGAAGAAAATAATCTCATTTAGATACCATCAGTATCCTATTAATCGAAATGCTTGATGCACAATAGAAATTATTTTTTCACAAATATCATAACTATTTTATATAAAATACTGCATTTTGACATCAATAACCACTATTCTCTTATTCTGATTCGTGTAAATATTCTCTTTTGACATGCAAGACACATTTTCACATATAAGTTAGAAGGCGTTTGAAGTTATTTTAGTATTACTTATAATATTATCAGTACGTGCATTTTCTCGTAGATATTAATAATAGAAGCAACAATATCTTATCATATTATCACAAAATTAATAATTGAATATTAGAAAATATCTATGAAGTGAGCAATTTTTGAAATAATTGCTTAATCGAATTTTTTATCGCTCAATTAAATATAAGTAAAACAAAATTTTTCTTAGAAATTTTATTTTATATTATAATTTATTCGCAAATAAATTTTGGAAGTTTACGTAATTGTGTTACTATATTGGGTTTAATAGGAATTGAAAGACATAAATCTGTCCATTTAGCTTGTAACATAGAACCTTGTGAAATATTCATAGGTTGAATAATTGAATCATTTTTATTAGTAGAAAATTGTATTGCAATAATTGTAGCAGCTTCAATTAAATTATCAAGTTTAATTATTTGTTCAATATTTGATGTATATAAAATATAATCAATATAAAGACGATCATTATCACGTGTAACTATCCAACCTGATTGATTTTTATTAGAAAAAAGTATAATTGGTAAAGAAAATTGTATTGTTAAATTATCAAATACAAATTTTGTTGGTTCTAATAATGTTTGTGCTATTTGCCAAGCATCATTAATATAATTTCCACCAATTTCAAAACGTATACGTAAATCTTTCGCTTTAATTGTTGCATTTTTAATTCTATCAAGACTAAGATGAGTATCTCCTCCATCGGTTGCAAAAACTAAACCAGCTAAAATTCGATTTTCTTTTTGTACACTATAAAATTGTATATTAGAAAAATCATAATTATCATGTAAAAATCTAAGTTGTAAGTATGATGATTTTTCTTTTGTACCCCAATAAGCAATTAATGGTCGTCTTTGATTCCACATTTCTCCCCAATTAATACTTCCAATTGTAAATAATGGATGTAAATATGTTGTACCAATTAAATCTGTTATTATACCTAAAGGATCTTTTGAATAAGTTTTAATTAATGTACGTGGATTAGTTATATTTGTTAAAAAATATGATTTTAAATCATTAGGAATTGGTAAAAGAAGACGTGGATCCCATGTATTATTTAAAGAACGTATAATAAAATTAGTAACATCATTACCTAATAGAGTTCTATATGAACGTGAATGTGGTCCACTCCATTGTCCTGTTGGATAATGATAATGTTCTGATATTTCTTCCCAACTAATATAATAAAGTTCATTTACAAGTTTTACTGCTTCATTATTAATAATATGCATTCGTAATCTTCCTAATTCTTCTATAGCAACAATTGTATATGTTGGACTATTATTTCTGAAAAAGCACCATTTATTTTCGTAAAATTTGAAAATATTTTTAAACGATTCATTGCATAATCATGTAAATCTTTAAGATTATATATTTCACTTGTAATTAATGTAACATATGTACCCATTATGGCAATATTTGTATAATCAGGTCCAACATTACGTTTTTGAATAGAACGTGCAGCATGAATAATTGCCATATCTAATTTTTCAGCTAATTCAATTGGTAAACGTTCACGATGATTAATAGCGATTTGTAATAATTGTGTACCAATAAAATCAGCCCAATTCCAATCTGGTGGAGACATTTTATCGAGTGGTTCTTCAAGAAAATATGACCATATTCCATATGTTCGAGAATTTGGATTTGTATCTTGTAATGATAAAACTTTTTGCAAAACATTAAATGCACGTTTTTCCATTAAATTATCTCCACTATCAAATAAATTAACTGCATATTCAGCAGCATTTCGTGTTCGATGAACTGTATTACCTTTATAAACAGTATGATAAGTTCCATATGTCCATGTATAACTTTGTTTTATCATTGATTCATTTACATTATATTGTGATTCATATTTAGCAAGAGATTTTAATATTTCATTTTTTTGTATAGCTGTTAGATTTTGACGAGGTATTATTGCATGATATTTAGGTGAACTATTCGAAATGATTTGTCCAAACAGAAGATAAATTAAATTCATATATATTATGAAGAAAAAGAACCAATGCATTTTTAATAAAATTATTAATCTATAAACAAAAATCTTTTTAGATATGTCGGGTTGGGCGGGGTACGGATGTGGTTCAGTATACGGGCGGTCCGGGTCGGGTGAGATAGTCAAAAAAAACGCGGGTCTCGGGATGAGCTAGGCTAGATTTCACGGGTTCGGGCCAGGCAAAGAATTTCTTCGGGACAAAATAAAGGACCGTAAAAAGATTATCAATAGATACCATTTTCCTACATGTGTGGTGAAAGTAAAAAACGATTAATTCATTCTTTCCAACTAATCAGCTATATTCTCACTTGTTAGTTATTTATATCTTTCTTTCTTTTATTTACTCTTTGTTCTCCGGTATCCTCGCTTCTTCTGGTGTAGTTGAGCGTACGTTTAGCTCGGTCCGTGTCATACTTATTCAGAGAAGAATCAATACCAATCCGTCGACAATTGATGACATTGTATTAGTTCAATCAGCTGCAGCTCACTTAAAGGATCGTATATAGATTCTGTCTTCTATGTTTTTTGTAACAAATTGATTCATTAGGCCCCTCTCCCCTTAAAAAAAGTCAATTTTGATCAAAAATTTCAAGACGGAGACAAATGTAGAAGAAGATAGTCCGTCTTCAGATCTTCCAGAAATGATATAGATTTTTTCCAAACAACCCTTCTTTGGTGAAAAATTTTGATGATTTATGTAATCAACTGCTCAAAAACAAGCCTTGTTTTTGAAAAACGAAAAAGATATTTTGTTCGAAAGAGCGCATTGAGATGCAGGTCACTATAGAGTCCCTTTTTTTATTAAGCTTTATTTTTTATTATACTTAGGGTGTACCAAAAGTTCGTGGCCTAGTGTTACTTAGCCATATAGTAAACTTTAAGAAACTTTCTTTCTATATAGTGTGATAGAGGAAAGAATGCTCTATTTTTTTGTACTATTTGGTCATACTTCAACTAATTGAATAATAATAAAATTTCGATAAGATCTGTTTCGTTCGCATACGTCACGACAACATTAGCGCTTATTTAAAAAAAGGCAGATGGGTATCTTTTTTAAATAACTTTTGATAGAAACAAGATAGAGAGAACTGCGGTTTTCATCGTTGGAAAGAGGAGATGAAGATGCATCGAATCGTATTCTATGGGTGTTACTAATGTAGATGTCTGAAGTACTTTTATTTAATTC
>JAJEKB010020358.1:0-102300 GCA_022393335.1 Macrotrachela quadricornifera | reverse complement strand
CTTGATTCATTTTATACCAAAACTTAAAATTCAAATATTTCTCTCAAAGCAAGCCATCAGTAGCTAATATTTTAAACTTGTTAGTATGGCGGTGAGAGCTTTTATTTGATCCGAAAATGCACCATTTTTCTCGTGGACAATACAAACAACTTCATTGTCAGTAGTAAATCACATCATTTTCTTGATAAAATTGATCACATAAAACAATTGTTAGTTCATAAATTCCATGATCCTAATAGTGAAGTTTCAAGATTGTGATGTTTTCTGAGACATGCATTGAGTTATGGAAAATCTAGTTATATGATTGAATAGAGCTCATCGAGTTGTACTTGAGATAAAATAAAAAAAAATGGAAGAAGTTTCTGAACGAATCCTACTTGTAAATAGTCGATTTTGGATTCAATTCCACTTACATTTTTAACGGATTATGAGAACGATGAGAACAGAGATTGAAATTATGATTGTCTTCCATCGAGGGGCCACCAACAAAGCAAGGTAGGGCAGTTCTCACACTAAAAATATTTCGAATAATTAATAATTTGACAAAAATTAATACCTAAATCGATTTTTTCCAGCAATTGTCACACCAAAAATTATTCTTGCCAACACCAAATATTTTACCGCTGGCCCGACGATGTTGTCTTCACTGTTTATAAGGCTGAAGGGTATGAAAATTGAAGGTAACATTCGAGTATAGCAAGATATATTAGTTTTTAGATAGATGACTTTGATGACTTTTAAAGTCATGAAAGTCATTTTTCAATCAATTAAGTCAATAAAGTCGTTGAAGTCAAAAAAGTCAAAAGTCAGTCGTTTCCCCCTTGGGCTTCGTAGTACGACTAGATTTCCTATGTTTTTTCAATTGATCCTATAATGGACTATACAGGGTGGTCCATAAGTAACCGGACAGTTTTTGATTGCGAATAACGTTTGACAGGAACAAGATAGAGAGCTGCGTTTTTCACCATTTGAAAGAGCAACGTATCGAACATCGATCTATATGAAACTCGTCAGCATGATAGATATCTTATTATAGAGAACTATGGTTTACTTTTTTTTCGATGCATATTTTCGTCAACTTTCACAATAATCTCAACTCAAATTACTTAGGGCATACCAAAAGTAGTGGTAGTGATACTTTATTCTCGTATAGTACGTCCATGAAGATTTTCTTTCTGTATAGGCTGATAGAGAAAAGAAAGCTCTATCTTTTTATACTATTTGATCATACTTCATATGATGTAAAAGTAATAAGTTTCTGATAAGATTTGTGCCGGTAGCATTCGTGCTGGTTGTACTAGATTACAACAAATGACAAAGATTAATTTTCCGTTCCTTAATACATTGCATCAGCGATCAAAATATACCGTAACATACAGCAGAAAAAGCTCTACAATTTACACAATATCATATATTGCATAGTTGCACCTTTTGTTATAAAAATGGACAACGTCTTGACAGATCAAGTTTTGGGTATTACAAAAATAGAACGCACAGAATTTCTATCTTTTTGAAAACAATCACAGTAAGCTTTATCTGTGAGAATTGTAGAGCTTTTCACGCTGCATCTTTTAGTATATTTGATTTTTTCAGTATCAAGTATTTTCCTGATAAAATGATAAAATAATAAAAAACAGACATGTTATGTCTCAAAAAAGTCATCTTTTTCTCATGATTGAAATTTGACCGTGAAAGTTTTGTCCATTCTGGAAACACAAAAACTCACTATAAAATAAGTGGTCTTATGTTAATTGTAGAGTTTTTCACGCTGCATCGTGTGGCATATTCGACTTTTCAACAGAGTGAATAGACGAAGTGAAAACTACCATTCAAACTTGCAACGAGTACAAATGCTACCGGCACAAATCTTATCAGAAACTTATTACTTTTACATCATATGAAGTATGATCTAATAATATAGAAAGATAGAGCTTTCTTTTCTCTATCAGCCTATATAGAAAGAAAATCTTCATGGACGTACTATACGAGAATACAGTATCACTACCACTACTTTTGGTATGCCCTAAGTATGTCCAGATGTAGCTTAAATCGCACTCTTTTTCCAATATAAGTTCTCTATAACAAACTATCTTTCATCCTGACGAGTTTATATAAATCGATGCTCCAAACGTTGCTCTTTCAAATGATGAATATTGCAGCTCTCTATCTTGTTCCTGTCAAAAGTTATTCACAATCAAAGACTGTCCGATGACTTACGAGCTTTCTAAACAAGTGCTTGCACTTCATGTAAGTATTGTCATTGATATTGATAAACTTCTCAAATAAATAGAATAAGGATTAAAAACGAATATTAATATATCTTATCTAATAAGAAATGGTGGGTGTCAAGTTAATTATCTATTTTTATTATATAGATCAAAATAACATAAAAACATATAAGATAACATTTAATTAAAATATCTCAAAAGACATTACTGCAACAAAGAATATTAAATATCTTTTACATATATTAAATTAATTAAAAAACCTTCAGTGTAGATTAAACTTGTCAAAAGAATAAAGTCTAAAGGAAGTTTTTATTTAAAAAATTCAATTATATCTTTAAGAATTATAATGGGATTTTGACATTGAATAAAAGTGAAAAAAAATTAATTCTATTTGTTCAATATTAATTAAGATTAATATGAATTTAGAAAGAAATTCTTATGAATATATTTTTTATTTAATAAACAAAAAGTTCACAACTACTCAATGAAAAATATCTATTAACTCTTCTTATCTTTGTGTCCTTTGAAAATCATTCATAATATCTCTTTCATTTTCATAATAAAATATTCGAAATAGATCACATTAAAAATTAAAAATAACCTCTACAAATGTTCAAACTATATACTCAACAATAGTTTAAACAATTATATTAAAAAAAAACTAAAATCAGAATAAGGTACAGAGAATAATATTACAACTAATCCGTGACCATTTCAACAAATATCAACATTAATCTTATTAGAATAAAAGAAACAAAAAAAAATTTTAAGTATAAAATATTCATATGAAAAACTAGTATAACTAGATGATCTTTGATTATTACTAATTAATATATCAATGTCAATAAAATAATCGATACACTAACAAATATAATAATATTTACAAATATAGATTAAATCATCTTTTATCTCAACTTTAAATAAAACGATCAACAACAACAATAAACTGTAAAACAAGATTAATTCATAGATATCTTTAAAAAAAACACATAATTTATATAAAATATTATTTGTTATTGATGAATTTATACGTAAAGAACAACGAGTAATTATTATTATACAAAACATATTTACAAATGTTAAAAATAGAATTTCAAATTGTGGAATTATATGATTAAACCAGAATGAAGCTAGATTTAAATGAGAATACATTTTATTCCACGACGTTCAACATTGCGGAACTAGTTCTACTCAATTCTACAATTGAGTCAAATTCGACTCAACAACTTAGATATAAAATATGTCAAACTTAAAATAAACCGCAACAAACTCTTTAGAAAATTGTTTATATCCGAATCATGAATCTGCACCAATTTGCAACACACTTCAATGACTATATAAAGTATTCATTTTTATATTTAGTAGAGAAAATTCAAGATTTGTAATCAACTCCATTCCAAAATGATTACAAAATTATCCAAATTCAGCATATTTTTGTAGAGACAGTAACGATATTGATTGCTTTTCATTCGTCACAATTACATAACAAAATTATTTTGTACGATGTGTTCGCAATCGTACTTGAGTTGTATACATGTCGTTTTTTCTCTTCTTTGATCGAACAATTTTTGCGTCAATAAAAAGGTAAACGAATCCTTTTCTGGTTTCATTATTCATAGTAATATGTCGTCAAACAAGAAGCGTGTGTTTGTAACTGCATTGAGCGGAGATATTGGGAGTGGTGCTGTTCGTGGTTTGGTTAAAAAAGGAGTTAATACAACAGCATATGTACGAAACGAAGAGAAAGCAACAGATTTATTCAAGAATGAATTGAACACTGGTCATTTGACAATCGTCGTCGGTACCTATTTATCAATTGACATATTTACAAAAGCTATTCAAGGACATAATCGACTTTTTCTTCTTGTTGCTGATGCAGGTGATAAACTTACAGAAATGAGACAAATAAAAGAAACCTTTGCTAAAATTGCCTATGAACAAGGTGTTAGACAAATAATTGATCTTTCTTCAGGCTCTGTCAGTATTTGTGGTAAACAAGGTATTTTTGGATATACACATACTACTTCTGAAGAGAAACTATAGGCACTCGCAGAACAAAATTCTGAAGAACATTCACTTGTCGTACTTCGTCCTGGGATTTCTATATAGCATCAACGCCTAAATTTCTTTCATGTATATTGAATCAGATCGATAAGTGTTAGTTATGAGAACTGTATTTTGTTTATTTTTAAATATATTTCTCTTCTTTTAAAAGCTTTAAATGAAAGAACAAAAAAAAAATGATCATATTAAATAAAATTAATTTAAAAGAGGGATTTTGACTCATTCAAACATATTTCCTCTGAGAATCTTTTCTCATCACCATTAAGTCACAATTTCACGTTTTTATTTTTCGATTTAATTGTATTGTGGATGTAATATTATCATTATAGACGATATAAACGTGTAGTTAAATCTAGTAAATCCATTGTTATGCACAGTTGAAACGATTTTCTGTGTAAATGGTTGTCTTATCTGTTTAATTATCAAACTATTTGTTGGATATGAAATGTGATGTTTTTGCAGTTTCTAAACTGATGAATCCGTTTTACTTGTTGATTATCCAAATGACTTTTCTACTTGTTTCAGAAAGTCTAACTGTTTTTCGCCGTGAAAAGTGGTAATTGGATTCGATTCAGGAAGATTTTCAAAGTTAACAATTCCATCAGCCTCTGAGTCGTCATTGTTGTCAGCGCTTATATTTCTCAATTGTTCAGTTTTACATACTTTATACCATATTGTTAGTCAACATTTCAGTTATTGAGGACAAGTACCTCTATGAATATCTAATTTAAGCTCCTTTCGTGTTATTTAAAATGCCACCATTCCCAACTATATGACACCGACGTTCGGTTCTAAAGATCCATCCATCCACTGATTGTTCGCCACATTTTTCAGGTGAAGTTTCCCGTGTGTTGATAATATACTGATTGAAAATACCTCTGAATTATATATGATCAAGTATTTCATTACAAAGACGAAATAATTTTTCCCAAAGATTACTCGAACGGACTGACAGGTCAGCTAAAATAACTTTTCTCAACTGTTAAAAAATACGAAAATTTCAAATATCTGTGTCTAAAAAACCTATGAAAAACATCATTATTAATTTACTTTAAATTCTTATTGGGCAATCTTTATTGGCTCTATATATTTATGTTAGATACATAATCAATGTGATGCAACTAATTTTATTTTTCATAAAAAATTTCTATCTAAAAATATTTTTCCAGTTTATCTTATATGCGAAAAATAATAACTAAAAAATTAGACTTTCAAAATAGATTCCTAAGAGAAAATAAAACATTGAAAAATTCTTCTTATACATTGATGAGTAAAAGGCGATATCACCAAAACTAATTAGTAAGATGAAATGAGTAAAACTTCTTCGCACTTGAAATTTTGTTTGAAGTAGATGATGTCTTGCATTTTATGCTTTGACAAATTTCCGCTTTTGAAGATTTTAATTTTTTTTTTGGCCCAATTTCATACTAATATATAGATCTAAGAGATTGCAACTAAAGGAGAATTTATGCTAGAAACATTCATTTATTTTTGATTCGATATTCATCATTCAAAAAACGACTGATTTAATAAATAAGATAAAATTTCTGTCGATAACTGTTTATTGTCTTTCTCGTTTTCTAACTACAAAAATGAGTTGTTGATGAGAATCGTTGATATCATCCGTTGTTTTTAAAATAGCAGTTTCCACTTTCCATTCGCCATTTGTAGCATCATTCCACATACTCGTAAAGCTCTCTGGCGAGTGTCGCCTAATTTTGCTGTTTCAAAGTCCTGGCATTCTTTCATGTTCTCCTGGCACTACGGAACCTGATTGTCGACCAGTGATAGCTCGTTTTGCCATCCGAGTAAGTCGCCGACATACATCTCGTTGTGTTTCATTGTCAAAGAGATGAATAAATGAGCTAACGTAAAGATAGTCAGCCGGCACTAAACCCCCCCCCCTCATATTAAAAGCCCCTGGGGGCTTCTAATATGTCTACCATATGAAGCTTCAGGAGGGGGGCTTCTATTAAGTCTCAAAAAAAATTCGTAAACTGCCAGGAAAAAGGGTTCGTAGGGGTTTTTAGAGATTTTCAAGGTTTTTATGGGTTTTTCAGGAGATTTTTGGCAGTATTTTCAATTGTTAACACAGCCAGATAAAAGTCAATCAAATTTTTACTTCAAAATCGAAAAATTTTCGCAGTTTTAGCATGGAAATCCGAAAAAAATCTTGAAAATTTTAAAATTTTTTTCGAAAAATTAGGGGGCTTCTAATACGCCAAACACGTTGTTCATCTCAGAGGGGGCTTCTAATATGGGGGGGGGGGGTTTATTCCATCCAAAAATTGATTATCAAAAATGTCGCTTGGTGCAAATACTTTCTTTTCTTTCATCACTTCACCATCACGAAATAATTCGTAACCTTATTCGATGAAAAATGAATCTAAGTCATAGCCACGGATTTGATCGATTGGTATTCCATCGTAGACAAGTTGTCGTACATATTGACCAAGACAACATCCAAAATCGATTACTGTAGCACCTTCATGTTTACATTTTTCAATAATCTCTGCGTAAATAGGACTTTGTTCGATAGAAGAATGAAGAAATTTCCAGCGACCAAATGTCTAATAGTTGTATCTTTGCCAAGCATGTTCGCGTACAGTGAGCAAATGATCACGTAATGATGAAGCTGGAATAGAAGCATAGTTGGCGAAAAATGTTTCAATATCACTAGTGATTGGAGGTTCGTTGATATAAAACGAAGAGTTTTCCTTAGCAATTTCATTAGTAGACATCTTCAAGAAAATAAAATAAAACAGAAATGGAATTTAATTGTTCAAAGAAAAAAGATTTTGAATTATGTAACGCACCTCTACTGTCTCACTTATTTATCTTTTCAAATACAGAATCTTTTTTTGTGAAGAATGCATTCACTTTTTTCATCCTTTATCTCCCATTACACTAAATAGACAAATCATAAACAAAACAGGCGCACGTGGTACAGAAAAGAAAAAGGTAAGATAAAAGTGTATATTAACAACTATAAATGTGCACAGAAGGTGGTACAAAAGCAAAACCAATGTGGCTCTAAACACATACGATATGAGAATGGCAAAAAAGGAAAGAACGAACAAAAATTTAATCATATTCTATTTTGTCGTTATCATCACTCGATGATCTAAATTATTTCCCATATAGTCTGAAATTTGACAATAACTAACATATTTATGTTTAACCCTTTCGCGCCGGGTGTCTCATATATGGGACGGTGATATTTTTGCTAAATATAGATTTCAAATTTTATTCGAACTGCAATTTAATAATAGTATCTATGGAGTGCTATCTATTGTAAGCACAGAGAGACTGATGCGATGGAAGCTTTGCAACAAAGGCACAACTTTTATTCAAAAACTTCAACGTCTCTCCTCGTCTATTTAAAAATCTTGATAAAAAGTAGGTTTTTTAACTCTGAAGAACATATTATAGCACGATTGTACGTCTATATTCTATCCATTTTCTTTCTTTCTCTTGACACGGATGAAATTGTTTTGTTCTCTTTCTCTTCTGCTAAAGTCAATCAAATTGATTTTTCTTTCTCGATCTGTTCATTGAAGCACTTCTACTAAAAATTCTATTATCAGGGGTGACGACCTTGATTACTGGGACTTTCTACGACGGAAAAGGCTACTTTAACTTTTAGATGTGCAAAGTGTTTAGAAACTGTATTAAAAACTATTTTGGCATTAGATACAGACAAGCTTATCACTAAAATTAATCCCGGCGTGAAAGGGTTAACTAATGTAATTCAAAAGTATTTATTTCCATTTGATTCTGTTGGAACGCATTTGTAGTTGATTTGTTAGAAGATATGCATCACTGAAGTTACCCAAATGTTCATGTTTATTCGCAATTATTTAACTATGTATGACCAAATTTATTGAAAGATGTTTATGACTGAATTTATTCAAAAATATTTACTATCAAATGTATTGAAGAATATTGACAGTTAAATTTATTCACAGATACTCATGTTTCAAATATTTCTGCTAATGCTCATGTTTAGTTGAGTGCGTCTAAACATATGTAGAGTTTAAATTATAAGATATTTATGTCTGAGTTTACTGGAAAATATTCACGATTCATTTCACTGTAAAATATCTATGAGCACATTTATTGAAAATTATTCATCTATATTTGAATTTATTCTAAGATATATATGACTGACTTTTATTCCTTGATATATATATAAATTCTGAAAATTTATTTATAGATAACGAGCGTTACGTTATATATTTGAAGATCTTTCTTCTCAAATTAAATTTATAGGTACTCTTAAATAAATTATATCCAAGGCACTCATATATAATTGTATTCAAAGATATTTGTAACTAGCTCATATTCATAGTTATGTTTTGTTCAATCCTTTTCAAAGATAATTACGACTCAATTATATTCAACAATGGTTGAGATTGAACAATACTTGAAGCTATTCATGATTAAACTATATTGATAAATGATTCTTATTATTTTTGATGACTATGAGAATAAAGTGATTTGTTTGGATCTCTTTACCTATTTATAAAGATATCAAAGTGCGGAAAGATTAAGATACGTTTTATTTGGAACAATGAAACACAAAAAATTTTAGAAATTGATCGCCATCAACTGCTGTAGAGATGTATTACTTTGATAACTACCAAAGTTGGTTGAATATGATGACGAAAATACCATCTGAGTTTTTTGGAAATGATTACGAATGGTTGTCTCCATCAATTCAACTCCATATTATGATGGAAGTAAACCATCATACATATATTCAATGGGGATTGCTAGCTGGATCGTGTCAAATCTCCTTTTCCCAGCCAACTCGAGTAGAAACATATTACATCTTACAATCTCATTTAGAACAGCTGGTGCTTCGGGAATTACTCCTAGGATCTTATGGATCTCATACTGAAAACTCACTATTTTGGATTTTTCTCCGGTTCAATTTGAGTTATGGAGATTCCAAGGATACCCGTGGATAGAGCTCGTCAAGCTGCACTTGGAACACTGATTCGAACGGCCATAACATGTTCCTGAACGAGTCGGTGATGAAATTACTGTTAGGATCTTATGGACCTCCTATTGAAAACTCAGTATTTTGGATTTTTCTCCGGTCCAGTTTGAGTTATGAAGATTCCAAGGATACCATTCGATAGAGCTCGTCGAGTTGTATTTGGAACGCTGATTGAAACGGTTGAAACGCGCTTCTGAGCGCATCGGTGACGGAATTACTCGAATCGGGTGCCAACTTCACCTACGTCATTGAGCAGGTGATAATTCATAGTTCTAATTTGCCTTTTGCACGTTTCAATTATTCCAAGAAACTAGACAAATCGACATAGAATGCATCCATCAGTTGACTTCTAGAATCACACAATGACTCCGGCCCCATTTTGCGTCTGAGACAAAACTGCACGTTTTCAATATGCTGCTATTCTGCTCATACCGTTACCACGAACGTCACGTAATATGCGACAAAATATCCTGTGAGATATTTTTCTATATCTCCATTGGAGCACAGCTCCTATGCCTAACTAGAGAGGAACAGCTAGTCGTTCGTCGGCGCCACTCACAGCTAGCTGCTCCATGCATCAAACTTTATAGGGTAGCGAAGCTTTGCCTTCTAACTACTTAATTCTGCCATTATTCGCTTCTCTCAAAATGCTCACTGATTTTCCTTAGAATAGGTAACTAAAATACAGTATTCTCCCCAAACTTCAGGCACCGAAACCATTTACCTATTCTTTGGTAGCCCAGTATTCCGCTCAATTCTGATCACGATTGCAACTCCGAGATAATGTGTTCCATAAAACTCTCATAATTCTTTAAATTTTCTTTGAAGCACAAATTTTGTAGCTGTTAAAGAGAACGGCTAGTTGTTCGTCGGCGCGCCACTCAGGGCTACCCGTTCCATGTATCAAACTTTTTTCTCAACTGACAATTATTTTTCTACAATTCAGCTTTCTACTGTTATAGGAAAATAGTATAACAGCAAGTAAAGTCGATTCAAGTCCTCGACGTCAATTACCTTTGATCAAATTTTAAAAAAAATTCTTTTGTAAAAAAACTGTTCTTTGTGTAAAAACATTAATCTCAAAAAAGTTTTAAAAAACTAGCATCACCAATTTATTCCTCGACCCCGGTTACTTTGGTCAAACTTTGTAAAAAATTATTATTTTCTTTGAAAAAGCCTTTTATAACGTAAAAGATTCATTTGGAAATTTTAAAAAATTAATATGCCACTCAATTTCCCGATTCCGAAAACCTTTGGTCAAACGTAAGTCGTCGAGTTCACCTTAAAGTTGCGATTCTTCGATTAATTTTTCAAACAGCAGGTTTTTTAGCCTATGAATTCGACGACCAGCAAGCAAGCAAACTGTTTTTTTTCATATGACCCTTCCATCAGACGAGGGAATATCTTTTATGAAAAACTATTATTCACAAAAAATTTTGAAAAACTAATGTCAGATTTGGATTCCTCAACCTCCCAGTAGTGTCAAACTTGAGAGTTGAATTCAAGTATTCAATCAACCTCAGCTACCCCTCGGTGTGATGCTGCTACGCCCTCCTGCAGCATTGCGCTCTCACCCTCAGCTGTCCCTGTGTGGTACTGCTACGCCCTCCGCCAGCATTACGCCCTCACCTGCAGGTGGCTCTGTGAGGTTCTGCGCTCCCAATGCCTCCCCTCTCCCTCTTCGAATACTTGAATAGTTGAATACTTGAACTCAAGTTTCAAGTATCACATATATGTCTTTTCGATGAAAAATACCAAACCTCACCAATTCCTAACATCAACTGCTCAATTCAGGTACTACCACAATCAACAATGCTGTTGATCAAGTATCATACCTCGATGCCAAAAACCTTTCTCGAAAGGTTAATTTTTGAATTTTTGTGGTCTTTTAGTTTTTTTTAACTTGATGTTTTTTTGGACCCTAGCACAAACACACATACACAAACGCGTTTCTTTTTTTTTCCGTATCACCCTCCCTTCAGTCGAGGGAATAAGCAACAATGAGCAACTCAAAAAAGACGAACAATAACTTTCTATTAATCATACGGAATGTATTATTTTTGTTGCTCTTAAGTTGATTTCCACTGTTCTCCTTCATTTGCTATTCATTTACTCAAAGTCATGATGAACTTTCTGGCGTAGAGATGTGAAAGCCAATGCTTGGGCAAGTTTTCGTAACCGTAGTGATGACCTGCCAATTGTCCATAGATAGCTGCTGTTGTGCCAGTTTCATCACCGAGATTGACAACGGCAAGAATACCTTTTTCAAAGGAATCTTCATCGCACCAAAAGGCTCACAAGGCAACTTCTAAAGCATTAACAATATATTCTTTGTCTCGAAGCTCATCATCATATCCATCCTCACATTGATATGATCCTCTGCAGATCTTCATAATCTCATGATTAAGCGGATGTTTATAGAATCAACTTTTATGTTTGACGTAAAAATCTCTGTCAAGTAACTGTTCTTTTGATTCATCTTGAAGAGCTGCAACGATAAGTGTACCATAATAATGACAAGCATCACAAGCGGTTCGATCACCATGTGTAATGTCTTTACTTGTTCTCACAAATTCAATAGCTTCAATAGGATGTTTCCAGAAAAAAAAATGGCACAGGAGCCACACGCACGAGAGGTCTACTATCAGCTGCGCTTTCGTCATTGCAAAACGAATCGAATTTTTCAAGAAGATCAAAGTCTGAAAGATAATCCAACTGTTTCAGAGATATACCATGTTCATTAGCAAATTGTTTTTGACAAAGTACAAATTCACGCGAAGATTGACTGATACTTACGTTAACATGTAACCATACTTGTACCACTATTTGTAGTGAACCAGTTCATCATAGGGAATCATAAACATTTAAGATAGGATGACTTTTTTTTACAATAGTACGGCACATGCATTTTATCTTTTCGTTTTTTTTTATAAGTATTGAAGTATCAGCCTGATAAATGTATATTTCATCAATATTTTTCATTTTGATGTCATGTTTGAATGCATATATTTTTGTTACAACATGTGCATTTTCTTCTTTCGTTTTCTCCTGTTTATACTGAAATACTATAATGATATATGTGTGTTTCATCTATATTTTTCATTGTACGGTCATGCTTGAATGCATATTCAATACACTAATCTTTACTCCTTATCTCTTATTTCTTTTATACTTGATCTGTATTAGTTTCTTAAGATTATTTTTTTCGTATTGCCCATTTTCTAGTAAGTTCTCATTTTCATCCATCTTGTTTATCTATAGATATCCGTCATGGAAAGTTCAATTCAAATTTAGGGCGTTAATGTGAGTATAAAAACAAGTTTTTCACTAACATCCAGAACTCATATCAACACACACATGTTCAAATCGCCAAAATTCTTCGTTAAAATTAAATTTCGTCCGTATAAGAGCATAGGTATTTTTAGGTCAAGGACGTTAGTATCTGTGAATGTTAGTATTCTTTTTCAAAAAGAATCCCATTCTTACACCTCATCAGAATAGAAAACCAATGAAGTTTTGCAAAACATTTCCATCAACCGAGGATATTGGATAAGGACAAAGAGAGAGAACCTAACGAAAAAAGCATACACAGCACATCTCTATGACTTAGGATGAACGCAAAGAAAGATGTGCAAATATTTCTTTCGCTTTTGTATATGTGAAATCCGTCTAACGAAATTTGCTTGAATTTCAAGGATTAGGAAATTAGTTGAGTTTTCGAGAAAATAATGAGAATCGTGAAGGCATTTACTGACACAATCAATTTCTGAGATAGTATGAGAAAGCAGAAATTAGAGATTTAGTTGTTCTATTGCTGAAATCTGAGAATATGTAGTATGGATTTATTATTGCTTTCTGCTGACGATTCTAAATTATGTACAGGAGTAAATATCTAATATCTTGACCAAAAATCAGATATTACTGATGAGAGGTTTAGTAAAAATTGGTAATAATTTGAGATTTACCATAACCTCACTCATTTACTTAAATTTTTAATGAGGTACTCAACATTTAAATACAATCCAAAAACTATGAGGCAAGATAACTACATTAATTATATCCATATATATATTTATATTGAGTATTTTAAAATAAACGGCTGATGAATGAAGCAATCATGAGACTCCACGGCAGCTCATCCTGCCTATAGTCAATAAAAAAAGAGTAAATAATATTTTGGAAAATAGTCGAAAAAAAAAGGATCTAATCTGGTATGACATTAGATTTCTTTGTATGTATTTAGTCGTGCAATATTTTTCCATTATTTTCGAGAATAAATATTAGGCGTTTTTGACTATTAAAAGTTTAGATGCCAGAAATCTGTGTAAAGGTAACAAACTATATAGAAAATTAGACACTTCTTTTTTTTAAGACTAAATTTGTACAAAAAGTAACATACCTGTCTACGTAGGTAACCTCTATTGATTTATATAGATTCGAGTTACAGAATATTAGTCTGTTTTAATTGGTTTCACTATAACTCCTTCAGATAAATTTATGGCAAAAAAAACAAAAGAAAGGAAACGTTTATCGGTCGTTTGATACAGTAAAAATTACAACACTAATTGAAAGTAAAACTGTGGAAAATAAAAACAAGAGATGAGGAAAGTTTTTACTTTCATTTTGAACACTCCGATCTTTTCGTATGTATATCATTTTTATTTGGTTACTTCATATACACTCTAGTCGTAATCATATTACATAAAATATCATATTATATAAAAGAGCGCATCAAAAAAGACGATGCGCATACACGCATTATGAACAATGAAGATTTCTCTCATATAAAGAATATCGGCAATATACACAGGATTGACCGACAAACGTGATATCATATAAGAGCGGTATGTCTATCGGCATATTGAGTTGTAATAATTATCCACTGTTGTTCTACTTTGTTTTTCAAATAATTAGAAAAAAGTTACGTATCTTATCTATATAAATAAATTGATCAGTACAATTTCTTATTATCTATTCAAATAATCATATCGTCATCTTTCTTCAATGAGAATATTGTGCATGGTATGTCATGGCAGTTTTTTTGATGACTATTAGTCCTGTGAGAACGATTTTATTTTTCAATCAATCCGTTGTGTTTAACTCAAAATGATTTGATAAAAACCTCAAGATAATGCATCAGTATATATTAGCAGCAAAAAAGAGGATATCTGAGAGGAATCTATATAATAGAAAGAAAGAGAGAAAAGACCTGTATGAGATGATAGGTGGATGGACTATTTATCTAGAAAGTTATTACAGTTTAATAAAGAATAAACATTTTCTTTAATGAAAAATAGATGCGATCAATATAACTCACGATGCTTAAAGGATTAAACTTTCTCTTGAGTTTACTATTAATATGTATATATTCAAAGCAGTTTTTGATAAAAATGAGTTTTGAATGCGTTCTATTATGCTGAAAAGTATTTAAACTGTAGGGTTTTGACTGATGTTCTTTTTTTTTGTAGAAATTGACACCTTTAAATAGTACTTTGTGTTATAAAACAATTACAATTATAATTATGCAAAAATGTCATCGTGTAATTTACATAATTCTCTGTGTCATTCTTGTTGTATGGTTAATTTCATATTTAATATATTATGTATTGCAGAATCGTTCACCACCAAAAATGGTATATGAAGCAGATATAATGAAATATGCGAATACTACTTGGACTCGACGCCGTATTCCTCGAGTAATTCATCAAACGTATCGTATACACGATGTTCCATCTATTTGGAATGCAACAGTACAATCAGTTATTGAAAAAAATATTGGTGAATTTGAATATCGTCGATGGTCTCATGTTGAAATGGATGCATTTGTTAAAAAACATGAACCTCAATTTTATTCGAATACATATCTCACCTATCCATATGATATGCAACGTATTGACTCATTTCGATATGTTCTAATGTTTTACTTAGGCGGAATATATGTCGATATGGATAATGGTTGTAATCGTCCTTTTCGAGACTTAATAAATACTCTTGAATCACTTGATCCAAATACAATTCATTTGGCTGCTTTTCCTCGACGTGAATCATTCGGAGTTGAAAGTGATTTTTTGATTAGTACTCCTGGTCATCCTTTATATAGGCAACTTATTTCTCGACTATATCTCTTTAATCATTATTATTTTCTTCATTTTTGGACTATGCAATTAAGTGCCGGTCCTATATATGTCTCTATTCAAGAACGATTTTTTATCTCATCAGAACAAGCAATTGTGCGTCTACTGGATTTTACAGTATTTCGGCCTATGTTTATTCGAAAAGAAAATGGATTAACATGGATTGGTCGTGATGCTTACATTCTATTCTATTTCAGCGCTAAAATTAATAGTATTCTATGGTATTGTAAAATATTTATTATTATTATTATTATGTTTACTTTAATTCGATGTTGCAAGAAAAAAAACAAGAAACTTTTTTTTAAAAATTTTTAACTAGCATAGGTGATAATGTAATGAGAATAACGTTTTTTTACAGAATATAATCGTGCTCAAATTTTCAAAAATAAAGAAGATATGTGAAAATGAGAAAAGATGAATTAATTATTTTTCTGTTTGTTAACATTTTATTTATTCAAATAAAATAATATTATTATTATCATTCTTTAATATTATATGTACAAAAATGTTGTACAACTGTCATCAGTCATGTGTAAATAGATTAGTAGTGAATATAATCGAAGATTGTAGCGAAAACATTTTTGAACTGACAGAAATAAAAGAACTACTACAGATATCAGTATATATAACATTATACCATAACAAGGAGAATCAAGTCTATTTACTAAAAAGATGACAGTATCATTTATAGTTAAGCTAAAAGTTATTACTGATGATAAACTATAAACAGGGGAGAGAAGTTTGGAGTTTATTGAAACTTGTTGAATATCTTATTCCATAGATTTATTATTTCATTTATTCTCTAAGGATTTTGTCTAACCACACAAGATGTTAATTCAGAAAAACATTAATTCAAACATATTGTTCTACTGAAAAATATTCGTCAGAATATAGTTACTAGCGCCATCTGATTCTACATAAAATATCTTCTAACTTATAGAATCTACCAATATAAGATGCTCTTCGTTCTTACCGAAGGATGATGCAATTAATACTTTTTTTTTTCTTTCTATCTTATGTTGTCTTTAGTTTATATGAATATACGAAAACGTTTTATCTGAATATACAATGCGTACACGGTCGCAAACTCAAGCTGCGAAACGAAAAATTCAAGATGCCTTGCCAAGTTTGGAACAAGTTGATGAGGAATCAAGTTTGATAAATCAAACAACAGTGACAGTATCCAAACGTCGAAAGACAAGAAAAACAATGCTTACAGAGGATCCTACAGAATCAGTGCCAGTCGAAAAACGTCTTCATTGCTATCTTTCAAAACCTACATCCGCTATTCGTGTTCGTATTGAACGTGCCTTGAACGAACGACTCTATCTATTAGCTGTTAGCTCAACACCAGATGAGCCCATTCGTCGAGAGTACAGAGTGTTCGGACAAACGGGTAATGTCTATACTATAACTATTTCTCATCTACCATCATGTACTTGTAAGTTAAGAGAATTTGGTTGTAAAACTAAATTGAGAGTCTTTTTTTTCGAATAGGTCCCGATCATATCAACGGTTATCTGTGCAAACATATTATTTTTGTTTTGCATCGTGTCCTTAAAGTTGATCGTCGTTCATCGTTACTTTATCAAAAAGCATTGTTGACCACTGAATTAAAAGAGATTTTTGGCAAAGCTGATGCACAAAGAAATGGAAATTTCAGCGATTCAGATATTCTTGCCGAACGAGAGGTAGGCTATATTATCATCAAAAACTGACATTTCTTAAATATACGTAGATTTATATCTAATCTTTTCGAAATAAGATGTGCGAGATTTATACTAGTGATATAGCCAGTAGGGAAGGGCACGGGCGTGCAATGCCTTCCCTCTTTCTGTAAAATTTTGATCGAAAAATGGCGAACTCTTCTCTTTTTTCATCAAGAGATGTTGTAGTTCAAGTCTTAAAGGTAATGTAACTTGATGCGACAGCGAAGATGAGAACTTCATTTTACGACAACTACTGCTAATGTAGCCACTTTTAGTGGCAACATTGCTGAAACTAGAAATCTGTATAAATCCTAAATTTTCAGCTGACAATGAGTCGATTTTATTATGGACTCTCGATAAACAACTGTATCAACTTTGTAAAATGGATATCTTTGGTATATTTGAATGTTATAAAATTTTCGGCATTTACTTTTCAAAAAACATACTACTTTTTCTCTGGGACCGAAACGGATAAATAATAAACTGTCTTCAACACCAAAAGTATCGAGAAACTTTTGTAAGTTTCATGTAATCATATTTCTTCCTAAATTCCAGTCAGAAAGAGATCTCGAAAAAGTAGAAGTTTTATTAATAAATGGAATACACTAGTTAGCTTTAGTATTCATGGTCGGTTTTGACAAGTCTTTCGAACAAAATCAATGATAATTGCTGTTTTTGTCGGAAATCTTGTTACCATCGACATTAACAAAAAGTTGAATAGTTTGTTACCTTTCTTCATGAATTTTTCATTCTGTCGAATCCTCTGTCTATATGAGAAGCTTACAAAAGAAAATAGAAATTCTGTCTTGTTCTTGCAAAAATTGTCCACGGCTATCTATCAATTTATGAAGCTTTTCGAATACGAACTCCTTTTTTAGAAAAGTCAGTTGGAAACAATAATATTATCTTGAATTTCATACTATTGAAAAATTGGTACTTGCTCTTTGAATTTACACAGCTGCAGACTCATAGATTTCAAGGGAGTTATGCTCTAATACATATATCAATTATTTGAACTAGAATACTGATGCAAAACAGTTCACTATTTCGAACATATCTGTATACTCGTATTAGGGTCAATAATCTATATATATTTTTAAAAATGGATGGTATTAAATATTGCTTATTTTACGAAAATTGTAACATTTATGTAATGTAAATGCTATTCTGCTCTTCATGAATCTTTTCATGTCTCATTTCATCCAGGTACGTGAAGCTTATCGAGTAACAACTGGCGATCCGGATGTAATTTTAGACACTGCCGTAGATGCCACTGTTACAACGGCAGCAACGACAGAAACAATAGTGCAACAAAAACCGATTACAGCTGATGATGATTGTCCAATTTGTTTTGAATCAATGGAAGATGAAAAAAACGATTCTAATAATATTCTCTTTTGTTCAACTTCATGCGGCAATAATATGCATGCGACTTGTTTCAATAAATGGCGTCGAGCTAAAATGTTAACAGCTGAGCCAGTTACTTGCCCATTCTGTCGTATTGAATGGAAAATAGAGACGATCGAGGACTCTACATCAACCAATACTGTGTATACCACCAATGGTTATCTTAATTTGGCTGTTCATTCAACGATTTTAACCAACAATGCTGACGAAGTTAGAACATCCTATTATTCTAACTCACGCTATTATTTCAATTATCGACGGCATTCACGACGTCGACGACGTTATTAGTGATCAGTCAATGAACTCTTTTCTTGTTTAAAAAGTGCTGCTGATTCAAATAGACATTTTTTTTGATGAAGGTTTTTAGAGAAAGATCGTTTATTCAATATTGATTATTACTTTTTATTCAGTTTAAATCAACCATATATATAGATTAAATTACAAAAGCAAATCTATAATAACTAATGGATTAAAATATACTTTTTAACAAATATGATGCTACTTTGATTCATCAGTCGCAATCAAGAGACTTATTTTTCTTTATTTTATTGAGATTGTTACTGAGAAAATCTGAACAGTAAACTGAGTTTTGTAGAATATTGGAGAGGATGTCACACATCCCAAATGATTATCAGTTTTCAATAAATCTCTGATTTCTGACTTTTGAAACAATTAATATGGGTTGTAGTTATGGAAGTTTTCGTGGATCTACTGAGTTCGTGGAAATTTTAAACAATTTTAAGGTAAGAAAAATGAAATTTCTCTTTGTATAGAAAAAATGATTTTTTTTCAAGAGACAATATTACTTTTCGATAGTCCTAAGTAAAACTGTTCATTGTGCCTTGCTAGTATTAGCCTATCGTGGTTTGAATTATGAATTCTGCCCCAACTATTGTGGAAGTTTGAATAAAATATGTATACATCGGTCTATAACAAGAACGACAATACAAATGTAAAGTAAATAGAAATGAAGTGACATCAGGTTTTATTTAAAATGATAAAACCGAAACAACATGATAATAACAATAAAGAAGACGATCGAGAATATTGTCACGAAGAAAGACTAACAACAAGGGAAATGATGACAATGAAGCTGTAAGTAACTTCCTAGAACAGAGGAAATATAATGTTAAAATGATGCTATCTGTTGAGGTCATTGAGTAAGATGGAAACTGGTCATGGCTGCTTATACTTAATGTAATCATTAAACTATGAATGGCAATTCTATGGCCTTTTTCGAATTGGATATCATCAATTAAAGAAAAATTGAATTGAATTTGTCTTGATCTGACTATTTTTCCATTATATACGGCGATTTTCCTTTATCCAGAGTACACAAACAACCGAGATCATTAGCAAAGTTTAGATTATGATAGAAATAAAGGCTTGTGCGCGATAAGTTAATCATTCATGATTTTCATATTCACATTCGTTCGATTGATGAATAATAATTAAAAGTTTCCATGGCATTGTTTTCTCATTTGTAAATAAAAATATCGATAGACAACGATGAAATTTACAAGAAATTTTCATCATTGTAACATCATCATAACAAGGCAAGAACGCGCAAAAAACACTGTATGTTGTCAAACGATAGAGAGTTACAAAAAAAACACCAATACACGTGGTGAATGTTGTCATAGTATTTGAAAGAAAAGAATAGTAAGAATTGTTTTTTTTCTATCGATATTTGTCCTCTTCAAAAACACGGAATCTCGTTATATAAGAAAAAATATTTCATATGCTTCTTGTAAATATTTTCGTTTCTAATATTTAATTACATACCGGCTAGAAAGGTTACCTTTTATCTCGCTTACCCACAGTGGAAAAAAAGATATACTATCTCGAGTGATATATTAAAATCGTAATCAGACACGCTTCGGTTTATATATTTTTTTTTCCCAGTTTATTTATATCCTTCATTCAGCGTAAATTCATTCTTTCGTTGATCAAGCAACTTGATAGAACAGAAAAAGAACCGATCGACTTCTATTATTTTAGTGGGTTTTTTTACAGTAAAATTCTCAGTTTCTTTTCTATAAAAGCCAACGTCTTTTTTCTTCATTAGTATTACCTACTTAGATACAAATTTTTTGTGAAAGTACAAATGCCAAATAAAAACAGAAAAGGTAGAATAGTAAAGAAAGTTTTTCTAAGAATTTTTTCATCGTTTTCTTTAGCTCAACGAGCCGCACAACGCGCAGCAGCTGCAGCAGCAGCAGCAACAGGTGACAACAATGAAAATGAAGATATAATTGACAACTCCACATCTACTACGGCAACTTCTGTTCTTCTATCATCATCTCCTACCCAATCGGTCAACAACACAGTGTCTGTTGAAAATGCTCCAGTAACTAATTCTTCTCCATCATCTACCACACCAAAGTCCCCATGGACTTCCCAAGCGCGAGCAGCACCAGCAGTTCAGCCTAATGCGACTGCTTCTCCTCAAACTATTCCACCTGAACCCTCAGCAGTGCCAAAAACAACGTCAAATCAACGAGTACCATCACAATCTCAGCCATCGGCATTTTCAAAACAAGCCTGCATTTCGAAAGTACCTTCTGAATCGACGGCATCGGTTATTCCGAAACCAAGAGCACAAGAACCCTGTCTATCAACTGTTTCGAACTCGACAGAGAAACCATGGTCCCAAGGAGTCTATCGTACTGATCGTGCTGCCAGTGCATATCCAATGGCAAGGGAATCGATTTCAAGTTTAACAACGACAAATTCTGATATTTCTTCGAGAGAATCACGATCTCAAAGTGTTGTCTCATGTAGAGGGAGAGGATCACGCTTTTTACTATCGGCTGTTCCTGATACAGCTAATTTAGCTCCTATGCTTCGTCCAGATGCGGGTGGAAGTAAAGGTCGACCGATCTCTGTTTACACCAATCACTTTCTGCTTCAAATCGATTACGATAAAACGGTCAATCAATACGATGTGGAAATCACGTTGATTGATCAAGATGGTAAATCACGTTCAGCTCGAAAAGATGAACGTTGGAAAGTGATGCAAATGATTGCTCAAAAAAAGAAAGATTTTCCTGAGGTTTGGTAAGTCGAACTACTCTCTTAACCGTTTCGAAGATCGATAATGAATTTGAATTTTGTTTAGGTATGATGAAGGTAAAACATTGTATACACGTGAATTATTACCCGATATAACAAAACCCATTCGAATACAAATGGAACGAGATAATCAAATGAAAACATTTCAACTGACTATCAAGAATCTTGTTCGACAAGAAAAGATGGAAAATATACAGAAATTTGTCAAAAAAGAACTTCGCACTCGACCACGAGAAGCAGCTCGTATTATTGAAATACTTTTCAAACAACGTGCTCGAAATGAACTTGTCTGTGTTAAAAATCAATTTTATAACCGAAAACAGAAGCTCGCTGATCTTGGTAAGTTTTTTTTTTGTATCGATTTTTATATTGATAGAAATGAATGGTCATCTATTTTCATAGAGGATGGACGAGAAATGGCCAAAGGTTTTTATCAAGCTTTATTTCTGACACGACTTGGTCCAACACTCAATGTCAATCTAACATTCACTTGTTTTTATAAGCCAATGAATTTTGTTCAATTTGCTTGTGAATATTTACGTGAAGATATTACAAAAGGATTTCCAGATTACAAAGTGAAAGCATTTAGACAAATCATCCGAGATCTTCTTAGTATATTAATCATTATCATTCTTTTAATTGATTGAAAACAAATTTCTTTTCTTTCATTAGTTGAAACTCAACACACTACTCGAAATCTTCGTTATAAACTCCGTGGATTCGGTCGTCCTGCTAATCAATTAGCGTTCATGGTTGGTGAGACCAATGAAGAAACGTCTGATGTAGCACCAAGCTTACAAGAAATTACTGTTGAGAAGTATTTTGAACAAAAATATAAAATCAAATTGAAATATCCACATTTACCATGTATCGACGCACGAAATGGACCATCAAAAAGAGCGAATTATCTACCGATGGAAGTAGTCAAAGTCAGTTCTTCATCGTTGAATCTATTAAGAGGCAATTTTACGTTGATTTTTAGGTTGTTGAATGGCAACGAGCATTGAAACCGTTAGACACCACTCAAAGAGCTCGTACCACCCATAAATCAGTTATCGAACCCGAGCAACGATATATTGAAATCATGAATATCATGAATTCTCGTGACTTCGAAAATGATTCTTACCTAAAACAATTGAATATTCAAGTTGATAAGAAAGAAATGCTGCAAATAAAAGGTATTGATCTATTAGAAACTGGTTTTTGATCTTCATCGTCATTGATCATTTATTTTTTAGCACGAATTCTTAATCCACCGGAAATTCGATTTCGTCAAGGTCAAAGTCAAAATGAAATTGTCGAATCTGTTAGCGTCGGTAAATGGAAAATCGGTCGAAACCGATTCTATCAAGCACCCGAAATTAAAAGTTGGGGTTTGATCTATTATGGTTATGAACCAGATGAAGTGATGGAGGATACTATCCATAATTTCGCTCATCAATTACCTGAAGTAAGAGCATCTGTTCTTTAATCGAATCTATTCCTCTATCTGATACTATTTCAGTTGTTGAGACGCAAAGGATTTATTATTCGACCAGAATCGAAATTAACTCCTATCATCGAGACATCCGATATTGAAAAACGTTTAATCGAAGGAAGTGTAAAAGGTTGGCAGCTGGCTATTATTATTCTTAATACAAATGCTGGTCAAAGCTATAATGATGTCAAACAAATTGGTCATCAGAAATTAGGCTTACGAACACAATGTATCGATTGGAAAACATTATGTAAAAATATGGGTAAACTCCATATGTGTAAGTGAAGAACGATTTTACCATTCTATATCTTGATCAAATTCTTATAGATGTAGAAAATCTCAGTCAAAAGATCAATGTTAAATTGGGCGGAATTAATAGTGTTATCAGCACGAAATTAGCTTTACCTCCATCGTATAAAAATGATCTTTTTATGTTCTTTGGAGCGGATGTAAGTGTTTTATCTTGAATAAGAGTAGAGAAATATTGTTGTTTAGGTCACACATTCGACTTCTTCGACTGATCGTCCATCGGTAGCAGCAGTGGTTGCCTCTCGTGAACCAACGAATAGTCTCTATACTGCTCGACTTTGTGAACGTAATTAGTCATTTATTCTCTCATAATCTGATCATATTGATTGATTTGTTTCTTCTGTAGAATATCCAAAGAAAGGTCGTTGTTCAATCGAAATTATTAAAGAATTGGACAAAATGGTGGAAGATCTACTTCGAGTTTTTGCTGGAACATGTAATGGACATCTACCGAATAAAATCGTCTTTTATCGTGATGGTGTTGATGAAGGACATTTCGAAAAAGTCCTTGGTAATGAAGTAAAACAAATCAAAGATGCTTGTCGAAGTAAATTTTTATTATATTGATAAACGAAAGTACTAATGAAGTTTTCAGGAGTCTATGTAAATCGTCCTTCACCATCAGTAACTTTTATTGTGGTGAAAAAGCGTCACAATACCCGTTTCTTTCTCTATGAGAATGAACGAACGTTGAATGTTACACCAGGTACAGTGATAGATCAAGACATTACTCATCCATCTCAATTCGATTTCTATCTGTGCTCTCAAGCGGCATTGTAAGTCTCCTTCTATCTTCATTTCTATTTGACTAATTTCGAATAACTCAATTTAGAAAAGGAACCTCACGTCCTACACTCTACCATGTTCTTCATGATGATAATAAGTTCAGTAGTGACGATATTCAACAACTAACCTATTGGGTAAATCGAAATCTCTTTTATTACTTGTAAGAAATAAAATGTTGAGTAATTTTAGTTATGTCATACCGATATGCGTTGTACAAAATCTGTATCAATTCCTGCACCAGTTTATTACGCTCATTTGGCTGCGTATGGATCACGATCACTTGATTTCGATGCAAATCATCCAACACTCAGGTACAGAATATTTGATAGATCATATTTATTAATAATTAAAAATTTTTTCAGTGATGAAAATAATAACGATGATAATGACGATGGCGATGGTGATGATGAAGATGATCCAACAAGTTATTCACTTGAAGATATTAAAACCAAAGTGATGATATTTGATCCGAAAGTGGCCAATGATATGTGGTTTATCTAAAGATTTTTGTTCCAAACAATTTTCTTTGAAAGTTTACTTACATATTTCTCTGAATAAACGAGTTTAAATTGATCCATTTTTCCTCAAAAGAAAGAAAAGTTGCTAGTAATAAAGTGTTAAATACTAAACGTTGAACATTGAGAACAAGAATGATGTTAAATTTTTTTGTTTTTTGTACCATATGTTCATATTTACTATGTATTTTCGAAATTAATAACACTAAGAACTTTTAGAATAGCTGTCGATGGAAATAAGTTGGCAATCTGCAATTTTCACCATTTGAACTCATTTTTCAGATGTTACTGATAATTTGTACTTGAAGGTTTAGTCACTGTTGGAGAGAAAATATGGAATTCTTTAGAAAGAACACGAAAAAATGTCATTTTTTTCAAAGGATTTAGCGAAAACGCCAAGTAAAAATTATCAAAAACATTTGAGATATGAAATTCGGTGCAGTTTCATTTCCTCTTTCAAATAGTGAATATGATAGATGTCTATCTTGTTTCTATGAAAAGTTATTTCAAAAATCCTTATTCTCCATGATCTCTGAAATAAATACTAGATGTGAATTTACCGTGCAGAAACAAAAAATATTATTATTTCTATCCATAAAAATCTTGTGTATTTTTTCAAATTTTAAAGAATTATTGAGAAGAAATATTTAACGAGTAAACTTAACAGAATATATTTAATAAAAATATTTAAGTAAATTATTTATATGATCATATATGAGTAAAGAGTGCGCCAATAATACTGTGTGAATTGTGAAAGAAAGATGTTGTTTTAGCTTCTCAAAAATCATTCTAAGAGTATTGAATATTTATCTTTCCAACGTCATCTGATGGTATAAAATCGTTTTTTTTTAAATTATATTTTTGTATCTAGACTCGTCGAACTCAACGAGAACTTTTAGAATACTAGGTAGGAAAAAATGGGGTTTATTGGTACTAAACAAAAAGAATTATACAGGATAATCCATAAGTAACACCTTGATAAAAAATTTAAATATCTCCGTTAGATGTCGGCCAAATGAGCTGATATTTTTAATAGTGATAGAGGTTTATTGAAAGTTTTTTTTTTCATGCGAAAGCCATTGACAAATCACTATCCTATATATTAAGACCGACTTGAATAAGGAATTTTCATTTGTTACCAGTCGTACAAAATACTATACAATTCTATTTATGCTCTCTCAAACACGAATAATAAGACTCTATCGTAAGTGAAATGAATCCATCCTTAAATTTCAGATACAAACTAATACATGGCACGGTGCTAGCTGAATGTGAATGAGAAGATATAGATTGTCAAATACATGTATCGACTTGAATATCCAATTAATGTGCAACAATTATGGACTAAGGAAATCAATAATACTCCTTCAGATCAAAAGATGATACGATCACTTATGATCGAATTTGGATAGACTGATTTGGTACTCAATATTGATCTACCTGGTAGATCAGTATTAGGTACTGACCAAGCTACAAAGAATGAAGTTTCGTCGATTTTGAAAAACGAACCTCGAACGTCGGTCCATCAAATGAGCACAGACTTAAATATTTCAAGATCTTCAATTCGACGTATCTACAAGTCTGTGGAATTTAAGCCATATATTCCTAGACTGATTCAGGAGCTTAATGAAGATGATTTCGACCGACAAATTGAATATTGCGAAACGTTTTTATCGCTTTTGGAAAATGAGCCTCATCTTATCCATCGTATTATCTGGTCATATAATATTTGAACAAAAAATGCAAGCCGAAGGGCTAGAATTTGGGCTCAGGGTGTAATTGGACCTTACTTCTTCGAAAATAGGGTGACTGGTCAAAGTTATATCAGAATGTTGAATGATTACTTCGATCCGTTATTTGTTATGTACGATGGCGTGCCAGCACACTATCCATCGAATGTTTGAGATTGATTAGATGAAACTTTTCCAGCAAGATGGATTGGTTGTCGTGGTACGCTCGATTGGCCTGTTCGATCGGCCGATCTTACTCCTGCTGACTATTTTTTGTGGGGTTATCTAAAGAAGCTTATCTAGTGTAAAAGAATCAATTATCTCAGCTTCTCCTACGATAGATTCTGATCTGTGCAAAAAGTTTTGTCAATCAGTGTCAACATTTTAATTAAGTTGTTCTTTTGACATAATGAACTTTCTTTTGATCTTTTCATGCCACTATCTAGAAAAGAAATCTTGCAAAATGCGTATAAGTCACCTTAGAACATTTTGTACGATCCGTAGCAAGTAAAAAATCTTTGTTGCTGTTGATCTTAATACATAGGACAATGATTTGTTCATGGTTCTCGTATGAAAAAAACCTTAAGTAAGTTTCTATCACTGGTAAAAATATCAGCTCATTTGCCTGATATCTGGCGGACATGTTTAAATTTCTTATCGGGGTGTTACTTATGAATCACCCTGTACGCCGTCAAATTGTATCACACGAGCATAAAAAACTTTTCATAACCTCAGTTTTCTTTGGGAATCGATTGATATAAAAAAAAAAGGTATATGTTAATTTCGACCATAAAATAGACGTTCTCGATCGACTTATAAAGACTCTCCTAAGTTATTTGATCATTGAGAATTGTGTGCAAAAAAAATAATAGTTATGTTAAGAAATTGTTGATTTTAGTGTCAAATCTTAACAGCAATTAATACATCAAATGAAATTTTATTTTTAGAAAAAAGAAAAAGTTGTCCATCTGGATAATAATTAAAACAAACTCAAGATTTTGAAAATCGGCCAAGTCAGAAATCAAACTATGTTCATTTTTTTTTATCTACTTAGCATTGCGTGATATTAAAACGCTGCACCCGATGATTATTTTTATCGACCACATATAAGTTGTAATTTGAATCGAATGCGATACCATGAGGAGCATTAAGTTGCGTCGCACTTGCTCCTGCAACACCTGTACCAGCTATTGTTGAGCCTGTTGATGCGCCTACGATCCATCGCTGAATACGATGATTATCTATGTTATTTCAAGAAAAAAATATGGAGAACGAAGAAAGGTGAAAATGATCCAACTCACTTGTATCGGATATATAATAGTTTCCGTTTGAATCCATGATAAAACCCTTAGGCGTATCGAACTGATTTGAACTCGATCCACCTCCGTTGCCACCAGCCACAAGCTCGCCCACTGTTGCACTTGTGTTCCACCGAACAACGCGACTATTAAATGTATCGACTATATATACATTGCCCAAGCTGTCAATACTCGTCGCATAAGGAAAATTGACCTAAAACGTAATTCACTTAAAAAATAAACACACCCGACGATAATTACAAAAAATCTGAATAAAGCTGTGCACATTTTAATGATATTCATACCTGATTCAGACTACCGCCAATCCCATTGTTAGCAGCTACAACGGTACCGTTTGATAAACCTGCTGGTGAGGTAAACTTCATTATACGAGCATTTTGGGCGTCCGCTACATAGAAATGAACATTATTCTGAAGAAATAAACCGGTCGGTTTGTTAAGTTGATAGGAAGTAATGCCATTCGAGCCACAAGTACCAATAACTGATGTGCCCGTGCCCGAGACAAATTTTCTTACACAGAACTGAAGCTGATCATTAACATAAATGGCGCCCGTATTGTCAAGTGTAATTCCAGCCGGTTCCATAAGTCCATTCCCAGAAGCGACAATAGTTCCATTCATTCCACTGTTCAATATCCATCGTACTACTCGCCCATTGTCTGAATCGCTCACAAACAATTCTTGAGAGCTCGAGTTCAATGTCAGATACTTAGGTGACGAGAGTTGCGAAAGACTTGAGCCATTTCCTTGTCCACCAGCTACAGTCACACCTATCGACGACCAAATTGCTGATGACGTCAGACGACCGCCTGAACAACCCGAAAAAGCTGTCGTTGTAGAAGTTGTTGTTGTAGAAGTCGTTGTTGTAGAAGTTGTCGTTGTAGAAGTTGTTGTTGTGGAAGTTGCTGTTGTAGAAGTTGTCGTTGTAGAAGTCGTCGTTGTTGTGGTAGAAGTTGTCGTTATAGAAGTCGTTGTAGAAGTTGTTGCTGTAGTTGTTGTTATGGTAGTGACTGATGTTGTTGTGTCCGTTGTCATTGTTACGCTCACTGTCGTTATAGTGCTTGTATCTGTGCCTAAGATAAATCGAAGATGAGCAGTTTCAGTTTCATCACTATGGAATCGAACTACTTTAAAACTGTTTCAGAATCAAACGAGAACTATCAACTTCAGGTTTCTTTGAAGTTTTTCATTAACTGAAAAGTTTCGTATTTCGAGTAGTATTTTTATGGTAGCGGTGGACTTAGATTTGAAGGCGCATTAGTCTTAGATCATTTAATGTGTGATCTGGTCGACCGTTGAAATTCACAGATTGTGACAATCCGGGTCTTTTCAATTTAGTTTTCATTTTTCAGATTTCTCTTCTACACAATAGCGCCATGAGGAGTACTACTGTTGTCCTCAATAATAAATAGACAAGGAGAAAACAGCATGTTTCAGCAATTGAAAAGCACAAATAATTGTAGAATGTGAAACATTGTGGTGATGCACTTGCAGAAATGTCGAATAAATAATTCTCTTTAAAATAACAATACTAATGACGTCCCATAGGCTTATCGCCCCGTAGGGGACGGTCGCCATTACTGTTACTAATTTCCATATGTAGTCGGGTTCTTTCATGTTTTTCTTTTTACAGATGGTAGTATCTGCACTCACTTCCGTGTAACATACTGATTAAAGATGTGAGCAGCACGAATGACTCATTTTTTTCAGACAACTTAGCCGTTAATGACTTATCCAGAGTTATTCCATGAGTAATGATACTAAGGTTTGAACATAGTATCTTGTAGGTGCGTGTCGAACAACGTAATCACTCATCCATAGCGGCTGAAGTGTCTTTAAAATAAGCTCATAAAAATATTGATGGTTTAGGGATAGATTTATAGAAACGCATCTACATGTGTATGTAGTAATATCGCGATTCTAGTTCATATGTTGGCACTAAACTGGTGATTTTCTTATTGACTGGCACGATAAAACAATTGTTATTGCTATAAACACTATGAAGAAAATTGCATATTTTAATTGATCTTGACATAGAGCTTGTTTCTCTTTTAAAAAAGTAAACATGGTTTTTATCAAACTAGAAACGCGTTTTGGCCGGGCAATTTCTAAAGACAACTCATTGGTTTAGTTCTCAATATTTTGACATTGAAATTTTAACTCTAATACAAAAAAGCAAACTCTTTGAGAGGCTTATGGCCAAATTCAAACAGTTTGATCACAAATATGCTTCGAAGATGACCACTATGTTATTGAAAAATTAAGATTTTTTCATAGTGTAAATAACGTACAAAGAATCAAATAGTAAAATTTAAGTCTTCTCGGGACTCTAATATTATCATAAAATACTTTCAACTTTCATCGGATTCCAAAGACAGTCTGAAGTGCAAAGAAGCGAATATTTTCGCCAGAAAAAAACTACTTCATTAAGCTTACTTTTAGATTGAGTGAATGTATATGCTAAGCCTGTAACAAGGCCACCAATGAGTAAAAATGACAGGATAGCAGATATTATAATGGCGTATTTTTTCCAACGACGATTTCGCTTTTTCATTCTAGAGGATTAAAAAAATTATATTTGTTGATGTTGGTAATAAAGTATGCTATCAAACTGACTCATCATTTCTTTTGATCGATGACCATTCATTCGAAGTAGAAGAAAAGCAAATTTTCTTGAGAAAAACAAACGAAATTTATCATTAATAATGGTTTCTTTTATGATGTGAGAAAACACGTTGAAATACCTGATTACGATTTACTTTTGATGCTTTGATGGTACGTTTTGTTCCAGTTGAGTACCCATTACGATTCTGTTCTTGGATGGTGTTTAAAGTTTCATTTGCGTTCACGGAGAGCAGGATTTGTTGTTGTGAGCTGGTATTCATGCTGGCATCATCGAACGGATTTTCAGTTGCCTATTTATAACATACAAATATCCGAAACGAAAAAACGAGACTGATTTAAGAAAAAACAAAGAAAATATGCTTCTGTTTTGGTTTTCAATTAGACACTGTCCTGTCTTGCAAGCGCTACTTCTATTTGTTTGCATAAAATTCAGAAAGTACAAATATATTGGCAGGTGTTTCGTTACTACGAGCCATTTATTGTTGGAATTATAACAATATCTCAGAACTGATCCGTCAGAAACTCAATTTGTAGGAAATAGATATGGTACGCTAGTTTAACCCTTAGTAACTGGAACTATAAGGTTTTTGATTTAACTATCTAAAAACAAACGCCTTAGAGAGTTATTCTTAAATCGACCTTGTATGATCAATAAAATTGGAAAATTTTCATTTCGAACAAAAGACAATTCCTGTGAGTGAATGCGTGCCTTCGACTATTTGACTCTTACTTGTATATGATCTAGTAATGAGTAGTGCGAAGGAATCTGCATGTCATTGATAGGGTGAGTCTGACTCTGTGATGGTACCATAGGCGGCGGAACGTGGAGGCTCGAAAGGCTTGAGCCTTACCTGAATTATGAATTCAACTTTTATTTTCACAAAGGATTTGGATTAGTCTGTCAGAGGAATATTATTTTAGTGGGAAGATTCGAACTTTAAAATGTTTATTTATATACGGCGATAAAGAAAACTAAGAAATTTAGATAATAGTAATTCCACTCACTAACTCTTTATGATTCATGGCGATATCTTTTATCTAATCCATAGGCGGTGGAACGCTGAGGCTCAAAAGGTTCGGGCCTTACCTGAATTGGGCACTATCAGGCTCATCGTTATTCTCATCTGAATTACAACTGTAATGTTTGGTCACACTAGAGTCTGGCGTTGTTTAGCTAGACGAAACTTGTTTTAGAAAAGAAACAGAAACTTTATACACGTTTACCTATTTATAGAGATGAAGAAAACTAAAATTTCAGATAGTAATAAAATGTGCATTATATCATCATGGTTCCGAGCGGCATCTTTCATTTTATTCACAGTAAGTAATGTGTAAAATGGATCAATCACGAAATAGTGTGCTCAAAAAGGAAAAAAGTCTGCAACCGAGCATTTATCTTCCGTTCGTGATATTATTATTCACTACGTTTGATTGAGTGGAAATACAGCTCTAACTATTAAGATTTAGGCCAAAGCATTAACTAAATAGTCTTTAAAACAAATGGTCGAAAAAAGTGAGCTCCAAATTTGGAGTTTAGAAACATCTAGTTTTCACCAAAAACTCTCGCTAACAACTTTAACTTGCTGTTTCTGATTGCTCAAATAGGTACACTTGAATATGCTTAGTGAGCCGGTCATGCCCAAGAAAAAAAGCGCGAAGCTACAACTTGCAAGTTTTTGAAAAACTAGAAATTCATAAACTTCAAGTTTGGAGCTCACTTTTTTTGACCAAAACGTTGATTTTTATATGCTTATCTGAATATCCACCTCTCGTAGTTTATAGATTCATTCAGTATAATTAATCTATTGAAACGGTAGAAGATTATGGTAGCATTCATCATGCTCAAAATATTGTTTCATGTTAATGCGGATTTAATTAGACAAATATTTTCTTTCGAGTATTATGTCGATGCCCATATTTTAAGTTAGAATTAACAAATGTCATCGAAACGATACACTGGATCAGTTCTTAAATAGTGTCCAAAAAAAGGTTAAAAGTCAGACATCTCATCTTTACTTCTCACTGTAACGATTAAACGAGCATTTTGTCCAATTAAATTAATTGAAAACGCTGTTAGCAGTCTTTGTGGAATAAAAATATGGAACATGACGGGGCTGCTGACACTATAAAAATAAGGATTCAAACGTCTGCTAATTTTGTAGTGGGTCGTTGCTAGACATGAGCGGAGCCTGTCTATTTTGGTTTCGGTCTCGATCCCGCCGAGACCGGGACTACTTTGCCTATCTCTAGTCGTTGCTAAATATGTCTGTCACATTTGTGATGTCTCGTTGGTATGATATCTATCACGTATGAGGAAGGGGTAGCAGGTCACAATCTCTGCCCCTACATATTTAAACATTCCTTTTAGATCGTGTTCCATAAAGTACACTTCGAGCTTTCATGCACTGATCACGGATTAATCATTATTTGTTGCTACATATTTATAAGGAAAAACTTCATAAAACTGTTTATGTGTAAATGGTTTCAGCGTTCATATCGTCGAATGGAAAAAGACAAACTTTTTTTAAATTCAAATCTAATGTGAATATGAAAAAACGGTTCTTATACTCTTTGAAATTATTGTATTCTTGTAAAAATTTAAAACAACTTTCGTTGGAAAAAATACAGGAAAATAACGCAGTAACTTTCAGAACAACAGCCTCAGGTTATTGAAGTCTGTGGATTGGTAGGGCTCACGAAAAAATGTAGCTGATGATGCTAACTCCGGTGGTACATTGTAAAAAAAAAGAGTAGTATAATAAATCTTTAAAGGGTATATGAAAGCGAAACGTATAAAAACCCTTTTCCATTTATGAGAGCTTTCATAAACTTCTGAAGGGTTTATTATTTTTGTTAATGAACACTTTTTTTTTACAGTGTAGGCTGAGCTCCCCTGGCGCTACCTTGGTTACGCCACTAGTCTGAACTAGTTTCCAGCCTGAACTTCGCTCAGATATATGTCAAGGTGATATGTAAAAAGTTCGTTTAGAATAACAAGCAAACTTCCAATTACGCGAGTCTCACCTGATTTTGAAACGTTCCGCCGCCCCTGGATGGTACTGATAAATTCCGAAAGTTGGATGTTTGATTTAACTCACGTCGACGTTGTCGGGTAGTCAGAATAGACGAAAACTATGTGAACAAAATAAGCACAAACATAAGTTAACTGAAGTTATAAAAATCTAACCGAAAGTAGATCTTCCTCCGGACTGACATGCTTGTTCTTCATTGGACGATCGATGTTTGATGGTCGAATAGTTCTGTGGATAATAGTGAAATGTCTTCTTTGAGCAGGTTCTTCATTTGTTTTGAGTGAGAAAACGCCATGCCGAGGACGTTTTCCAGCACGCATCACGGGTGATCGAAAGTGGGAAACACCCCGTATAGGTTGGGTCGAGTGTAAAACTTTCTCAAAATTGCGATTCATACTTGTGTTTCGTCTAAGCAATTTTTTTCAGTACTGAAAAGAAAATTGATTGTATGACCATGAAAGGATGTAAAGTCACATATACATGTACTTTTTATGTGGCATAAAAATAAACATTCACATTCACATTAAATAAAGGAATTCTATGTGAAACAACTCTTGGTACGAACGTGAAGCCTTATTGCCGACCATAAAATATACATATACAAGTTTTGTTGATTATCTTCTCTAAAATAATTAAACTGCATATGTAATGCTTTATTTTGATTAAGCTTGATGTGCGCCCAGCAATTGATCTGAGAATGTTGAAGTGAAATGGTATTTTCTGTTTATTTAATGCTTTAGAGAATTCTACAGTTTGAAACGATCTAGTTAATAGGACCGAACCAGCCTTCATATCTACTGAACTAATATGATCTCACACTTACCAATTTAACACTCAAAACATTTGAACCAAATTCATAATGAAAAAATGCAGAAGTCATCATATTTCATCCTTTGGTAAAAGCCGTATGTTAATCGAATGTGTTACATCACGTATAACTAGTGAAAATACGTTCTGAAAAATATAAATAAGGCGTCATCATGATTGTGAAACAAATTCCTCTTCCGGGATTTGGACTTTTTTTTCTTTAACACTTTGATTTGAGTGAATTCAATTCGTACTGATTCAGTTTTGAGAGTCCATCGATGGTATCCTGCACATATCTGAATTTGATCAGCTTCTTTTTTTATGCAACGAACAAGACAATTACACGATATAGCAACTATACTGTAAATTAGAAAATAACTTATAGACTTTTATCAAGAATATTCTAGGAATGCCTATATGAATTCCAGAGATGTCCATCGCGGCGCTGCCGCTGCCGCGCCACGGCCGCGTTCGCGGTAGCGGCAGGTTTTTAAATAAACCATCGCGGCAGCGGCAATAGTTTTTTCGAAGACATTGAAAAACTGCATGAGTTTTATCGAATTTTGGGTGCTTACTTATCAGACACTGTGAGACGGAATGAATCCTATGCACCAGTATCAATATTTATAATCCAATGCAGTCACAACAACGAAATTCGAAACATTAAAAATATGAATTTTGACTTTCTAATTAGGAAATTGAGAGTGAATTCATATAGGCATTCCTAGAATTACGGATTCTATTTAGCAATTCGAGTATATTTCAAAAAGTAGAAAATCAAATTTGATTTTCTTTTCATCATATAGTATCTTCTATTTCCTTTTATAAAATGAAAAAACAATTATGATATTTTTAAAAAAAACTTATTATTCATTTGAACGATTGGATGATCTAGAACAGAGCCCGAAACGAGTCAAGGAGAGATGGAAAACGCTGCCTCAACGTATATACTACTGTTGCATAATGACGGAGATACATCATTTTTGAAAAGATGCTTTATTTTTCTCAAAAAAGAAACATATACAATTGATTGCTTGAATCTTCTAATCCTCTTTTCCAATTATTCAACGATCTTCCTTCGACCTTTTACGAGCTTCATCGTCCACAAAATTATAATAGCACTACATTGTTCGTTTTTTCATGCTCTTTGAATCTTAGTACAACTTCTTTCAAGTTATTCAATATATTCTACAGTCCTGCGAAAATAACATAATCAAATATTGAATTGCCTAACTTAAGATTCTCTACTCTTTGCTTCCTGGCTGTGTCAATCAGAGGATCAAACAGACCTCATTTTCAAGACCTGCGCGACCTGTCAAAGCCTGTCTACTTTTTCAAGCGCATAAAATAAAGATGACTGACTAGAAAGTAGAGGTTCAGATAGGACACTGAGGCTACCATACTACCGGAACCTGATCTGCCTATCATAGAGACAGGCTGCGATTCGCAGATCAGTGTAAATGACAGCCGCATACAGACCGACAGGTCAATGACCTTCTTGGGCGTTTGAATGACGCTGCTCTGAAAATCGTGTTCTGTGCTATGACTGATGGATCAGGCTCGGGTAGGATGAGAGCCTCAGTGTCCCATCTGAACCTCTACTATCTAGTCAGTCATCTTTATTTTATTCGCTCGAAAAAATGGACAGGCCACACAGATCTTCAAAACGAGGCCTGTTTGGACTTCTGGTGACAATTAGCTGCGGCTTATTAACTCTAGTAGTTTGAAATTGTTTTAGACATCCAATGACACAATGTCTCTGTATAATGTAACTTTGTTTAAATTTTAATAATCGTATCTCATTCTGATGATAAATTATTAGAGTGATTGTTTCTCTTTATCTCGAACTAAGTATAATATAAAAAGTGCTTACTTCGTGAAGATTCTGATTGCTTATAATATCTACTATTTTACTGCCTTACAAATAACTATAAGTGAAACATTGTAAGCGCAATATTCATTAAAATAGAAAAGAAAAGAAGTCTTGCTTTACGCCTCAAGTTACAAGGTACTTATGAAACATCTGTGTAACAGTTTTAATGGTTTTTTTATACTCCAAAACAGTATTAGCTTTCCAGCTTTTCAAATCAGTCTGCTGTCAAAAGATTCAAACAACAGAAGGACAAAAGAAGCTTTAGTTTTCATTGAAGTTTATGAAACCAGAGTTCGCATACCTCGAGAAATCAACTAAAGGGTGTGCATGCCAGCCCTTCATTATCTTCACTTTGTTCTAATATCGACAAGTAATTATGACATGCGCTTGTCGTTGGCGTAAAAAAGAGAATATGAAGTTTTTTCTTTACAATTGACCTTGGCTACCGTATAATCAAGAGCGAAAGGTTTTTTCCGAAACTAAAATTGAAACAATGCATTTATCTTATTTTTTTTCTCTTGCAAATCGGGCTAATAATAATAACCAGTTGGTAGTACTAAGACTAACTATATAACACAGTTATGTACAATAAACGAATCAAATTTCCATGCTGTTTCGAATATCAGAAATATACAAAATTAGTGCATATTTTTAGTTATTACAGGTTTTTCAAAGCGAAGCGAGGCATTGACATTTTAGCTCGTTTCAGGCTCTGAGTGGATTTACTCTTAAAAATCGCATGCCATAAACTCAAAAATTATATCAGTTCTCGTCCATGTTACACAAAATAAATTCACCAAAGAAATGATATAGAAAATTTAAAATAACTCATTTTTTTCAGGTTTTCATTCTCTATCTTTTGATATATTACTTGAAAAATTTCTGTGAGTTGTACCAAAACAATCCTGATAGACATTTCTAGCATGATTTATGCCTATTTCTTGAATAGTAAGTTTGCAATGCTTAACAGTGGATTCAACCAAACTTCTCTATAGCACATCCCCAAATGAGTTAAAAATTTGAGTTTGGTGGTTTTCGATGATACTGAACAAAATGAGAAGCTCAAATCAAAAACTAATATTTTGACCAGTGCTCATATACTGGAGTGATTCATAGTCCTCACATGGGCGCTCTCTTAATGTTGTGCAAAGGTTGACTTCGTCACAAACAGTATATTCTATTTGGGAGAAGAAAATTAGAGAAAAAAACGTACATTACATGTGACGCTTACACTGGAATATTTTTAGACTTTATTATTTACACACGAGCGACGATTGACAGAATAACATTTTCAAATGTTAGGATTTCTGATTCAATCGTGATGACTTTGATGCAATCTTACTTGGACAAAAATCATAACTTGTTCCTTGATGATTGGTTCACGAGTTTTGCACATTTTTAAACATTACATGAAAGGTCAACCGATGCATGTGCTACTGTAAGAGCAGGTAGAGCTGGTTTACCTTGATTTAAAGATAGAAATTCAGAGGGGTCAACAAATTCACAAAAGTACAAATAACATTTCTAATACTGAAATGATGTGATAAAAGGGAAGTTACAATGCTATCTAGTATTCAACAACCATATGTGAAATTTACCCGAAAAAATTGATTCAAAGACTAAAACACGAATTCAGAAACCAGTTTCAATATTCAGGTCTAACCAAAAGTTCTAAGACCATTAAATAAAAATATAAATGTTTGGAGATATTTTTAATTTAATTTTATCAAATATTGAGGATAGTTGCCATGATTATTTATACCAAGTTCGATCCTTCCTAACAACTTGTTAAAAGTCTCTTTGAACTTTTTTTCACAAAACGTCTTAGATTCCTTAGTTTTTGTATGAGAAAATCATATTTTATTTGTTTTAAAAATTCGGAAAAATTTTATTCGATCATGTCAATTGGGTTCTAGCACTACTACTGTAGTGGTGAGATATAGATTTATTTTGGATGGGTCAGTCATAAGTCATTCGATGCTAGCTATCTTATCGAAGATGAATCATTTAACACTGCTGTTCATGAAGATCAAGACTGTAGATCACAAGTCTTATATTGAGAATTGTCGGAAGCCTTCTATTAATGAAATATGGCAACAAACAGAGATATTAGGTTCAAAATGTACAAAATTATTTGATGATCATTGTTGACTTTATTCTCGTCCGATGTTATTAATTATATGACAGAAGTAGGCATTAATATAATGTCACATCTATCATAATCGCCAACCCTGATACTATGTAATTTTTGGCTAACTAATTCTATCACGTGTAGTTTAAGTGATTAAACAAATGAAATATGATTAGCACAGGCCGTTTCCAAGGTACCTAAAAATTTTTGAGATAAAAACTTCAAAAAAAAAATTTAACAAGTTGTTACAAGAGATGCAACTTCGTATAAATAATCATGGCAGCTATCCTCAATATTGAATGAAAGCAAATTAGAAATATTTCAAAAATCTTTATATTTTTATTTAATTTTCTTGGAACTTTTGGTTAGACCTAAGTAATTCAATGTTGTACAAGTGATTTTAATCATAGAATCCATGTTTTTTCTTTTTCTGCAGGCCTATTCTGTCGATATTATATAAACTAGAATTTTTCTCAACGAAAGAGACGATAATACATATTTGTAGAAGTTATAATGCATTAGCTGACTTACTATCAGTAACAATCAATGGTTGAAATCATCTTCTCCTTTCATGCACTTTCGCACCCAACATTCCACATGACCATAAATGCATATCAATGCCCCTTGTTTGTGTCAAAAAAAGAATATCAAACGCCATTTAATCTGAATAAAATAAAAACAGTAGCCGAAATGAACTGGGTTCCCATACTTGCTCAAATAATCAGACAAAGAAAAGTTTACTTATCATTTGCATGATGAACATACAATAATAGTTTTTTCAGTGTATCAGAGAAAGACCAAAAGAAGAAATATCCACAATTCTCAGATTGTTCATATTTGACTTTTTGTAAATTTAATCTTTTTCAATTCAGAATCGTCAACTAAGATTATTCATATACTATTAGATGATAATTGCTTTGAATTATTTTGTATATAATAATTTTTTCATTAGCTTCAAGATAAATTATCTATTTATCATTCTACTTAAATTATGACTGAATTATTCGCTGATTGGTCAGTTGATGTGTATGTACCTGATGCTTCGTGATAGTTATTGTTTTGCTTAATTTAAAATAACGTTTTTTCACAGGTGTTTGCAAAAAAAAAACTTGGAAATTTTTTTTTCTTAAACCCTTTTTTCTCTTTTATTATAGATAACTACAGACGTCATTCTTTCCCGCTTTGATATTTATAGAAGTAAGTAGAAAGAATATGAGATTATATTATTTTAATAGCACTCTTTGTGGGTTATTTACCGCAATATAAAATAATATGAAGCATGCTTTCGTAGAAAGTAATGTCAGTAAAAGAATAGACGCAAATTGTTTCCGAACTTCTAGGACACTCGACAAATTTAATACGTCCGGTAGGACCGATCACCTAGTCAGTTCTTGATCATCGATAAAGGTAACAAATAGATGTAAGTATTTCTGTGTAAAACATCTTTGTTTATATAAGAAAAAAATTCGATATGAATGAGTCATTAACAGCATGGAAGAAAATTATCCAAGAAGAATGGAACAGATAAGAACATAAAGACCGTAAAATATCGTTGATGCTTTGTTCTTCCAACTTTCGTATATAATCTCTAAGTCAAACAATCACTTGAAGCTTTTAAACAAATGTAAATCTGACGAAAAGAAACGTATAATGTGCAAATTATTATTGGTTGTTGTGATACGAGTGAATAAAACGGAGTAAAAAAGTATGCATTGGTATATAGAAGAGAAAAGAAGGCAAATAATAATCGTTTTTATTTCTTTTGCATAACTGCATGGAAATTTTCAAAAGCATGATTTATAGTTAATATTTGCTATATTTGTCAAGAATGATTGTAAATGAATCAGAAGATATAATTCACTCGTATTTCATAAGAAGTTGAAAGAATAAAACAGTAAATCTTGATGGACAACCTTATATTCTTTATTTATAATAGTTTAACCATATTAATTAGTCCATAAAACTTCTCATAATGGGTAAATGCCCATCGAAAAAATTACAGCTTTCAGTCCATGTGAAAGGAAAGAATAATAATGCTTTTCTAATAGATGGTGTATAAATCAACTAGACATCGATTCTGCATGACATAAAGAACCAAATCTATAGCACGAATTATACAATAATGATTATTGTTTGTTTCAGTTGTATTTTCATGATGTTTCTCATGGAAATTATTATTGTCTCTTCTTCCTATGAGACGTCGTAGCAAGCAAATATTATATTATCATGTAAGATATTAAAAATAATATCAGTCATTTCGATGGAAAAATTCAAAAACTAGCTTCTGAAACTTAGTATTTATCTATGCTTGTATTGTATAATCAAATTAATTGACAACCAGAAAATATTTATATCAATGAATGTTCGGCATTATTAATTTAGATTATCTGGTCAGAAATATAAAATAGTCGATTAGAAATTTTTTCTCGTTGATTGCTGACTTTATCTCCACGTGTCATTTTTTTCTTTTTTGTTCTTTTTGATTTTTATTTATAATAAAATTCGGTATAACGTAAATTCCAAGGTAGTTTTTCTTCTTTCATTGCTGCGTACATCAATTGACGAATAGAAATCGACTTTGGTGACAAAGCAAAATCATATTATTGTTCTTCCAATGGGTATATTTCATGATCCGATGCGAATAGTATAAATATGTCTTTATTAGAAGAATTTATAAATCATCTGTTAATTATTAAAAACATTAATAGAAGATTTTTTAACGAAAATGAGAATGCTACATACGATATTTGAACGACATCAACGAGCACGACGTCAGCTTGTTGAAATGAATACGGAAGCCAACAAACAAGTTGTCAAACCATATTTCCAAACCAAAAGCGATGGTAATAACAATTTATATTTTTCGGCAGATGGAGCTGATTTTGGTGTGAAGTCAGATGGATTAAAAACAATTAATACAATATCTAAAGATTGCAGTGATCTCCTTGGTGCACTAGCCAGATTCTTGAATACTATTCAACAGCATTGGAGATTTTCTCTGGTATTTATCACAATCATTCTTGTGTTACTTTTGTTATTATTGTACGTTATTCGTTGTCATTGTTGTTGTAAAACGAGAATCCCTGTCAAAAAAGGATTTCAAAAACTCAGTGCTTGCACAAATCGAACAGATGAAGTATAATCTATATATATAAACATTCAAAGGAAATATAGTCAGCCATTTTTTTAGCAGCTCTCATATTTGTTTCTCAATAATATTTTTGTTTCATGTTATACTAATTAAGACATTGTTATAAATACAAAACTCCAATCCACCTAAGAATATACTATCACAGCCAATATGCACATCTATTAGTGAAACAAATATAGAAGATTTTCATTCAATCATACTCAAGAAAGTAGAGTATGTTGGGATAATTGTGATCAAAAATTCAAAATTTTATTTTCGTTTTATCCCTTCTCCTTCATTTCATGTCATGGAGAGTTGATTTTTATATCATGGATAGAACAAAATGTCCTTTATCTGTTGATGAAAGAATCTTCGATTAAAGATTTATTATAAAATATCATAGGAGAAAATGCTGAAAGCTGTGTGTTCATAATCAAAATTACCCAAAATGGAATAATTCGGATCAGTCAGCTAAAATAGCTAGGAATTTTTTTCACTTTCGTACGAAAAAGAAGCATATTATTCAATAGCTCTAAGTCTTATCTAAGGGACATGAAAATGTTTCGGCGAATGAACAAATCATTGTAAGACACTGAATAAAATTCTGAGGTCATCTTAAATCATGTAAAATTGCATTTGGGGTAATTTAGATCATAGTACTCATAGGTCATTGTGTCTTATTCTATATGGATACCTATAGTTCCTTAAGTCCTATATTACATGAATCAAATAGGTTTTCAAGATTCTATTTCATAAGTATATCCATAGTTCCTTATTTACTATCTTAATAGAATAAAAAATACGGACCTATGAGTACTAGAGATCTGTAAAAGTCTCGACACTCCGTAGGTCTCTCATGGGTATCTATAGGTATCCATACATGACAGAGCATAAGAACCTATAGATACCAGAACTCGAAATAGGCCATGAAATAGTGGTTCAGGCCAGCCCGAAAATGGCCCGAGAATTATTTAAGCCCAATCAGCCTGATTCAAGTTTAGCTGAATTTGATTCGGATTAGCTTAACATTTAACTATATGCACGAGAGACCGGGCAGAGTCCAAAATATATTTCTCTTAGAAAGAGTCTTTTTCGCAGATTACTTAGATGATCATCAATTTCATTACAAGCAAATAGCCTGTTCTATTAAGGATTTTGATTAGGTCAGGTTGCCAAAATTAAAATAAAATTCATATAAAATATGTCTATTTGCTCGTTCGATCAAACAATGATGCAAAATATCTTGAAAGGTATTTGAACTGAATAATGATCATTATTTCAAATTCACTATCCTTCGCTGCAGAATATTTTATTAGGGTAGACTCGTGGGGAAAATATTCTATTTCTAGGTAAAAATTTTGATTTGATTTTAATCGATTAGTAATGTAGAAGATACTCGAATATATTTTATATCAAAACATAAAATAGTAGGATACCTGAAATTTGGAGATTCAGTTAATTGTTTAGGAATACATAGATTTTTCTAGTTGGCCAACCTTGCTGGTTCTGCAAACTCTCGATATCAAATTTTTCCCCTCATATACAGACTATTTTTGACTGCATACCATGTCACTAGATGCCGAAAATGGAGAAACAGCTTTCTCCTTGAAAATTCCACTAGATCTAGGGAATTGCATTCTTTCTACAAAGTGATAGATCTCGTATGAATTCACTCACTAATCAAAATTAAACAGATGGATAATGTGTTATTTGTGATTCTTACTCTCAATGATATTTTATTTTCGACATATTTTTTTCTGTCAAACATATTCTGATACTGATTAACATATTTAATCCATTATAGAACGCTATATGTTCATAAGAGATACAATCAGATTAACCGACTAACATAGTTTATTAAAGCCCTCGGTACATTAGAAGATCCTTTAATAGACGACCTCTCTGAAGATTAAGTTTTTTCTATCAATGACTTCGAAAACTTTTTGATTTTTTAATGTTTATGTAGAGGTTAATATCTAATTTCTTTGTAGTATGTACGAAATTTTATCTTCATCGTTTTAGCAATGTTAGTCCTGGATTGAACAACTCTTAAGAAAAAGCTATAAAGAAGGATCAGTTAATAAAAAAAAGTTTTCTGTATTGAAGCATATGTCTTGTGGTTACTTTGTTGCTCCTTAGCAGCGTATTGTAAAAAAAATTGTTGTCTTTCCTTCATAAAAATATTGGCTTCCACAGTTATATGACCTAATTAACATCGTGGGCATCAAAACATGTGGATCTTTCTGAAATAAGATCTTCTTAGGTAAAAACGTCGTGCCCGTTACGCAATACATTACTTTTGTGGAACTCACATATGAAAAATGTGAGTGTAAGTTTTAAGTCGAAGTTTTGCGGCTCCCCCCTCCACCCCCCCCACCCCCCCCTTACAGACATACCCATTACAGACAGCCCCCATTACAGACACCTCTCCATTACAGACACCCGTCCATTACAGACAGGTACCATATAGAAATTGGTTCCTATGTTTATTTAGCTGAGATCCGGTTTTCCAGAGATATGTGAGTTCCACATTTTAGTCCCAAAGGGACTGCGCTGACAAGCTTTTTTGTGCATTTTCTTCTAGAAATCCAGACACGTTCTTACCATGAAAGATCTCATTCATAATTGGAAAAATATATTTCTGAGGATATAAAACCAGACGTGCTTTATCAAATATTTGTCTATGTCGGACAACTTATTTCTTTTCACATAAAGATGCCAAAATGCTTTCCAAGCAGACATCAAAGATTTAAAAATCACACTAAATATGTATTCAATCAATCGTTTTTTTATAAATTGTCTCTTTCAAGACAATCACACTGATTCAAATTAGCTACAAACGAATACATAACTTTATGCTACATTTTATTTTAACCAATTCTGTTTCTACGAGCCAATTCTCAACATATACAACTAACTTAAATAACTTACACAGAAGAAGGTTTTATTTTCTCTTCAAGTTATTCATACTGTTGGACAAAATCTTTCTTTCATTTTCCTTTTTAATATCATACATTCCATCACATTTATTGTCGATTAAGATATGACATGAGAGTTTTATTTGTCTATTACCATATTGAAATAAAACTCTTAGGTTATATCTTAATCGACAATAAATTTGATGGGATCGATGATAGTATAATAATAAAGGAGAGGGAAGACTGCTGTCTAGGGATATAATCATACACGTCCTAAATACTATCAGTGATAAATCATATGACTCAAAAAAATATTACCGTTATAAATTAGGCCAAAAATTTAGGGTATGCTGTCTGTATCGTTTCAAGAACACCTTTCCAATCAATTTTTTTTTGAATAAAAACATTATTCATTTCCTGTCATTATATATGTAAGGGGTAAATAATATTAACATGTTTGATACTGATCCATTGGATAAAAAAAAGATTGAAATAATGATTTGTTACTGAGATCAGTAAAAAGCTCGACGCTTTTAGGTACACAATAGAAGACCGCGGATCTCCTAATGTGGCATAGTCTTTATATTATTCGGATTAAAATTCACATTCCATGTAAAAAAAAGTGAACAAAAAGTCATTATTAAATACTTTTCAAAATTTCTTTTAGCAGAGAAACTACAGAAAAAGTACTTATAAGTAAACCATTTTAAATATTTTCATACTTTTTAGCTAAAAAGTATTATTAAGTTCTTGTTAAAGCATGAAAAGTACGAGAAAATACGTTTTCAAGTGGAAAAAGTATGAGAAAATACTACAAAAAGGGGAAAACAGTGGGAAAAATTTCTTCATTTTACTTAATGAATATTAAAAATATTTAAAAGTAGTTTTTATTCACTTCTTTTCATATGGGATAGCTTTTCTTTTTTAAAAATTTTTTAAATATTTTATATTCTTCATGACAGCTATAAGATTTGATAAAAAGTAAAAAGTAGGATAAAACACATCGGGTCGTTTCGATACCTGATAGGTGCTCGCATAAGACACTCCCCTCTGAGTTTGGAAAATATGACTGAAATACTCCGATTTTGGACCTGCCGTCCTCTGGTTTTTAGACACACATTCCGATCTAGAGGTATGGTCTCGATGTAGGAAGTTCTCCTGATATCCACCTTAAAGACTTTTTTTGGTCTTCAGGTTTGGTTTCTGAGGAAACCTTGCTTATGTCGCAAGAAAACTGAGTCAACAAGAAAAACTTTTTGACCTTAATCCGGTTTCAAAAGTGTTCCCTTGCTCCAACCCCTTCTCGTCGTGCCTGCACATATGTGTCTATAGACACTTTTTTATTTTAATAATCAAATATTTATTATTAATAACGGATCTAAGTTTCTAATAATCATAATTTCTTTTATTAGAATCTTATAAATCAAACTAAGATATATAAAATATAAATGTGCATCAGATTAAATATTATAATGTTTAAATCAGAAAAAGATAAGAGAAATGTTAGTAAATGTTTCATAACTAATTAAAAGGTTATTTGCTTTCAGATAAATAATAAAATTGAAAAGAATAAAAAGTAAATGGGTAGGATAATATATTGAATCAGTTGTAGCAGCCATCTTTATTATTTATTCTTCATCGATGTAATCATTCTTGTTATCTCTTGAGTGGCACCAAGGAAATCAGTTAGTTTAAAGGTTAGGAATTTGAATCCGAATCCACCTCTGATTTGGAGTGTTTTAGGAACATCACCACAGCATGAGCAGCAGCAGCACATACAGGAAAGGAGACAAGCGCAGCAAGGGTTGGTTGATTGCTGTGCTGCTTCGCTCATCAGTTCTATATCATGTAGAAAAACAGTTGTATCAACATGAGCACCTTCCCCACAACCACAGCATGGATTAGGTTGCTTGTGACGCTCGATAATTCGACTATTAGTTAATGCAATACTAGTTTTTGGTCCGCAACAGCGGGAACATCCTTGCTCACATTCATACATTCGTATAATATTTTCACCACTTTGAGGAGCAAATGTATTTTCAAAATGATAGGTAGGCTGCACATGTACTGGTCCCGACCTAATTAATAAATTTCATGTAATTTATAGAATATTCATATTATCACTTACATTCTGCTTTTAGATGGTGCGAATCGATATGTGAATGGCTTTGCTGTACAGTTCTTTTTTGATAATATGGATTACTGGCTCTTCTCTAAAAATAATACATAAAGTACTTATGATTTACCTTAATGAAAGGTAATTGGTTGCAATAAAACTTTGAGTAATCAATTGAAGAAATAGAGATGATATTTTCCTATAATTTAAGTTCTGAGATGCGTTATTATAGAAACTCATCATATTAGAATAACTTTCATTGAAGTCATCAGGCAGCAGGTTTTTCTTAGTACATCTTGAAGAATGTTTGTTATCTCTAATAGGGATTTTAGGTTTATAAATGTCAATGTCAGTGGCAGAGCCAGAATTTTCGGTTCCGAGTAACTTAATCCTTCGTACTATTGTGGACTAGAGAGATCAATCTTCTTTCTGGGCATTTGAGTCCACCCTATTCAGTAAAGTATATGTGTGAAAAATTTCGCTGGAGGGAGAGAAGAGTTCAAAAGTTTGTAGAGACCGAGCCCATTTTACTATCCCTAGCTCTAGGACTGGCCAACGTTTCTCGTTTCTAAATGTTCCGTTCTCACAAAATAGAAATGAATTTCATACTGGATTTTCTAGAAATTTTTCAACGTATCAGAATATTTACATTTTCTCTTATCCTTTTTCTTCGGTAGTGAGCTATTGGACCAATGAATCGGAAAATTATTCCATTTTAAGGAGGAGTAGATCACCTCTATAAAATTGTATATATACAGCAGAAATAGAAAAATATAAATATGTAGAAACATAAACGGAACAGACAAGAAGAGAAAATAATTACATATATAATATATTTGTTGAAATCGCTCATATATTGATATTCAAGGAGAACTCATTTTTCTTTCAAGATGAAACAGTTTTTCTTTGGAGACAAAATGGTTCAATAAGTGAAAGAAAGAATGAAAAAAGAAAATAAATACACTAGTTGGGCGATAAACAAAAATATTATCCACTATATCTGTCTTCAGATTATAATTAATAGCTGGCTCTGTTCGTTTGCTGTTTATAAGCTAAAAAGGTAGGATCATCGTTGTTTAGAAATAACGAAACAAAAAGATTAAATTCTCGTTTAACCAAATTCTTTTATGTAGAATTATTTTGGTATATTAAATTAGTTTTTTTTTGTAGATCGATTAATTTAATAATTATCATGAATCCAATGCAGTGATCACACATGTAAAGCTCGAAAACTCTACTCGAGTTTTCACCTATTCAATTATTGACAATTTTGAGGGAACAGGAAGTAAAACCACGTAGCATCAGTTGAGGATGAGGGAAACCCATTGAGGAAATTAGTAAAAAATCTCAAAAGAGCGAGGGCAGAATGTTGAATAGTTAAACGAAGAAGAAGAAGGATACCCTTGCCTTTCAGCTACCTTTCAGTATATAGGGTGCTGCTCAAGGACAGTTTTATAAGCCCGATAGTTTTCCTACAACTATAACTAGTTGCAGCTCTGGACAGAAGGCCGGCCTAACGCAGAATTCTTCATGCTCAATTACTTGAGCTCCCCAGACACACTGTCTAACCACATACCAGCTACAGGAGCTATATGGTATGTCAACAATGTAATCAGTATGCTATCGAATGGGTGATCCGAGACAATTAACCGTTAGTGACTTGTCCAAGGTCATTCCATGACCGGTAGCACCGAGGTTTGAACACGGTACCTTATGGGTACGTGTCGTACAACGTAATCATTCAGTCATGGCGGCTGAATAGTTAAAAACCCAAGAGTTCGAGTGTTTAAAATTTAAAACTCGAATAAAATTTTAATACTCGAACTGAGTTAACGAGTTTTACACTACTGTTTAATTAATAATTTTGACAAAAAAAGAGAAGAAAATATTTTATTCATTTATAACTCTCTTTTGGATATTTTACAAAACGGTTAGAAGTGATTCTAACAAAATCAATACATTGTTTTAGATCTTTCTTTAATGTGACTAAATTTCAGAAATCAATTTATTTTATTCCATTGCAATACATTTCAAAAAATGTTTCACTTACCCTTTTCCGCTGCTTTTACTTTTCGTTACTTTAACAACTGATGTTGCACACATAAAAAAATGCAAGAATTTATATATGAAGTTTCTCGCCTTTTTTATCACGGAATTTTTATTTTTTTTTTTGTTTTTAAATTCCATTTGTTCAGAAATGCAATTATAAAGAAAAAGAATTATAATTGAAAGAAATACAAGCAGAAACAAATGTGAAGATGTGAATATCAAAAAGAAGAAATTTGTTTCGACTGAGATTTAATTGATTTTCACCATAGTGACGGGTCGTGAGACAATTGTTAATTGTTGCCACGCAATTTCAATGTTAAGTTTTTGTTTTTTTTTTTACAAATTTTCATTTATTTAAATATATTTCTTTTAGAAATTTATGAAGCTTTGACAAATTGAAGATGATTTATGTTCAACAACGAAATATTGTCGTAATCATTTGATACATTATCAACTCATTCATGAAGTTGATAAATATTCAAAGCATCTAAAATGATGCGAATTTTTTCATGTAAATGTAGTGATAAGAAAGGGTGAGAACATTGATGCAAGAGAAATTTTTTAAATGGTAGAGTCATGCATATAAATACATTACTAGACAAAAGTCTTTTCTCCTTTTATCTTTATATGCTAATATACTTTTTATTTAACCTATTATCAATTAGATCACTCTTAGTTTTACAATGAAATTCTATACATAAATGTACAATAAGACAAGGAATCATTTGATGATAAATTACTAGACATTACGTTTTATTCTGCTTGACTGAAACTTTAAAATTGTATTTTGATTAGGAATTAGTTAAAACATCGGAGAATCTGCCTAAAAATAGTGATATTTGAAAAAGAAACCATCTTGTACTAGTCCGTATATAAATAATCTAGAAATATTAGATATATAACTGAATTTCTCATCGAAAAACAGTTTTTGTATCAGTATTTTCAGGTATGACATGAAGATGTTAGTTTTTAAAGTTTTTAAACAATGGGACTTAAGTACCAAATTTATGTTGAGAATTTGATAGAATTTTTTGCGGTCTACACATTAGTATACTCTGCTTTTCTTAAAGTTTCTGACAAAAACTTTTGAAAGGCAAATATTGTAAAAAATAGTGGTTATATCTGTTTGAAAACTCTTACTTGTTTCAAAATAGTTTCTACACAATTTATTAGATATTTCTCAGTGAAAGATACTGTCCAAATGGAATGCTCGCTATGCACTCAGCCTCTGTAATGGCTAGCGTCATCAAGCTTTCCATGGTATTTCATCAAGTTCAGAGAAAGGTCCAGAGGAGGTTGATGTGATCATCATGGGTGAGGGAAAAGGGGTGGGATGGAATTCCACCCAGGTTAAATAAACCGTAATTTCCATCAAAGTTTCAAATGCTATGAAAAATTCAATCAAACTTTAGACCATCTTCTTTCCGCTTATAACTATTTGTGCTGTCCTTGGATCAAGAGCTACTCAATGATTGAAAGTATTGACTTTAGGGATGCTGGGTGACTTCATTATGGAAGTATCATAATGTATCTCTTATTCGAAAAGTGTGCCCATGCAGTTGTTTTTTCAATAATCCGAGAACGGACAAAGGTAAAAACTGAGATTTTCATAATTGCATACAAGAGATCCTAGGACATACAAGTCCATCCCAACTTGATTGATCTATTTGTTGATCAATCGAATTCTAACACAGTTCTATACTCAGTAATATTCTTTTAGTCAAATTTTCAACAAGGATATTTGGAAGCGAGAACATCAATTTACAGAGAGACTTTTCTTCTCTCTGAATTAATGTAGAAATGATTATGTAGGTTCTGAAAGAAAACCAAGTTTTCTTTTTGATCGGAGTGGAAATAGAACCACGACAAGAGCAGGAGAGAATCAGGATCGAAGATTAAGAAAAAGATAAAGATGTAACCGGGACTTAAATGTTTCTTTGAGTGGGACTGATATCGGAGAAGACTGATTCAACGCATATGTCGATTCACAATGCTCACTCAATGGATTTTTCATAGTGATAATGCCAAAATGCCACAATAAAAAATAGATGATTAGGGAGTGAAACCCAGGCTCACTTTACGCCATTCGAAGTCGATAGCTTATAGAAGATCATAAAATCATCGTTTTCTAATATACTAGGCATAAAATAGGAAATTTTAGCAACCAACATCAACATTGGGTGCCTCCGCTAGTGTATTTAAGATTTCTAGATCTTATATATATAAAGAGAAATGTTTGTCTGTTCTCTATACATCAAGCTTTTCATGACACTTCCAGAGGAAGATCGAGAATTCGTCGGCACCATTACGGGTTGAGGTGAGGTGGTTATCCTCAGTTCTCGAAATTATTTGGATATACATATAAGAAGAAACTTCGTTTGTCTGTTCTTTATGCATTTGAACACGGTACGAGCAAATGTAACCAAGCTTTCCAGAGATTATCCTCTCATCCAGTAGGAGATTAATGGCTACTTTTAATTGAAAAAACATCGGTTTTCGTACTGCAAAAGGCCTGCTTCTGTACCTGATCAATGAGATTGCAGCATTGGATCCAATCGAAGAACTGCTGAGTAGCACGTTATGCACATGCACAAGGCTTAAATCTAGGGGTTTGTGAGGGTGTTGAGCATGAATTCAGGGCCTATTCGCTTCGAAATCTGATTGGTTGGTCGGTTATCAATAGGAACTCAGTTGCCAAGAAACTCGCTAATTATATCTCCAAGACCGAGAATGTGACGAGACACAACTGATGTCAGTTGAGATCGGGGATGGCCGAGACAAGTATATGCTCTTACAAATGCTTGATGAAAATAAAAAGTCGATGATACTAACAAGTTTCATCCACTTTTTCTGAATCTAGACGGATAGGGACGAAGAGTCCTTCATTTTTGATCAATTTTTTAACATCAGTATTTTATAGTTGCTGAGAGCGAGAATAGCCGGGATTGGGACTTAAAATACGTCCAAGAGCCAGAATCAAAATCAGGACAAAAATTAGAATTTTATGCATGTCTGCAATCGACTGATTAGGTTTTCTTGGATGTTCTCAAGCGCAATAAGAGTTTTGCTTGCATATATTAAGATCGAACTTTCTCAGACAATGCTAGATATTTCTGCTAGTTGTTCATATATGGACTTAGTGTTATTAGAAACGAAAATGAAGAACAAGCAAATTTATTTATTTTTTTGTGATAAATCATGTCTACTATATCATGTTGCGTATTTGCAGAATATGCTTGAAATTATAATAACAGAAGTTTCATAACTTTTATGAAAGTTTGTCGAATATTTTCTTACTGCAAAGAGAAAGTAGCTGTGTGAATAAAGCTTGAAGTCTCACAAAATCTTTTGGAATCTTGTAACGCTCTACAATTCACAGTGATCCTTATTGTGATTTCTTAAAATGTTTTATGATTATGGTTTAATAATCCTTCTGAAAACAATATTCTACAAATATTTGTATTTTTCGACTATGTATATAAAAGATTTGATGGTGCATAGACAAAACATTTATGCCATTGAATTTCTTTTTATAAACAATTCAAATGTCACAAAAGAAATATCTGTTCCATACTCAAATTTCGAATACTCAATAATCATTCAGAAAACTAAACTCATTTATGGATAACTCTTTAAAAACTAAAATAGATCAAATTGATAATAATCAACACATATGAGATGTATCTAAAATAAGGAAGTCAAATCGAAAACATCTCATTTGGTTTTTTTTAAATACATTGGTATGTAACAACATAAATTTCCAGTCAATTCATCTGCATGAACTGACATCTTTCTTTCATTGATTTTATTTGTCAAATAATCTCTTCATTCCTTATCTTCTATGACATATTACTGTCTATATTTTGAAGGTCTTTTATTAATATTATCATCTATTGTCTGTCTTATAATCGAGTAATTAAATAAAAAAAAGTTTAAGTTATTTTCCTAAAAAAAATAAATGAATGTTTTATTGGTAACTAAAAGCTAAGTTTAATCATATATAAGAATGTTTATAGATTTAAATGAAAGTAAAACTAAGTGAAAGACTTGAATGTGAATATGGCAATGTTGACTGGCAACCTATTACTATTGGACAATCCAATGCACAAGTTTATCAAAACAATACATTTGTATTAAAAATACAAATAAAAACAAATCAACATACACTCTTTAATGAAAAATCTAGAATGGAATGGTTAAAAGGAAAAGTATTGGTACCAGATATAATTAATTATGATATAGACAATACATATGAATATTTAATAATGAGTCGATTACCAGGAATAGATGCAGCTCAAACGAAATGGAAGAATGATCCAAATAAATTAGTCTCACAATTAGCTTATGCTCTTCGTTATCTACATGATAATGTGGATATTACTAACTGTCCCTTTAATATGAATCTTACTAAGAGATTAGAAGAAAATGCTGACAAGCTTAAAATAGAAACAAGTGACAAACCGCTAGCTGAATTAATTACTACCATACCTGAAGAAGATCTTGTTTTTACACATGGTGATTATTGTTTACCAAATATCATTATTGATGAAGAACATTGTAATGTTGTTGGTTTTGTTGATCTTGGACGTGCTGGAATTGCAGATCGTTATCATGATCTAGCACTTTGTCTTGGTAGTATCGAATATAATATTGGTAAAGGTTATACTGAAACCTTTTTCAAGGCTTATGGACTTTTCACTACTTGGGATGATAATAAAATTGATTTCTATCAAAAACTCGAAGATTTGTTATAAATATTAAAATTTTAAAAAAAGATTATGATAACTTTTTAATAATATGCTAAAAATTGAGATTCAGCAAATGGAGAAATGCTCTTACCAAATTAGTATATATTTATTAAAGAGTGTTCGAAAGAGATTTATAAAGGTTATCAACTAATGTTAAACAAATTAAAAATATATAAATTAGTCTTATATAAAACAAAAGAAAAAGAACTATTTCTTGCGATAAGATGCTCCTTACAGACAGATATTGGAACATACTAAGTATGAAACGATTATATTAAAGATAAGAATAGGTTATTTTTGTAAAAAAAAAAACCTGTCGATTGTTTGTATTATTAGCAAAACTATTAGTTGACTGCATTTGTCTCTTGCTTTGATGAAAAAGTAGGAGACAAACAAACTCAAAACCATCACTGTTGTATTGTATTCAATAAGATTAAAAAGCAAAAATTAAATTTTTTGAACGTATATGAAGATTTATAAGAGATTACAAGCGTTTAATCGTCGAACATCGTAGCTATGAATGATAACAACTTTATTATTACGGAACATGCTAAAATAATAAATTATTGTTTTTGACATTCAATTTGATGAATATGATCTCTTCTATACTCTTTTCTTTGTAATATATTTCCTGCAACAGATGTCACATTTTTTTTATATCATTACATGTTTGATAGATTTTATACACACTTTCTTGTTTGTTGCAAATGATATACTGCTTCTTTATTAACAAACATAAAATTGTTTTGTTGTATAAGCATTGTAGACTCTAATCGTAGTCTATTTCATTCAATACAGAAGATAATAGTAATGTTGAATATTATGATTGCATTATATTAGGTATCATTCTATGCACAGCAACGAACTTTTTAAGCAATAAGACAATACTTCATATTAGATGAGGAAATTACAAAATTTGACAGAGTCAATTGCATCCAGATGAATATAGTTATACGATTTATTCTAATGAACAGTGGCAATCCGTTCATAGTACATGTGATTATTAGTCAGACACATTCACTTGTAGCAAATAAATATATTTCGTGCCGAAACGACTTTGCAGATACGAACAACATATTACTATCGCCGTCAAAATACAACGAACGCGAGTGTTTTTTGAATATCTCGAGAACGGAAGCAGCAATCGATCTGAGATCTTCAGTATTCGAAACACAAATGTGGGAGAAATACACTGATACTTTCCTATTGCAATAGTATCTGTAATATAAGGATTCGATACAGAAAATTATTCTCTTTCGATCTATGCTAAGTCGACGTCTCTAGCATGTTCCATTGATGAGTTAAAGGGCTTCTCTAGAGACCCTGTATTTTGGCCTTTTGATCTTAGATCACTCCAAAACAGTGTTTTCAGTTTTCTGACGATATAAAACAATTATTTTAAGATTTTGAAACCTTAAATTACAGATCCTATTGCACTAAGAAAGTATCAGTGTATTTCTCCCACAATTGTGTTTCGAATGCTGAAAACATCAGATTGATTGCTGCTTCCGTTTTCGAGATATTCAAAAACCACTCGCATTCATTTTATTTTGGTGACGATAGTAGTATGTTTAAGGATGGTCCAGCTCATCCTGTTTGTCTCGATGAAAGTTAGGAAACATTACATAGTGTAATATCACATTGTTCATCAAATCCTTCATTTCTGTGTGAGGAACGTATATGTTGTCATTCAATACAGTTTACTTGTAATGATGATGGTATTTGTGATTCATTTCCATTTATTTCATCGGAAAATAAGTATAATTTTTATATAGCAATAATTCTCATTTAATTATGATTGTTGATCTTCTATGATTTGTTTCACGAAAATGGAAACTATCGAAATAGATTATTCGAATTCGAATGAACTTATACAAGTAGTCAAGTGTATCTTTCAAGCATGTTCAACAGTAGAAAACTACAATATAAAGCAGTACTATTCGAACTTCTCCTGTTGTCTAAATTCTTCTAAATGCATTTGGAATCATAGACTTGTTGATGATGGTACTCTCGATTGTTTTATGGTTTCGACGAACAATATAATCACAGTTGTTCATTTGGACACAATTATCGTTTTAAATGCTCAAATAAAGAAAAGTGTCTGTCTTTCCTGTTGGTTGAAGATGATAAAATTGATTGTATGAATACTGAAGATGAATGGATACCGACACTACAAGATCGTTACATTTAGCCATCATTCAGTATGCTCTATGATACTTATCAAGATGTGCATCCTATATTCATTGACGGACATAATGAAACCGATAAAACAAATTGTAAAGCATGACTTTGTAATAATAAATATACTCGATATGATGGATTATGAAATTGTCCTAAGTCATATTGTTCATATAAATCTAATTTGTATTGGATTAGAGAAAGCTAATGATGATGTAATAGATTGTTTAGGAGGAACCGATGAATGAATGCATTGTCGATAAGTATATTCACATTCATTCAACGTGCGCTTTCATTGTTGAAATGACACTCGTTGTCTGTCTACTGAATCACTTTGCAATAGATATATTAATCCATCCAATTCACATTAATTTATTCATCATGAAAAGAACATCGAATATTGTGGAAGAACTTCTGTGTAACCTGATTAATGAATATGAGTTGAATATGTTTATTGAATGACCAACAATTCACAAAAAATTTCGACAAATACGTATTTCGTCTCAAAAACAATCATCAGCAAAGATTAACATTCCACAACTTTGATCTGCGTCATATACTTCACAAATTCAAGCATATTCTATTCGCTATTATGATATATGGTATTGTAATCGCGGTATTCTTGTTCGATTATCAGTATTCAAAGTTGAACGATGTCTTTGTCCACACGGATTGCTATCATACTTCAATTTCAACGACAGATTTTGACTAAGCAACAAGCTATATTTAGTTTTGTAGTTATGCTTATCGATGGTGAGAATCAAGTTAATTCCTACGAAAAAATGTCATACATTCTAACAGATTATTGTGACATTAAAATCAATATAAATCTTCTCTACTCTAAATTACCTAAAAGTATCAATACTAATTATAATATTTGAGTTAATAGTTATCAAACACCTCTTCTATATAGAAGTCTAACGTGTCGCGAAGATTCATGTTGGAATGGTAGTTTATGTGTTCCTGTTGATGTAAGAAAATCAGAATTTAACTATCGATGTACTGGATTTAAATGTGAATTACCTGTAACAAAAATCATCAGTTCTTTTATGTATGTTCCTATACCATCATTTATATTTGCTCACTTTATTATGGAAATGAATATTGATGAACCGCTTCGACTTACGAAGTTTCAGAAGATTTTCTACGATCAACAGTAAGTTTCATTGTCGTCTATATTGCTATTAGAAATGTTGTTTGTCTAAATTAGTCATAATTATTTTCTAACAATTGTCAATGAAACTTATATTATCACTGAAAATCTTACTAGTAAAATAGTTAATGGACAAACATGTCTATTCATTAAATATTTACTCTCGGATATATCGATAGTATTATATCAATTATAACTATGCAAGCTAAAAGTTCTCTTGATGTTGGCACACACATTAACGATTATTAAAGGAGTAAAATTTAATGTTATCATTTTATCCATTTTCTCACTCCATTAATTGATCAATCTAATCTCAACTCTGATTAATATTTTCATAACAGCTTGAAATCATTCCTATATTCGACAAAGCCAAAACTTTACACAACATTTGATTGCACAACTACGTCAACATGAACATCTTCTCATTAGTCCATATTTACTTATAATGCACGTGATCCATGACTTATTCTTATCAGCTATTATCTTTCGCCTATTCCATCTATATTTATTTTTCCTATATTTGTTCTCCCGTCAAAAGTATATTCAACTGCATTCAAAAATACACTTAAACATCAACGTAGTGTCATTCGAAAACGTCTGCATTTAAATTGAAGATCCTTAGGCTTTCATTAAATATGCTGAAGTTACTCGAGGATGAACCAAAAAAAACGGAACGTAATTTCTAATCAGTCAATAATAGTTGTTGAGAGAAGATTAACCAACGAATGAAATACAATTGAAATAGAAAAAGTTTTGAGAAAAAATCTATTTTTTCCGACGACATTTAACATCTTTCCTGTTTTCAAATAATTAACTCTAGTACTCAATTAATCTTTTTTTTTTGCTGTTGTCTATCTCAGACAAGCTTGAGATAGTTGATTTCTGATGAATCTGTCATAAAATTGTCAAGTCAGATTAGTGTCTAATACAACTATACATCCAGTAGATTTCCATTGAATGAGAAATTTTTGTTGATTGTGTTCTAGAATATTCTTCTACTGCGTACTTTTCATATTTTTATTGAAAGTGCAAGAGACGACATTAATAAAGATATAAACACCAACAGAAATTTAATAGTTAGATTGTTCTGAGAGGAAACTATTCGAGTTATTAAGAAAAGTTTATGTCACTTATTCTTTTAGATTTTTGTTGTGTTGAAAACGATTTTCCTCTTCAGTATATTTCACAATGTTTAATTCTGACCATAGCCAAGTTGGTTATATAATAACAATCATATCATTGATTCATGGATCAATAGCCTGTGGCATCTCTTTTGTGGTCGTTACTGTTATTTTTTGGCATCTTTATCATTTTAGTGATCGTATGAAACAAGAAGATAAAATTATTCTTCTAATATCTGCTAATATCTATTTCTTTATGTTTGTTTATTTATTAACATTAGTTTTATTCAATATTCAAACATTAATCGGTGATACCTATGGAAATAACTTTGATTCATCATGGTGTATCATACACGGATATCTATGTCTTGTGACATGTTGCGGCTTGTATCAAGGTTTTGTTGTTCAAGTCAGAGGAATAATTTTCTAAAAAGAGAATAATTCTTTCGATATTTCTTTTTCTTTTCATTATTTTTCAGGCATTATTTCGTTTTGGTCGTATTGTCTATTCAAGATATCGATGGTTTCAATACGTTTGGGTTTATGTCACAGCTGCACCTATTCAGCTAATACTTTCGATTATTCTACAAAGTCCACTTCTGATTTGGCATGATGTCATTTATTTATCAACTGAACATTATTGTTATGTTTTACTGTCAAATATTCGTAGTTTACTTTGGGCTACTTTTAGTATCTACAGTATTCCTCTTATATGCTTAATAATCATTTATATTCGTATTATTTATTTTATTCGTCAACAATCGAATAATGTAACATTGATAGTGAAACGAAATCAAGAGCGTGATCTAATTGCTATTCGACGAATTATAATTAATATTAGTTTATTATGTGCAATTGGATTACCAGGTTTACTTTGTCTTGCAATATCGGTGATTATGACTGGAATGCCACATCCATTAAATCATCGAATTCTATGGATTGGAGCGGAAGTAGCTGTATTACCACTGGCTATTTGGATGATTTTGACGACAACTCAACTCAAACAAGTTTTTGTCAGAGGAGCACAACAAAATCAAGTCTCTGTTATTGAAAATGCCACTCCAATGCGATTTATGACAGCTGTTCAATGAATGAAAGATTCATTCACTTTTGACAAGAATATCATATATTGTAGAGACAACTATGAAAACATCTATCATTTGCATTAGGAATATCAAAGTATTTTAAAGATTTTCTTCTTCGTTCGAAATCAGTGCCCAATAATAAAATATTCAACAAGCTTAGTTCGTTAAATTCTAGAATTTCGTATGGAAATCCTTTAATGCAAAATTATTGCTAATACTTCATTAGCGATAATTAAGCTGAGAAAAGTGGTAGGTGGAAACTATTTCAAAAATAGTATGTCAATCTTGCCTCTGGATAATGTGCATGCCATTTAAATTCCATGTATATAATTAAATTGTGTATTGCGGCTAATAATCTCCAACGATGATAAACCTACAAATAATAAGTTAGATGGACAATTTCATTGAATTCAATATCGTATGACATGTTTGATTTTCATGCGGATATTTAGAAAGATAAAGAGCGAGAGAAAAATCGCGACTCTCGAAGAATGCTACTTTTGAAAAACAGATATGTTGGCTGATGTTTGGAATTTTGATGCTTGTGTATTCAACAATGTCTTAAGAAATTGACTAAAGAAAGTTCAATTGAATATTTAAAAAAAAAACTCTTCTTTTTTCACCCACATATTGTAATCAGGAGTTGCAAAAATTTACGACACAATTATGTCTGATTACGACATATCAATAAAAAAATAGACGTCATAGACGATAGAACTTTCTCAGATGTGTTTAAGCTGGTAAAGAGATTAAGCATGGAAAAAATAATTGAAAAAGTGTAGGTGTATTGATGAGTTATTCACTGCTTAAGTCGGATGTTTCGATATAATCAAAATTCATAGTAACGATAATTGTCACATTTAAGGATAGAAGAAATGAGGAACTGCTACTAACGTCAGCCTATGCAATTGATTGATACATCGAGACACAACACAAATTGATTTTTACTAATGAAGTAGGTTAATTTTCTCTCTTCTCTTCAATAGATAATAGAGCTAGTTTGATAAAAGGCATCTTAAAAAATGTTCTAAAAATTCATTATCCTGTCATTATGAATTTCTGATTATTTTGAAAAAAACTTTAGTTTCTTAGATATAATCTATTGAATAATTAAAGATAGAAGTCATTTTCTAAATGTTTGATTATGGTCATGGATTAATTGGTTATATTCTAACATTGATTTCGTTAATCAATGTTTTATTCGGATCTATTATGTCATTGGTGATCATTATGATCATTTTTTGGCATTTTTATTATAATCGTCTGAAAAATGAAGAGAAAATTACTCTTCTACTCTTTATTATTATTTATTGTATATTATTTGTCTATATGTTACTGTTAATTTCTTTGAATATTCAAACATTAATTGGAGATGTGTATGGTAATAATTTTGATTCGAGTTGGTGTATATTCCAAGGATATTTCTGTATTCTGTTAATTGGTCTAATTTACCAAAGCTTTATTATGCAGGTAGAAATTTTTTGCTTTCTTAACAATCATCTTCTGTTAATATGTCAATATGATTTTCTTTTAGTCTCTCTTTCGACTTGTTCGTATTGTTTATTCGAAATATAGGTGGTTTCAACTTTACCGACTATATGTCATGGCTGTACCGATACAAGTTATATTAGTTAATATTCTTTCAAGTCCTGCTCTGATTTGGCATGATATCATTTATTTAACCGATGAACATTATTATTATGTTTCGTTTAGCAATCTTCGTAGTGTATTGTGGCTTCTAGCTGTTCTTTGTGGTTCTTCTCTTGGTATTCTATTAGTCATATACCTTCGTATCATAAGTTTTATTCGTCATCAATCGCACAACGTTACATTAGTAATGAAACGACGGCAAGAACGTGACTTAATTGCTATTCGACGAATTATTATTAGTGTTGCTCTCCTTTGTATACTTATCTTACCGGCTATATTGATTATAATAATATCAGTAATTATAGATGGAGTACCACATCTATTGGTCTATCGTATTACATGGATTGGAATTGAAACAGCCATAGTAGTATTGTGTATAATGATGATTCTAATTACACCTCAATTGAAACAAATTGTGTTGAGAAAATGTCAACAAAATCGAGTAACTGTTGTCCAAGATGAAGCTCACATACGATCGGCTCAATGTTATCACAGATAGAATTTAATATTTCATTGTAGTTCAATTGTGTTATAATCAAATACTTTGTGCATTATATAAATACTACCCCTTTTATTTCGATACCATGATTCTCTTCAAAAAGTTTACATGGATGCTACGTAATCCAAAAATTATAGTTATTTAGTTAATAGACATAAAAAAATTCAAAGAAACATATAATGAACTGCTGGCAACTATTCACATTTTCTTGAGAGAAAAGTATCCACCATTTATTGAGATGTCGATGTTTCACCACTTGTTTTAACACATTTGAAAGGCATTCATTTGTATACCATTTAGCTGTAACTGCTTTACCATTTTCAAAAGGAATAATTGTGTTAAAGCCAGGTTTCATAAAGAAAATTGCAAACATGTGCTTGCCACCCAAACTTGACTTTGACGCCTCATTTTTGGATCATAATAGTAGATCCAACTTTCACCACTACTGATAATATTATACACATGTTTTGACTTGCTGCCATTGAACTTTTCGAGCATTTCCAGGCAATAATCCACACAGTCCTGTTTTCGAGCTTCAGTTAAAAAATGAGGCATCGAATGACATGTAACCTTTCTTAAGCCAAGATAATCATGAAGAATAGATTGAGTTGCTGACGAACCAATCTGCAAGGTATCTTCTATTTCTTGGCATGTAATACGTGGATCACTCTTGACCAGTTGCCGAATAGCTTCGATACTGTACCAATTGTAACCTGTGGTACGTGAAATACAAGAGTCACCAAATGTTTTATGTAATGACTCAAGATATTCATCTGGTAACAATTGTTTTTTGTAGTCATAATAAATTATAACTCGAATTTCATCTCGTGTAAGATTCATAGTAATGGAAAAAAATGTGTCAGCAATGTATCACTTAATTCACAAGAAAAAGAAACAATAAATTTTCAAGAGCCAAAATTTTGTGTACTTTCTTCTAAGACTTGGGTGTACCACCATAACTATCAAACTCGTATATATCTATTAAATTAATAAAGGATCTAAAAACTTTTGGCATGTCCTACGTATCTACATAGTTTAATATAGATAGAATAGTTTCCTCAATATGATGCGATGAATTATTAGTATTGCTTTCTAGTATAGATGAATTGCATACTGTTACTTTTAGTTAATGAATTATATTACGATAAAAAATGACTGTTATCAAAGTTTTTTTATGTTTAAGTTATTAATATAGAATTCTCTACATAAAATACATATTATTATTGAATATCAACGAATACTCCTATTTTTCTATTTGAATCTTTTCGATACTAAAACATTCTTTGTCTTCTAAATCTTAATTAAAAGATAATTTGATGTATCAATTCTATAATGTTTTTAAAACCAGATAGAAATCGAGCATAGCTGCTCATATTTAAGAAGATAAAGATTTTTTTATAAAACTTTACATAAAATATATTTATTCATAAAAATTGTTAACAAATAATAACATTAAAAATATTTAAACACAACAATATTTTAAAAATTTTACAATTTGATATATTAATTCAAGATTTAAATGAGATAGGATGATTAAAATTTTCAAAATTTTTCAAAGTATGGTGTTGATAATTGTGTTTTATTAATATTTTGTTCTGCTTGCCATGCTTGAATTTCTTCAATTGATCGAACACAATTTTCTCGTTTATCAGCTGCTGGAAATTTTAAATCAGCTAATTTTTGTAATCTTAACATTTGAACTATTGGATAAATTTCTTTATTTTTTGGAATATCAATAGTTGATAATGAAAATAAATCATTAAAAATTTCCTGCAATTTATGTCGTTGTTTAGCTTTATTTGTACAACCACACCAAGGAAATGAACCCCAAAATTTACTATCAATATATTCATATAATGATTGTATTAATAAATAAAACCAACCATTTTTATCTATTTCATTATTATTTATGAGGATATGATTTTCATTTGTAATTACATTAGTAATTTCATTTACTAAACGTTTTGATGATGGAAATTCTAAACTACCTCGATCATATTCACGTTCAATAATTGACATAACAAGACTAACTAATATTTGATTAAAATTAAATTTATTTGGATCAGATACGAATACACAATTTGCTAATTCATTATTTTCACTAAGGATTTTATAAGATTTTTCAAATCCTTGATAAAATAAAATGGCACATATTAATCTACCATATTGTGAATTTAGATAAATTTTATTTTGAATTTCTGAATTATTATTCATTTTATCAATATCATTTTCATCCTGTCGATATTTATTCAATCGAATGCGTCTTGTAAATGATAAATCAGATTTAGTCATTAATGGATTAGTACAAGGAATCATAATTAATTGACTACCAATTTGAGAATCCAAAGTAGATTTATATACATATTTAGTTCCATAAATAATATTCATACATTGTCTAGAAGCTACATCTACTTTATTATCATAGACTACTTGATATAAAAATTGATGATCATCTTGTTTTTCATAATATGGTCTAATTTGATTAGCTTTAGTATTTAATTCATTCTTATTAGGTTGTCGAAATCCAATACCAGTCCAAAGATGATTTGTTGCTTCAGATTTCATTTTTTCATCATTATTAATAAATTGTAAATTATTATAATCAAATAGAGCAAAATCAAATTCATCCGGTTGACCATCACCAATACAAATAAATCCATTATTTTCCGAAGATTTCATATGTTGTAAAAATAGATGAGTTTGAATTGTATTGAATGTTGAATAGGGTTTTAAATAAATAAAAATAATTAAATTTATTTTATTTAACCATTTTATTTCAGAATTATGCAATGAACCATATCGTTCAATATCCCATGTTTGATTTGAATATTTAAATAATTCAAATAATTTTTGATATTCAAGAAATTCAGCTCGATCAACACGAGAATTTGTAACTAGAAGTACATCAGTATGAATATTTGGATTAAATGTTGGTACAATTCGAATTTTATTTGTATGTTGTTCAATTAATTTACCACGTAATAATAAATCAATTTTCCAAAATAAACTTTCATATAATTGTTGAACACTATCGGCAATTAATGTTATTTCAAAACTAATACTTTTTGTTGATTGAGGAAAAATTTCTTCATTTATTTTATAATGAGCAAGACCATCAGGCATTACTTGATAAAAATTCTTCTTTTTTTCAGGTACAATTTTTATTAATGAATGAGTTGAAAGTATAAATTCAATTGAACCAGCTGAATTTTGACATAAACCATATGATCGAGATGAAATATTAGTAAAATTTATTGTTATAATACTTCGTTCAGTAGGACCTAGAAAAGTTGCAACTTGAATATTTTTAATTTGAATGGGATATTGACAAATTAAACTAGTCGAAAGTTCACTACCACTAAATAAACGATCTAATAAACTTATTTTTGATGTTATTTGTACAGATCGTTTATAGGATTGATTATTTGAAAGAATAGATGTATCATTCAAATGGCATCGAAATCGATGAGAATCAAGGAATATTTGATTAATATTAGCACCTGATAGTATACTAATATCTTTTATATCACTTAAAATATAGTCTGTAGATGGAAATGATAACATAGATCCACTGGGCAATATCATTGCACCATTATTTGTCCATTCAACATTTGTAATAAAAAAATCAGAATTAGGCTCATAAATTCCATCATTATTTTCATCAGTAATTGTATAAGTAATAACACTAGCATGATATTTATCAGAACCTGTTTCAATAAAATTACCATTTCTATCAATTACAGCATATTGAATTGAACCGTTATTTGCAGGAAGACCATCAGAGCCCTCATGACCATCATTACCTGACCTACCACTACTGCCGCACGTTCCATTTATGCCTCGTGCCCCACAACTACCGCTAAAACCTCCTGGTCCGCCACTTCCGCCACTCCCACCACTTCCGCCGCTTCCGCCACTTCCACCAGAGCCCCTGCAGCCTCCTGTTCCACCGTTACCTCCTTTACCTTTTATTCCCGCCCGACAATCTACATCTATCAACATAAATAATCGAGGATCTTCACTTTGAATTTGAACATGACCACCAGCACCTGCATTTCCTCCTGATCCACCATGTCCACCATGTCCGCCATTTCCACCATCTCCTCCATTTCCACCAGGACCACCAGGACTACCATCTCCACCTCTGCCATTTTGACAAGAAGTGCTAAACCCAGATGAACCAGAATACCCACAACCACCATCTCCTCCTCGACCTCCATTGCCTCCGCTGCCTCCTTTTCCACCATTTCCTCCATTGCCTCCTATAGCTTGTACAAGAATAATTCCTTTTGATTGACCCATTTGAAAATTATGATTGATATCACTAACAGATTGAGCACGACTCCAGTCAATACCAGCGGAATGTTTAGATGAACTAGTTAATCTATCAAATGTCTTCTGTTGCATATTTAAGTTTTCAACTGTTCCACTTAACCGAACCAATGCATGTTGAGAATCTGTACCAGAATCACCAGATCGAGCGTCAAGTCCATCTCCACCGTTGCTGCCACTGCCGCCCGAACCACCAAACCCGCCCCCACTATATCCAGAAGATCCGGACGTACCATTACTGCCATCAAGACCATGTGAACCTGACTGACCACTGATAGAAATTGTGTGATCCACAAGTCTTTTCAAAGCTCGTTGGCTAACACTGTCAACATCGAAAGAAAAATTTGCTAATTTCGCTTGTGTAACTATACTCATCGTGATACGCCAATTAAAATGAATTGAATGATTTTTGTTTCAAATTCTATCGAATAAAGAATGAATTATTATGTAGATAAACACCTTTATAAATGAATGGTATTTAGCCACTTATCTACATGGACACATACCAATGACACAAGTCATGTTTTTTGTTTTTGTTTTTCATTTCTGTAGTTGCATAGAAACATTCATACACCTGTTTCTTTTTCTTCTTCTTTTCTAATCTACTGTAATAAAAAAGATTTTTCTTGTAAGTATAAAATTTGTCTCTGATATTTATTCTTCGAAGAACGTAAAGACTAATAACATAGTATGACTCAAGGTGAAGGTGTACAAAAATCATCATGCATTTACTTCTTTCGCAGAATTTATAGTTTTGAGTACAAGGAAAAAACCAATGTCCTTTTTTCTTATAGATTTGTGGATTTTTTTCCTTTCATAAATGAATATAGAACAAACACTCAAATTCGTTAAAATTTCAGTGAATCACTATAAAAGAAAAATCTATTCAAACAGTATTAATCATATCAACATTATATAAAGAATTGATATACATCTCAAAAAATTAGAAAATCAAGTTGATCTAAGGAATGAACTCTGTTCAATTTGATTTCTAAAATATAATTTCCAAATAGAATATACTGAAAATAAGTCCATTCGATATCTGCCTGTTTGTTCATTGTGGAGGATTATTTGTTTTTATCCTACCTAAAGTCAAATTGTTATCGAACAGGCACATACAGATTGAAGACTCTGTTTTTGTCGAAGAAATGTTTTTTTATCAAAAACTTTTCGGAGAAAATAATATCGACGCACACTCTCCCTTGCTTTCGGCAAAAAACGATATTGACTTTATAAATCAAAAACAGTCTGGCCTATTTACTCTTACTTTTTTTGTAATGAATTATGTCGAAGTAGTTACAGTATAATTAATGAGCTCAAAGATACCCCACGCTCCCTTCTTTTTTTTTGTTTATTTGCGTTGTAGATAGATCATGTATTGATGTTTCGATCGTCGTTTAAATAATCTTGATTAGCCTTGCCGTTCGATCGCTGCCAAGTGTTCGCAAAAAGTTTTTGCCAAAACAAAATGTTTTAATGTACTCAGTGGATTCTACATGAAAAATTGTCCATAATAATGCTGAAAACAAAATCAGACTATTTCCAAACTTATTTTTCAAAAATTAAATTTTCATCCAAATCACACGATTGTGTCCAAGACAACTTTTCTTTAATTTCGTCCAATCGAGCTGAAATTTCTATCATTGAAACTTTGAAGTTTTAATTTCAAATCTTTCCATCTGAACTTATAGAACTCTGAACGTCAGAAACTTGAATGAGGATGAGGACCTATGAAAAACCAAGATCTTTCATAAAAAAAGACGATGAAATTTGTCCTAGAAAATTTTTTCCTCGAATATGTGTCTCATCATTTTCAGTGGTCTATCTGTAATAAAAATTTCAATCGAATCGTATTTCCCATCTTTCAAATCTGAAAATCACCAAAAAAGAGGGGTACTTTTAATTAAAGAAATGCAATATGCATTTTTATCGATATATTTCCTATCGTTTTCAAAATATAAATAACCGTTTCAATCAAATATATTTACAAATTTTTATTTTTTTTATATCTAATTTAACAATAATTTCCAACAATAGTTTTCATCTGTGAAGAAATCAAATCAAATCATAATGGTGAAATTGTATTATTTTGTTATTGATTTCATTTCTACAACGAAAGATCTCATAGAATACATGATCATTTTTCAAACATACCTTTCAAACCATTTTCGGATATTAAATATTTTAAATTTCTTATTATAGATTTGAAATTATGACCATCTAAAATAAAAATAGAAGACATAATGAGATTATATCAAATAAGAGATTGGATTTTCTCACATTTATTTTGTACTTTTTCGAGTTCGTCAATAACTGTCTTGTAATATAAACAGAATTTAGATTCCCTAGATGAAAGGTATTTTAAATAGAATATTTTTTTAACGTAAAAAATATTGACTTACATCCAAGCAAAAATAAGTTCTTTATCGAATGCAATATCAAATATTTTTAAAATTTCGATATCATCAAGAACATCTAAAATAATCAAATTAATATAAATCTCTCGGTTTTTTTTCGTATGATTATTTACTTTGATATTTTTGAATCATAGAATTAATTTTAATTCGTTTCTTAAGACTTGAAATAAGCATATCTTTATGTCGATCATTATGAAAAGAACCTTCTAATAGACAAATTTCGATTATTTCTGTTAAATACTAAAAAAGAAAAATATATTCTATTTAATCGAATAATATTTTCTTACTATACCTCAATTTCATGTGTATATTTTTCTCCATATGTTGAAAATAATGATTCAACATCCATAATAAAGATTGAATCCATAGATAATACTGAAATCAATATTCAATTCATTGATATGTATATATATATGTATGTACGTTGTCTAGGTCAATTAGATAATATGTATTCTCACTGAATTCGTCCGACTAATATTTTGCTAATGAATACGTCGACAAAGAAAAGTTTAGCATTTGTTTATTCATTGATATTCGGTCAAAAGCAATAAAAAAATTCTATTAATATTTATTTATTATCTGTATAATTTGATTACTATAGTTTTATACTCTGATCATGTCTTCACTAATTTCTTCAATAAACTTCTCTAATACTTCGAAAACTAATACATTCCAGAGGTTTTTATCGTATATTCAAAAAGTGAATAGATTATAGAATCGATGAGTGTATTCGACCGGCCAGTCGTGTACATGATAACTCTTCAAAAGTTAGTCCGATTTTGTAATGAAATTTTTCACATAGAATTGTCTTATGAAAGACGAAAATAATTTGTCAAGAAATTGCTAAGATATAGCAAATAATGTCATTATTTTCTTTGTCGTGTTATGCGAACAATGAACTGTTATAATGGTCAGTCTAGACAACAAAGTTATCTTAGCAAACGAGACTTTATAAAAGTTGATTGTTGGCTTTTTAGACTTTTTGCATTTATCTGTAATATATTTAAGTCTACGCATTTTAGTGCTCTCTTATTTGACCTTCCTTACAGTCGAGGAAATGATAATTAGTGGACATACTAATCATTTATTGTTGACATGATATAGCAGCTTCAAGTACATATAAACACTTCTTCACTACTTGAAGTTTATGCGAATCCTGATCGATCTCATTTTAATGTTAACATGCAACTTAAATCAATTTTTTTTTCGGTTTGCTCTTCGTGTATCCAATGCTCTCGATATATTCCATATTTTTTAGTATTTCTTCTATCAATTAAGTTTTGTGCATTATTTTATTTAATTAAAATAAAATTTTAATATAAAAAAAAATTGTTCAAAAAGTTTTAGAATATATTTGTGTAACTTGTAAAGTTCCTATAGTAATTAAATATTGTCCAACACCATATGTAAACATTATTGGTAAACCTGGTAGAGGTATACGAAAAACAAATTTATTAAAAGCTAATAATGAATCTGATAAAATAAAAAATAAAGCTCCAAGAAAAACAGACCAAAATCCAGGTATTTTTCGTCCACGTAAATATGATACATAACCCATACTAATAATTATAAAACCATAAATAATTATTGGAATAAGTAAATTTTTTGTTTCATCAGAATTATCATTTAATTTTGGATAAAGAATACTTAAAAAATATATTAAATAAATTAAAAATGGAATTGATATTATAATCATTGATGAATATGTTAATTTTTGTTTTAATATTTTTTCTTTATATTTAATTCGAATAATAAATGATATAATATAACAAATATGAACAATTAAATATACAAATACACCATAGAGAAAGAAATCTTTTCGATCTTCTATAAATAATATATCACCAATACAAGAAAGTGCAAGTGCTACAAATAAACATATATATTCAATAAATAAATTTTTTTGTGCATTTAATATAAATAATATTAATAATATAGGCATTAATAATGGTTTACATATCCAAATAATTGTATAATTTTGAATTATTTCACCATATAATTCAATTGATAATAAGATATAATAAAATATTGTTAATACTCCAACATAAGACATTATTCATATGTTCTTATCAATAACATTCGTTTAAATATAACAAGATACTTTTCTTTCTTACAGATAAGATTTATATTTGATAAGAAATAAAAAAATTATTTTATATTTAAAACGAATCATCGTTAATATAAAGTGAACTAAACAATAATACAAATTAGCGTTCATAGTTTTGATTAGAATTAAAATTAATCTATTAGAAATCATAAATAATATGGAAAGTTATCAATAAAGGATATTAAGAATGATCATATTCTTGTCGATAGTCATTTTATATAATAATTGATGTAATCGATGAATTATTATCTCTATTTTGATTATAAAAGTCAAGAATAAAGAAATCTTGAAATAGTTTTGTTTTTTCGAAATATTTTCCATGAATATTAGGATCAATCAAATGAATCGTTATTTATTTTTATTAAAATCAATATGGATACATGTAAAAATTTGACTAGTTTCAATATAGTTCATTGAAATTGTTTGATATTTTCATTTAACCATTGTTCTAGTGTACGCAATGGTCTATTAATAAGAACAGATAATTGTGGAGTTATGATTTGACTTGTACTAAGCAAAGAATATGATAAAAAATCGTAGATAAACGAATGAGCCATGCCATAACCGATATTTGTGTTATAGAATTCTTCAATTGATTGTTGTTCATATGTAATATGTCTACCAAGAACTTTAGTGAATATGGCTGCTCTTTGTTCGTTGCTTAATATTTCAGCACCCATTTCATAAACATAACGATCATGTTTTTCTACAGGATCCGTTAAAATGACGACAGCACAGTCAGCAATGTCTAAATAAATTTAGATAATAAGAATATATACAAACTACTTGCACAACTATCACGACTCTTATGCTGCCAGTATATACTGAATAACTGAATTAATTTTTTCTAATCATTTTAATGTTGTTTCTACTAACCTTTCGTATCAATCCATGTGAGTGTCGATGAAGGAGGTTCACATGACACAATTTTATTTGAAGATTTAATATAGTGAATATCACCTATAAAATGATTGCTCATGAAAGCTGCCGGACGAAGCACAACAAGCGAACGTTGTTCAGGATCTTCTTCGGCTAATGACCAAAAGTTTTCTTCAGCTGTTGTATGCATATATCCAATAATGCCTTGTTTACCACAGATTCGAACACCGAATGAAGAGAGATCAACTATTTGACGAACTCCTTGTTCAAATGCAATCTTGCCAAAGGTTTTCTTCACTTGACTCATTGATGTCGGTTTTTTAAGATCACCAACGACGAGTATAAACAGACGAGTATGTCCTTGAATAGCTTTTGTAAATATGTCAATAGATGCGTAGGTGCCAACAACAATTGTCAGATGATTCGTGAGTAATTCATTCTTGAATAAATCCTTTGTTTTTTGTTCGTCTCGTACGTAAGCTGTCGTTTTAATTCCTTTCTTAACAAGACTACGAACAACTTCACTTCCAATGTCTCCACTAGCTCCGACCACAAACACACGTTCTGTATTCAATGACATGTTAACGATAATAATGAAAGAAGAAAAGAAAGGTTTGTCTATTTTTATATAGTGGTGTAATGACACTAAGTACGAAAGAAATATCACATTTGCCACGTGTAATTCAAGAAGTTGATGACGAGAACAGTGTAGATATATAAATAAGCTTATTTTATCAATTGTATTAATATTTAAACATTAATAAATTCGCACGAATATCTTTAAGAATACGGTTTTAACCATGATTAACTGCATTATAGACTAGCATCCTATATTAAACACGATGACTGTAGTAAGATAATATCTAAATGAATTACATTGAATATTACCGGGTGTGGCATAAAGATTGCAAAATACTGAATGTTGCAATCTTTATGCCGCACCCAGCAATAGATGAGTTTATATATAAATCTCCAATGAGAAAATGTTTGTAATCAATACAAAAGCTGAAAATTTCGAGTTGAAATAATATTTACATATTTCATGCATGAGTTTCACGAAAGTAAATTAGGATCGTATCATCTCTTCCTTTCTCTCTTTAATGGCTTTGTAATTAAATTTTTTAAAAATAATAAAAAAAAAAACAAAAAAATATCATTATTCTTAAAATTGCACCGATAATTTTTGTTACCATTGTATATTTTCTATTGAATAATTCGTCACATTTTCAAGTAAAAATATATTCAAATAATAAAACTACATCAATCTAAATCAGACACTTATTCATAAGCTGGTTTATACTTATACAAAGAATGTTTAGTAAGATATATCAATAGTATATATGAAATTTTCTTTTCAAGAAATTAATTATTATTTATTCTTATTTTCAATTAATATGTTTGTACGTTTAATATCGACTGACTATATATCTTAAAAATCTTCATTATTCTTTTTTTTTTTTAAATAACCGACAATAGCTAAGGCATTCTGAATGGATTAAAGTGGTGTAGCTGAGGGAGGAAAAGGGGAATCGATCCTACTTTCAAGAGAAATTTCCCGGAGAGAAGTAAAGCGAGTTAAATTTTTAATTTGCGCAAATTTTTTGACCATGATGGTCTCCTTGAGCCCATGGTCCATTCCCTTAGAAAACTTCTGGTCACGCGTCTGGTAAATTATATATCGCAAGTTTTATTTCTCCTCCCTTCTTTTTATATGCTTTCTTATGTGTTGAAGGCATAGCCATGTATCAAAAATGTCTGTAGAAGAATATCGAAAATAATAAATAAGTAAAATTCTACTTGCTCTTCTTATACTGTTCAAATCTTTTATTTTTATTTTAAATATCTGTCTTATCTTATATTAAATGTTAAGTGAGAAAAAAAATTATTAATTGCGGTTTTTTCAATTCAAAGTTTTTATGTAATCGAAATGAATTATTATTTAATTATTTAAAGAAAAAATTCTTATAATATACGAACATATATTATATTGCTTGTATAATATAACTATAATAAACAAAATGAAATATATAAACTATCTAATTTATTCAAAATATTTTTCTTTATTTGAAATATTCAACACTATATATATATTTCATTTTAAAAATCATACTGTATTAACTAAAATGAAAAAGAAAAATCTTTGTGTGATGACTAATTTTATGATATATGTCGCAAAAATAATTTATTTCTTTCGATCAATCCAATAGATACCATGTTTATATCGCCGTAATATTTTTTCATTTTAAACTGAATAGAAAGAAGAAAAAAAAATACGTGATGCATTACTTCCTGTCACATCGCATATAGACGCATTCGCGTTATATTATTATAAAACTATACTGAAATAATAATTTTCAAAATTTAAAAATTTTTTCAAATATTGTTTGAAAACAGAAAATGATTATACACATCAGTATAGAAGAATATTATACTCATAAATAGCTACATCTACATATATTTAATATTATCTGAATGTTTCAGATTTATAATAGATGCATTCACAAATATGTACATTTATTAGCGGTTCTAATTTCCCATTTTAATAACGTTCAACCACATATCATCACAACTAATCTCATTGATATTTCAAATTACGTTGGGATGCACTATCTGTAGAAATCAATAAAGCTCTTTTCCTATTTTCTTTGATATAATTTTATTAAATAATAAAAATATTTTCTGGTATAAAAAATAAGTTATTGATCATTATCGGATTCTAACGACTACCGGACAACATTGAGTGATACAACGAGGTCCAAAACAAGGATCACAAACAAGTTGTTCAACACAACAACATACTGTCACGCAGAGTGGTGGTGGTGGTGGCGGTGGTGGTCGTGGAATAGGACAACAGATTGGAATACAACAAGGATTCATACCTACACCAGGAAACATATTTTATGTATTTTATATTGATCTATAAATTGTGAAAATAACAGCAGATAATTGTGTGAATATGTAGTTGCTTTTGATAAATAAATATTTATGTAGAAAAAACAACCGTTTTATAATCACACATATATTAGTAACGAAAGGTAATTACCCATAGATTTGATCATATGGTTTTTTTGTGTCTATTACCTTGTTTATTTTACACCACTCGATGTGACGACTAGAGAAACTGATTTCATCTACCACATATTAAATATATGTGAAGGAAGTAGAGTGATGATTTATGAAATATGTCATTGGTTTGAATACAATTATTCATCAATGTTAATGTATGAAACTAATATCCGTGAAGGAAAAAAAAAGCGAATCGAGATTTTTCAACGAGCAAGACATTCAGCTGCGGTTTTCACCATTCGAAAAAGAAGATGGAGGCATATTGAATTATATGTTATAAAACAATTCGACATAGGTTTTTCTAAGACTTATATCAATATATTTTAAGATGAATATATTTTGTAAGGTGATTAAAGTGATTTTTGAAAAATATCACAGTGGAAATTCTTAGCTGATTTTTCTTATTAATTTCTGTGATAAGAATCAGTTTTTTAGGTTTTTCCATATATAATACGTACAATTCGTTGTGTCGCCATCGCGTCTTTTTAAGAGTGAAAATCGCAGCTCTCCATCTTCCTCTTTGCAAACTTGTTTCAAAAATACTTATCTGTGTTTTTTTTAAATAGGCATTAATCAATTTATTGTTTGAAATCAATATAATCGTAAAAAAAGATTATTTCAACAGGAACTAAACAACTCTTATGTTTATTAATAAATTTTTGATAAAGACTAGATGGTATTCAAGTTCCACTGGACTATGAAATGCAGTGCGAAACCGAGAATATCAGTTATCGAAAAATCGGTAATTCGTTAAAAATGTATGGACATAAGGGAAATTCATCACTATGAGAATTCTGTTAATATTTATCAACTTGCTTCTAGTGAACATTGTCGATTGTTGCTTTAATTATCTCTCTGATTCATAATCTATCATCAGATGTACTCACATCTGTTATACAGAAAGAATGACGGATAACTCTGTGTCTAGTTTTCGTTTTAATTATCTCAAATATTGAAAGCCAAAAAGTTGACATTAAAAGTCGTCTTTTTGTGGCATCTTCTATAGTTGGACGAGACCTCTTATTGACGATCAAAGAAGAAATACTCAAAAATTGATCTCAAAATTGTATCCTAACACTGAAACGAAAATTTTCTGATTTTTCATTCTCAAGATCATAGTGACACGAATTGACAAATTTCGATGTGTACCTTGAGAAAGTAAGAGAGAAAAAAAACCGGCGCAAGTCTACACGAATTCTGGTGCTTCACATCGCATTAATAATCTGATCCAACCGTTACAATATGATAGACTTTCTTCGATATATGAACAGAGATAAAAAAATTATGTTTTAGTAGAAAAACAAATTTTTATTATTTATTATAAAAAACAACAAAAAAAAGGAAAATTCTTAATTAAAACTTATAATATAATATAATGGTTTTGTTAATGATTCTATTGATTTCGAACAATAAATTGATTATGCCTATTTACAAATAAAAAACGGGTAAGTATTTTTCAAACAAGTTTACAAGGAGGAAGATGAAGAGCTATGATTTTCACTCTAAAAAAGACGCGATGGCGACACAACGAATTGTACGTATTATATATGGAAAAACCTAAAAAACTGATTCTTATCAGAGAAATTAATAGGAATAATCAGCTAAGAATTTCCACTTTGACATTTCTCCAAAAATCACTTTAATCACTTTACAAAATATATTCATCTTAAAATATATTGATATAAGTCTTTGAAAACTCTATGTTGAATTGTTTTATAATATATAATTCGATACTTTTCCATCTCCTCTTTTGAATGGTGAAAACCGCTGCTGTATGATTTGCTCGTTGAAAAATCTCCATTCGCTTTTCTTTTCTCAATGGACATTAGAGTCATATATTAACATTGATGAATAATTGTACTCAAACCAATGACATATTTCATAAATTATCACTCTACTTCCTTCACATGTATTTAATATGTGGTAGATGAAATCAGTTTCTCTAGTCGTCACATCCAGTGGTGTAAAATAAACAGAAGGTAATAGACACAAAAAAAACATATGATCATATCAACGGGCAATTACCTTTCGTTACTAATATATGTGTGATTACAAAACGGTTGTTTTTTTCTACATACACATTTATTTATTAAAAGCAACCCCATATCTACAGGATCGTCTGCTGTTTATTTTCACAATTTATCGATCAATATAAAATACACTAAATATGTTTCCTGGCGTAGGTATGAATCCTTGTTGTATTCCAATCTGTTGTCCTATTCCACGACCACCACCGCCACCACCACCACCACCACTCTGCGTGACAGTATGCTGTTGTGTTGAACAACTTGTTTGTGATCCTTGTTTTGGACCTCGTTGTATCACTCAATGTTGTCCGGTAGTCGTTAGAATCCGATAATGATCAATAACTTATATTTTTATACCAGGAAATATTTTTTTTATTTAATAAAATTTCATTAATAAACATTATTTGTAGTTCTTCATTAAAGGAAATAAGCGAAATGTTTCATTAATATGTGCGGAGGGAGCATTATACTGTAATTTGATTTATCAGTGTTTTAGAAAAAAACAAGCGATGTTGTGCTATGAGCATTACTAAAAAATAAAAAGAATTCATTTACGAATAAATCCAAAGATTTCAGATTGAGAAATTCGATAAATGAAAAAATGTTTCATTGGAAGAGTTATTCGAAAAATATTTATGAAAGAATGGATAGTTTTGATAATTACAAGAAAATTCTAATTATTATATCATTTCACTTATTTTATCATTATTTTTATTATATGATTTTACTTACCGTGAAATATTCCACTGATCATATTATCATCATTTCATTTCTATTATTTTTATGAAAATATATGCAACAAAAAAGGTGGGTAATAAAGTATTAGATTTTTATCATTTGAATTACTTTTAGAATATGATGAAACATTTTTATTTGGATCTTACTCATAGTCAAAGCTGATTGTTCTACAAATTCATGGATTTTGTAAAAGAGACTGTGAGAATAAAAAATTTTATATAAAAGTAATGTTTTCAAATGTGTTTCATCGACTTAAAAAATAATAAAAATATGTTGTCCCAAAAATAGAAATGACAAAAACTAATATGATGATTTTGACTAATTGACAATAAACAAAGTCATATGATAATAATAATAGAAAGAAGAAGAAAATAATATGATCATTATGATGTGTCACGGTAACTAAATTCATAATCTTTGGATTTATGATATAAACATTTGACAAATATATAGATTCGTAAATGAATTCTTTTTATTTTTTAATAATGCTCATAGTACAACATCGCTTGTTTTATTCTAAAACACTGATAAATCAAATTACAGTATAATACTTCCTCTGCACATATCAACAAAAGTCTTTGCTCATTTCCTTTAATAAAGAATTACAAATAATGTTTGCTGATGAAATTTTATTAAATAGAAAAGACTAAATATGAATGTCTATTTAAACATGCATAATACTAATAATGAAAAATTTTGTTCGTTTAAAAGCATTATTTATTGACCATTATCGAATTCTAACAACTACTGGACAACATTGAGTGATACAACGAGGTCCAAAACAAGGATCACAAACAAGTTGTTGAACACAACAGCATACTGTCACGCAGAGTGGTGGTGGTGGTGGCGGTGGTGGTCGTGGAATAGGACAACAGATTGGAATACAACAAGGATTCATACCTACACCAGGAAACATATTTAATGTATTTTATATTGATCTATAAATTGTGAAAATAAACAGCAGACGATCCTGTAGATATGGGGTTGCTTTTGATAAATAAATATGTTCCGATAGAAAAAGAAAAAAATCACCCCTTTTAATACCTCATAATTCGTAATGGAGAAAGCAGTCAACCGTAAATACTTTTATATTTTTTCTTCGTTTATTATCATCTGTTTATGATAATCGCTGATAGTGACAGGTATAGAAAAAGATTTGACCCGTTTTGTATTGAATAGACATGTGGGATGTAAATTGATGATTTTTGAGTAAAACCATTATTTTTAATACAATTATTCATGCATATTAAATTATGCAACTAGTGCAATTTTTATTACAAATCAATATAATAATAATAAAAATATTATTTCAAAACAAAATAAATAATTCTTATGTTTAATAATAAAATTTTGATAAAGATCATAACTTAACAACCGACTATAGAATATTTTGCAATAAAAGACATGATAAACAATACTTGAGAATAATGAATACTAGAAAAAAAATTCTTGATTAACAATGCAGAACATTAATAAACATCGTTCTTATACTATTAAAAATCACAATATATTATTATGAATTTCAATGTACAATGTATATCAAAAGAATAAAAATGTAGATTAAGCTAGAAAAAAAAATGATTTATAAAGCATTGTATTTAAGATTATTATCACAAATTTTGTATTCTTATTAAAAAAACTAAAGCTTGACGGATAAAAAAAACGTAATATTTATTGATTTTTTTAAATATTATTTTAGAAAATATTCAACTTGTACATAAGCAATATTTTAGTTCTTTAAATCATCAATAAATAAAAAATAATATTTTTTCACATATGTTATAAATTAAATTCATATCATATACATAAATCAATGTTTAAATACAAAACATTTTTTTACTTTCTAAACAAACTAAATACCTCGATTAAAAATCTATAAAAATCTCATATTTATTATTCAAAACAAAAAAAAACATCGTGATTGAAGGAAAGGAAGTAATACATGTGGTTAAGATATATTTTCAAACAGAACAGAAAAGTTATTTGGGTATTTATTAATATATATGAGGTAGAAAAAAAGAAAAATTTTATATTATTATAACTAGAAACTTTTTCGCTGCAAATAATAAAAATTGAGCTTTCTGTTAATGAAGAATTAGCACGAATCTATTGTTTTCTTTTTATTTTATACACATAAGTAAATATCCTATCAATTGTTGCCAAACCAGATGTATAGAGAACATAAATCACGCCAAAATATGTATGATATATTTTAATGAATGACTTAAATATTAAAATATAATAGTTGATAATCATTTTGATATTATCAATAGTATTAATTCTTACTTGCAAATATTTGATACGACGAGATACAATTCAATAAGTATTTTATACTATAATCTATGTTGTGAGATGTATAAATATGAAATGTTCGTTTAAGTAAAATAATAATTTCTCTCACAGATTTATTATCATAAACGAATATTCAAAGGAATTTTAACTAATTATTTAAGATCAAATACTGTTGAAAAGAATTAAAGTGAATCTATTCATCATTGATAAGTTATCTCATTATTGTTAGATTAACACTTCTCTTTCGTATATCATTCATTCTATCAACAGTATTCACCATTGTGATAAGTATAGAACATTACAAAAACTTTGAGCAACGATGACAAATACTTAGCTTTGAGCATTACCTAGTGGAAAAAAAGATTTTTTCTGAAATTCTTTCTGCAGCTAGATTTGTAAAGCTCGATGAGTTCTATCGAACTATGTAAAATATCCAAAAGAAAAAAACTCTAAATTTTTTCAAAATTTCGTAAGTTCGATATTAAAAAGTTTTAATAATCATTACTATTTAATATGAAAACTTTGCACAAAATTAGAAAAAATAACGGTAACACTGTATATAGAACAGACATTTTAGTTGGTTATATTGTCAATCTCTGCTAGATCAGAATGGAAGGAAAATAATATTTTCATACATATTCAACATAGCTCTATCAAATCAAACATTTAGTTCAGAAGACACGCTATTGGCAGTGAATGTACCAAAAACAAAAGCAATGATGGTCCACAGCGTTGTCTCGCTCACCTATCCAAAGCTGATATATAAGAATGAACCACTTGATTATGTTAAACTCTTCAAATACTTAGGTGTTGTGGTTACTAGCAAATTAGGTTGGGGAGTATATATAAATGGAAGGTTGAAAACAATTCGTAAGATCTACAACGCGATGAGAGTGGTGTATTATACCATTTCAAAGGAAGATATTAAGTTGCGAAGACGAATCTTTCTTGCCTACGCTCTTCCTCATTTTATTTGGCTATTTTGCACATGGTTTTTCTATACTGAGAAACAAAAGGAACATATAGAATATGTGTATTGTTCGGGACTGCGGATTGTATATTCTCTTCCAAAATGGGATGATTCTACCACGATGGTATTTAGTCAAGAGAAATCTCTTCGAGATTATATCTATGATTATTGGAGAAACTTCTCAATACATCTAGAAATTGCACAAGAGGCTATTAGTTATCAGAACACTTGGACGGCATATTTGATTGCAACATATCCTGATAGGAGTTGGTATCGTTCTATGGGTTTTCGAAGGAATAGTGTATTTTCAAACAGACTTGTGGCTCGTGCACAACATAGTCGGGTTGACTGGATCAGTTTTTGAGATGTATAGAGTAACCAGTATGAGTATTTTAAAAATTCTTCTGACCTCGTGAGCACGTTTATGTACAAGTATTTCTTTTTTCCACATTGATATTTTACCTTTGATTGTATATATTAGATATGTAAGAAAAGTCAGATAATGTGTGGTAGTTTCAGTATTAAAAATAGAATGTGCTCAATTTGTCTCTTCTTCTTTTTTCTGTCTTCGTTATTATTCCTACTTTTATATTTGTTATTCTATTTCTGGCCTGTTTATTATAAATTCATGTTCTGCAATGGGTGTTAGGAGAAGGATTTCGATGTCAGTGTCTGTTATCACAGCCTTTTGTTGACATTTTCTTTTTCATTTCCTGTGAACCATGTATGGCACAATAAAATACAATGTTAAAAAAAAATGCGACATCTATAGTTTTGTTTCTTACAATTACATGTTTTGATTATTCATTGTTTGCATATTTGATAGGTTTTAAAATGTACTATATATTTAATTTGCAGTTTTATTGAACTTATTCGTCTTTTCAATAGTTATTCATTATTTTATTTAATGTTATTCATTCTGCAACATTCTCAAAATATAAATCAATAGAAAAGTTATATTCATTTTAAAAAAAAAATATAAGATGCATCAATATTAATTGTTCTTACATAGAAAAAAAAAGAATTAATATGTCTTAAGAGTCCATAGATTTCTTGTCTGTTTTTATGACATGAAAGCAAAAGATTAATTGATTGAGTAAATATAAAATGATTGTATTGGATTTATCGAACATGAATTTTCGAATATAATCTTCAATGAATGTATATCTTAGAAAAAATTTGTATATATTCATCTAATAATCGAACAAATATTTCTAGTTCATCTCATTAACACAGATTATATATCGTAACAAGGATGTGATATTATCAAAAAATAATACGTGAAGGTACTTTTCTATTTATGTTATTTGTATATAATGAATGCGCCAAATTAAACCGGCCTTTTTTGCTTGTATTATTTAAACAACTTAAACCTAGTCTTTTTTGCTCTATAGAATTGTGTACTTTGTTTTTCAAATAAGATTTATTGCTGACGTAAAATTGAAAAGACTAAAACCACTTCTATCATCTAACTGTGATAATATAAAAAACGAAAAAAATGATCATTTTTCAAAATCCTAACTTTGCTGGAAATTCAAATATGGTACAGGATTCTGTATAAAATTCTATGTCTTTTAATGAATGTTCCATAATTTTAGTAAAGATATTTAGAAGAAAACATTTTAAAATAAAAATTGCTAAAATACCGAAAAAGACTCTTTCCTGACAAGGTTATGTCATTGTTGTTTTTAATTCAATATAAACTAAACGTTTTCGTTATGCAATTTAATAGTTACATCACTTTGTTCGATATTAAATACTATATCCAACGACATAATAATAAATGTCTCATAGAGCGAATTTGACTTCTGAAAACATTGCTTCTCTCAAGTACATGTCAAATATCTATTTAAGCCTTTTTCTCGTGAACTACATCAACACAAACCTTAAAAAGATCATAGACGTATAGAGCATAAAATTCTCTATCTGTTGATAGTAAATACATTTCTGTTCCCATCGAACTTTATGAGTATACACTTATATCAATCGATAGATATATATCGAACACAAAAAAATTGAAGTCAGATGATGCAGGAAGTTTTAAATGTTTAAATTTCATTCCATCAAGAAAAACTTATTTGAAAAACAAAGTGCACAGTTTTATGAAGGAAAAAATTTTTTATTGATTGATCTTAGAAGGAAGTTTTTAAACTATGTTTAACTCATATTGAAATAATAATCGTTTCTTATGATTATATTGATTTCGAACAATAAATTGATTAATGCTTATTTAGAAAAAAGAATTGACCAAGTATTTTTCAAACAAGTTTACAAGGAGGGAGATGATGCCACATCGAGTTGTATGTATTATGTATGGAAAAACCCCAAAAGTGATTTTTATCAGAGAAATTAATAAGAAAAATCAGCTAAGAATTTTCACTTGAATATTTAGAACTTCTAAACATCTTGGTCTTGTAGTTCTTCTCTTATTGATTAAAATGTACACAAAATTATTCAAAAATCAATTTAATCACCTTACAAAATATATTCATTTCAAAAAAGATTGATTTCGGTCTTTGAAAAAACTATGTCAAATTGTTTTATAATATATAGTTTGATACCCCTCCATCTTCTTTTTCGAATGGTGAAAACCGCAGCTAGATGCCTTATTCATTGAAAAATCTTCATTCACCTTTTTCTTTCTCAACGGACATTAGATTCATATATCAACATTGATGAATAATTATATTCAAATCAATGATATATTTCATAAATTATCAATCTAATTTCCTCACATGTATACAATATGTGGTAGATGAAATCAGCTCCTCCACCCGTCACATTCAGTGGTGTAAAATAAATGGAAGGTAATAGATACAAAAAAACATATGATCATATTTATGTTTAATTGCCTTTAATTAGTAAAATATGTGTGATTATAAAAGGAGTGTTTTTTCTACATAAACACATTTATTTATCAAAAGCAACCGCATATCCACAGGATCGTTTGTTGTTTATTTTCATAATTTATTCATCAATACAAAGTACATTAAATATGTTTCCTGGTGTAGGTATGAATCCTTGGTGTGTTCCAATCTGTTGCCCTATTTCACGACCACCACCACCAGTTTGCGTGATAATATGCTGTTGTACTCAACAACTTGTTTGTAATCCTTGCTTTGGACCTCGCTGCATTACTCAATGTTATCCGGTAGTTGTTAGAATTCGATAATGTTCAATAAACTTATGTTTTTATACGAGAAAATATTATTATTATTTGTGTTATTTATCATTAAATATGTATTTATATTTAGTTTTTTTTATTTAATAAAATTTTGTCAACAACGATTATTTGTAATCTTTGTTAAAGAAAATAAGAAAAGAGTTTTATTGATATGTGCAGAGAGAGCATTATATTGTAATCTGATTCATCAGTGTTTTACAATGAAATAAGTAATGTTGTACTATGAACATCATTAAAAAATAAGAAGAATTCATATACGAATCTATATATTTGTCAAATGTTTATTGTAAATCCAAAAATTTTAGATTGAGAAATTTGAAAAACTGAAAACATATTTCATTTGAAATGATTATTTTCTCATTATATTCATTATATGAATTTAGTTACAGTGACACATCATAATGATCATGTTATTTTCGTTTCATATGAATTTGATTATTGTCAATTAGTCAAAATCATTATTTTTGGTTCAATTATTTTTATATTACTTATATATATATATATATATATATGGTTATTGTAAAAAAAAACATCAAAATCATTATATTTATTTTATCATTTCTATTTTTGGGACAGTATATTTTTATTATTTTTCAAATAGATAGAACATATTTTAATACATGATTTTGATATAAAATTTCTTTTTCTTACAAAATTTATCAATTCGTAGAACAGCTGGTTCCCAAACAATAGTTGTCAAAGTTTTTTAAAATTCTAACAACTGTCATTTGAGTATGATTTGATAAAGGTCTGATACAAATATGTGTATATTGCATGTGATCGAAGATAATGTGTTAATTAATTTCTCATCTTATTCATTTCGAATTGCGCAAGGTCATCGCAATATGAATGTGTTATTTATTAGATTAATCGATAGAGATAAATTGATTTTGTGACATATATTATAAATGTACTCTTAATCGAGTAATTTTTCTTTTTGATATTAATTACTATAACATGATTTTTGAAATGAAATATATAATCTCGAAAATTTTTAATAAATTAGGATGTTTATAGATTTTGTGAGATTTGATATATTTTATTTATAGCAATTACGATATTTTTTTTATATAGAATATTGATTATTTAATTGTGTTTAATATTTTAAATATTTTTCTAAAGAATAATCTTATACAATACTCGTATTTATTCACGTAGCAAACTTGATGAAATAAATGACTGAGTTTTGCATTTTATTTGATATATTTTGCTTTTTTATTATGAGGGGAGACATTTGGTGATAAAAATATGAAGTCAAGAAAAGAAATCTTGTTTGTGTAGAACAAAAATGATTTTTTTTGCGACAACAAAAATCGTTTGCACAGAATTTTGGTTGTTATGCAAGCAAAAGGTGTCGAAATAAAATAAACTTTATCGTGTAAATAGAAGATTTTTTCGTCCAATGTCGTCTAATATATTTTCTTTTTTTAAAACATATTGGATAATATAAAAATAAAATACAAAACGCACACATTTGTCTCAACAAGTCATTATAAAGTTATGGTAAAAAAATTGAATGATCTAGAGGTTACCAAAAACAATAGAAGTTACGTCAAATGAGGTTATTTCTGTCGAACATAAATAGGATTTTTATAGGTCTTTACATGTAAAACTGGTTTTTACGACTTTCAGACAAAGTCTTAAATAGGCTGTATTTTTCGACTGATTTTTAATGAAATATGATATTTGGAATTAACATACTGACGAGGAAACTAACTGAGATGACACCTTCCGTTTTGATTCATTCATATTTCATTTGATAGAGTATATTGAACTATTACAAATTCCAACAGGGTTTCTCCCTAATTGTCTTCCTTCAAAAGCTGTGGCTCTTTTGCCGCATATCTAACTTATTCCCAAGCGTTTACCAAAAGAATGAAATTAAGAAAATTCAATTCAAAATTTTGGCCATAGATAGGACTAAGAATTCTTAAAAAATCCAGAAAGGTTCAACCAAAAAGTGTGTTCCTTTTTTAAAGATATTTAATTTTTAAGCAAACTCGGCTTTTGTGACTTATTAGTGACAAATCACTCTATTTTGAAAAATCAATATCTCAAGAAAAGGACATTCTTTTTAGTTGAAATTTTCAGGATATTCTAAGACTTGTTAGGGATATCTATGAGCAACATTTCAGATCGAACCTTTTTAATTTCATTCTTTTGGTAAATGCCTTAGGAATATGTTAGGTGTGCGGCAAAAGAGCCATAAATTGCAAAGGAAGATCATTCTGGAAAAATCCTGTTAGGTTTTTAGTAGTTCAACATACTCTATCAAATAAGATATGAATGAATGAAAACGGAAGGGATCATTTCGGGTTGTTCTCTCGTGAATTTCATGAAACTGTGGAGATATCAATAGTAAAATCACAACAAATTTGTCTCGATCTCTGAGGGCGAGAGCCCGAGACATCAAAAAAAACTAAGTTCTGATAAAATGAGAAATGAGCTTGTTAAAACTAGTCAAGAATCAGCATTGATTCTGAGGATAAAAAATTAGGTCAAAATCTCTTGATTCGTCAATGCCATAATTTGGCACCAGAGCTGCTGAACCTCCTGAATAAGTAAGTTGATATAAACGAAAGGAGCAAAAGTACAGAAGTATCACCCTATTTGATAAATACAACAACTAATAAGGAGTTATGTTAATCTTGTTGTTAATTGTATAATAAAACCAAAGAATCATTCAACTCAACTGTTGCAAATGAGTTCTACCGTAAAAACCTATATTTTGTAGATATAGAAAGAAAGAACATCTTAAGTATTTATGAAAATGTTTTCGTTTCAAGTGTAGGTGGCGAAGCACTTTCAATTTAGGGGAGACCTAAAAAAATTGAGATGATGGCAAGAAAAAAAATAAGGTAGTAATTATTATTTAGAACTCATAAAGTTTTTCAAAACTCGCTAATCAACTATTAATACAGGTTTTTTAATACGCTATAAACAGAAATCTTACAAGCAGAGTGTTGGACGAGGTAATTGAGATTATCGTCACCTGTTGGTCACTTTTGATGAACAATATGACTACCTCAATCAGAAGTGAGATAAAAGTGACTTGAAAAGAATTTTGATTCAAGCTATAGTAAACTTGCAAGATGGCCATGATGTTGTTAGGACAAAAAAACCTATTAAGACCCCACCCCCACCTTAATTTCTATTTTAGCTTCTGAACATCCAATCTTGCTGAAGTTTTCAGGAGAGTTGTGTCCCATGATAGGTATCTCACAGTAAAAATTTCAGCTTAAAATATTGAGTCTAGCAAGTTTTACCTGAAGATTACCGGTCAAAATGGTGAGATCAGCGTTTCTAAAATCATATTGTTATCTGAAACGCTAGAAAGCTCGGGTTTGTTTTAAAATATACCAAAGACCTAGCACTACAACTTAACAAAGCCGAAATTTTAATTTTCGCTTTTAATTTTTTTTGTTGAAGTATATCTTATAGTGTACGGTAATGATAGGGCATGTACTGTGATACCATTTGAAGTCATGAGACACTAAACATAAAATCTAAAATTTCGGCTCTGTTAAGTCGTAGAGTTAAGCATTATCTTCATTTTGAAACCAACCCGAGCTCTGTAGCGTTTAAAATGGCGAAGAGATATGTGAAATATGAAAGTGTTAAAGCATAAAAACGCATTGTGAGAAAAACGTGAAATAGGTTTGAGAAGTGAAATTGACGACTTTTTCTATGATAGCTTGAGGTGAAATACATTTTTTAGTGATTTCTGATAGATCAAGGTGTGAGTGTAGGCGTCGGTGTGGGTTTAAAATGAATAGAATACCCCCACTCTCACCCTCAAGATTCTTTTTATTTTCGATTTTTCTTGTCGTTAGAAACATATACATTTTAGATGTATCAAACTATAATACTTAGCGATACATGCTAACTATAGCCATCACTGTGAAAAATCAGCAGTTTTTGAAAAAATGTTATTTTCTAGGTTAGGGGGCCTCCAAAAAAGCGACTTTTCATCGTGAAAACTCATCATAAAACCAACAAACTATAGTGCGTTCGATAGCAGACACTTTGCTCTATCTGATAATCTATAAATCAAAAAATGGAAAAATTTGACGAAAATTGACATTTTAGGGTGGGGATGGGGCCTTAATGTATTAGAGATATTTAAGCAAGACTTTGGCTTATCTTTACCATCACGACAGTGTAAAACTTCCTAGTGTCTTGTACGAAATTACGCGACCGAACACGTAACAAAAAATTAACTTTCTATGCATAAAATATGGTATTTTAACTTGTAGAAACTATTTTTACTTAGAAAAAGTAATCTTTTCATACTGATTTTTTTCAAGTTTGTTTACTGGGAAAAAAACCTTTTACTATAGTGATGTATGCGCTTGAATTTGAAAATGCGTCCACCTTTTCTGTTTCAGCGAAGGAAAAAAAATCAGTGGATTTTATTCGTTACTTCTTCTGTGTCATATTATTCGACGTAAGTATAGGCATTGCTTGAATTTATGTAGCAACTGTCACTGAAGGAATAGAGATTTCTCATATTTTTACTAGATCGTCCAGGACTCCAGAAAATGTAGACAAAGTTCAGCTTTTTCAAATCTTCAGTTTTCTAATTCAGAAGAGACCCAAATCTAATGGCTCTGTCGCCTATGGTTACAAGAATCTATTGTCTAAAAAAATTTCAATTTTTTCTCGTAAAAAACAATCAAAAGTTTCCTAAGTTGAATAAAAATCTCCTGTATTACTCTCCTAGTTTCAAAAAAGGATCTCTTGATCGACCTGTAATTTTCTAAATTTAGATTTAGTCGTCTTCTATGGCATACCTCTCTTGGTTAAAAATCGAATTCTTGTCAAACTTATCAACAAGTAGCGCGGTCTGTAGATTTAACCTATTACCCTACTGTCAGAATCTTTTTCAGAATTATAATCCTTACTAAAGTCAAGAGAGTAGCCTTGGAGGATCAAAGAGTATCTCCACAATAGAGTACTTGAGGACACCCTCATAATATAGTATTAGAGCCAGTTCATAATAAATCATAAGCATTTACTCACGAGAAGTTAAGCAATTTTTTGATAAAAGTAACAGAAACGTTTACTTTTTGAATAAATCGAAAAAACGCAAAAAACGTGTCAGAAATTTAATAACATAGGTTTTGTTGCATTGTTATCTTCACCTTCGAATGGTGAAGAACGAAATATTTCTATTATGCTCTTATCAAAAGTTATTTGTCTTTTTGTTTTTTAAGATGAATATTTCTAGTTTTTAGCTGCAGTGATTATCGAGGCTAAGCTTCCTCAGAGCTTTTTGTGGTTCCACCAGTAGTAACCTCGTTTCTTAGTTGAGAAACGCGAGTCGCTATTCAATAAATATTTGCTTTTGTGACGGCAATAAGTTTTAAAAACTTGTGACCAACCGAGTTTTAATTTCCCATTGTTACCCAATTCTCAGAATAGTTTAGCTGGGAAATGGCCCATCGATTTTATTATCGATCGGCTAAATTGAGACTGATAGTCAGTAGAAACATTTCTTTTTCGCGAACTTCTAACCCCCTCAAAGAATAGAAGCCCACCCTATAATAGAACGCTATTCGGAATAGAAGCCCAGTCTGTCCAAAATGAGCAGAAATAACAAATTTAAGAAAATGAATAAATTAGCTCGCTGCTTCTCAATGTTTTATTGTAGCCGAGTTTGTATGTCTAGTTGTTCTTGTGTTGCATGTTTTTTGTCAGCAGACAAATGAAAGTCAAGTGCTAACAATTTTTTATGCATATTGATTAATAAAACATAAGTGTCTAAGAACCATTGCATACAAATTACAATAAATAAATTTGTTAGAAATAAAAGATATTGAAAGAATTATTCATGTATCGTTAGCACGCACTAATCGCATGGAAATACAAGACATAAATTATTCTGCAAATTATCCACGTGATCCAGATGAATGGCTGTACTGAAGCTGCGTTAATAGCACTTTCAATGCTTCTTTTTCCGATATTTTTTGCTTTCAGTGTTTTTTATTTCTACTGAATTTATGCCATTCGAAATTACGCATGAAATAGTATCGTTTTGTTAGACTTCTTGCTCTTTTAAGTTTATGTAAAACTCAAAAAGAAAATATTGAGATTTTTTATTGATTTAACAGCGATCCATGAAAACCTTTGATTGAAGGATGAGACTTCTGAGAAAGTTGATCTATGGGCAATACGAATTATGCGATAGCTTATTAGATTTTAAAAAATGTCAGTGCTGGATGATACAATATCAATTATTATAACACTTATTGAAATTGAATTATCCATCTCTCAAGAGGCGGAAGACGTATATTGTGTAGTCACAAGTTTATTTTCTATTTCTGCGGCGACAATTTCGCGTTCGAAATATACATAAGCTATCATGATGAAATCATGTAACAGAACCATGTCGATGTATGTCTAATGAAAGTCTCTCCTACATTCCTTCAAAACTCGGCATGTCCAAAAAACATTATATGATGTTAAACGCAGTTTTTAGTGTGCATAGTAGGATCTACGAAATGCTGAGGGTAGAAAGGTATGTGAATGTAAAACAGCATGTAAATAGGGTATTACTTTTATCAATTTGATAGTATTTAATCAAGAAAGACTTGATAATCAGTTCTTTGCTTTAAAAAACCATGGTAGCTACTCTGAAAGTTGTCATACAACTTAACAGTTTCCATTTGTAAATTTTCAAGGTCTTTTCTATCTGTAAGCTAATTAAACCTCAACTGTAATATGAAAAAGTTGATCACAATAAAAGCCCATGTCCAAATTTATGATGTCCAAAACATATTCGAAGTCTAGTAGACTTCTGTTTTGTATGGAGTTTAGTCAAAATGTTCGGTAAAAACTGGCCAGCTTCATAACGTTATAATCCAGGTAATTTAGCGAAGTTTTTCTCCTTCCACATTCTTCTTTTGAACGATGAAAATCGCAGATTTTTAGCTGTTTTTTTCTTTTTCGAGATATTCAAAAAAATATTGAGATTCACTATACTTTGGTACTGAGGACAGTTAATAGAAACGCAATAAACTCTTTATCTAACGATAGAAAGCATAAAAAAAGAATGGAATGAATCTAATTTTTTTGATCATTCTTTTAATTATTAAAAACTTATAGTTTGGTGATACTGTAAGGGAAAGAAAAGTTCAGTTCGTCTTTTAAAATTTTAATTAAAAATTTTCAGTTTCTCTCTTTCGTTCAGTGTAAAACACAGAGATATCGAATCTGTAATGGCTACATCAAGTCCAACATCGATCTCAACACTTAGAGAAACAGTAAGTATTAGAAATTTAAACATGATTGGTGATTAAAAGGTTTTTATTTGTACATTGTTTAGATGGCAAAATTAAATAGGTCTTCAGCTGAATCCTTGAGACGCCTGCTAAAGGAGATGGAACGATTTGAGAATTCGCCAGCAAAAGAAATTCTTAGCATATCACCAGTTGAAAATACAAATTGTACAGAATGGGAAGCCAAAATACAAGGACCAGTGAACACCCCATATGAAAATGGTGTATTTGTACTTGATATTCAGATAAATAGGACATATCCATTCGTACCACCAAAAATTGAATTTAAAACAAAAATATTTCATCCAAATATAAGCTCAAAAGGAGAAATATGTTTGGATATTCTTTTTAAACAGCATTCTCCGGCTTTGACTTTAGAAAAAATAATATTATCCATTGTTATATTATTATCAGATCCAAATACTGATGACTTTCTTGAACCAGAGGCTGCTTATTTATACAAAGAAAATCGCGAAGAATATGATAGAATAGCAAGGGAATGGACACAAAAATATGCTATGACAGTCGATGATTCTGCCGAAGTACAGGAGAATATAAATGAAGTAAGTTTATTGAATTATTTTTAGGTTTGAAGGTGACAATGAATTTTATAAAGAAATAAAGTCTTATTGAAAGCAAGCAATTTAAAGTGCGAATGGATACATGACTTAATTACTATCTCAGACTATCTTTTGTCTAAAAGTCTTTATATCTTCATTTTTTTCGACTAATTTAAGTTCAGCAATCTTAATGACACAGTAGCAAGAATGAACATGTCATCATCATCATCAGATGAACTTGCACAACAAGAAACTATTGATATTCAGCCTAGCGGAATACATCGATCCGCTCGATTCAGTGTTTTCGAACCATTACAAGCGAAGACATTTGATAATGGAAGATCAAAAGAAACACTTTTAATTGTTGCACAATGTTTTATGCCTGATGATGATCAGTCAAAAACAGACAGGTAAACATATTTTTTGAATTTACTACGAACCTTGACTCATCGTAAATACTACCCATATGCTTTTTTTTTCTTTCAACTGAATCTCTTGACTTTTTGATAGCTATGAGATGTATGATTTTAATGAAGCTGTAATCGAGCTAGATATGAACAGCGAACTTCAATCATTGGCGAAAACATTAAACGAAGAAGGAGGAAAGCTTCAAAAACAAAAAGATTCGGAAATTTTAATCCGAGAATTGCGTACATTAATAGATGCACCACCTGATGAAGTGGGTCAAGGATGTTTACGTGTCTATTCAATTAACACATTTCTCTATCAGCAACTCAATCAATTTTTACGAGAAGCGGATCGAACAAAAATTGAAATGTACGGACCATTTGTTCGTCTGTTGTATTTTTATTTTAATCATTCTTGGTCGATTGAAGTTTATGATATTGAAGTATATCGTGGAATGAATTTATCACCGTCGATGATTAATGAATATAAAAAAGTTGCAAAAAGTCATACATCATTTCGATGGGCTGCTTTTAGTTCGACAAGTAAAAATCGAGAATTGATTGAAAAACTCAATACTAATACTCTTTTCATTATGAAATTAAAAAAAGTACACTCATATGGAATAAAAGCTATCGATATTAGTCCTTATTCACAATATCCAGAAGAAGATGAAATACTGTTAAAACCTGGTGTTGGATTTACAGTTGAAAATGTTAAATATGATGATGAAAAGAAAAAACATTATATTGATCTTAATGTTTATGTTTAATGATCTTCACATAAACTTGAAATAGACATTTATATTTATTCCATTTTTTTCTTTTAATATCAGTACTCACTAGACAACGTAATGATACTAATTCTTATAATAAATGAAGTCTATGGGAACGTTCATATAATTCTTTAACTGTAAATCTTGCTAAAATCTCCGAAACGAAAACAAAAGCTCTTGTCTAGTAGATTAGAATACTAATGTTCTTCAATATGTAAATTAAAGAAACAATTGACACTTCACATCATCTTCTCATGGAAGTGATAATGATCCTGTGAAGACGATGATGCCTCAGTTTGAATCTACGAAAACGAGATGAGTTTTTTCCAAAAAAAATTAAACGGCGTTTAGCCTGGAAAAATGACGTTAAATGTTTTTTTAACTGATGGTATGAATAACATAATAATAAAATTAAAAGAAGAACAAAACTTTGATAATATTGAATTGAAATTATGTGAAATTGATCCAATTGAGAGATGAATATAGCTACTATTAGGGAATTGATTCAAGACAAAAAAGAAATTCTTCCAGATCAACAATGTCTTATAATTCGTAGTGTTCAATTAGGAGATAGTAAAACACTTTCAGATTATTCCATGAAAAGGATGATACTTTACATCTTGTACATGATAGAATGTACCATTTTTACAAATGGTCAAGAGGAGTTTTTTCATTTGCCAAATCATATTGCTACAGCTGGTGAAAATGTTCTTAAATCTAAACTTCCGTATTCAAATTGTTTTCAACAAACATCAAGTGACCATCAAGAAAGCAGTGAAAGTGAAGATGATGATTAATAAGGGTAGTTTGACCACTAGTACGAATATATTTTATTTAATAAAGATAAATAAATGACATTGAATTCTATTATATATTTAAGAGAAATTAAAATATAAGAATAAATGAATACAAGAGTGTGATAACATAAACGATCAAAAGATAATTAGATTTGTGATAATCCTCCATCAACAAATAATTCAATACCAGTAATATAACTACTATCATCTGATGCAAGAAAAACTACAGCTTTCGCAACTTCATCAGGTGTACCAAGACGATTCATAGGTGTTGCTGCTCGCCACATTAAAAGATTATTTTCAACTTCGTGTTCATTTGCTCCCATAGTTCTTAAAAGAGGTGTATCAATTGCACCTGGACTTAATGTATTAACTCGAATTTTACGTTCTTTTAAATCAACAGTCATACAACGAGCAAATGAACGTAAAGCAGCTTTTGTTGCACAATAAACAGTTAATTCTGGATCACCTTTATTTGAAGAATTTGATCCATTAAGAATAACAGAAGCTCCATCAACTAAAAGTGGTAATGTTTTTTGAATTGTAAAAAAAACACCTTTAACATTTGTATTAAATTCATTATCATAATGTTTTTCTGAAACTGTACCAAATAATGAAAATGAACAACTTGCTGCATTTGCAAAAATAATATCTAAACGACCTTTTTTATTACGAATAATTTCAAATAATTTATCCAAATGATCCATATTTGATACATCACCTTGTATAGCTGTAATTTTATCTGATCCAATTTTTTTTACAGCTTCATCAAGTTTTTCTTGTCGTCGTCCTGTAATGAAAACATGTTCAATACCTTCATTAATGAAACGTTGTGCTGTTGCAAAGCCAATTCCTTCTGATCCACCAGTTATTAATGCTATTTTTCCATCTAATTTTCCCATTATATTATCAATTGGAATAGAAATACTCTGAAGAAAACTGAATGTTGTTTTTCTTTCTTTCGTTCTGATAACGATCGCAGAATTAATGTAAATCTTCTTCCTTCTAGTTTTTTTCCGTTCTTTATTTTTCTTATCTTGAGTACTGTACTTAAGGATAGATTATTTCTTCTTTAGCCTTCTATAAAACAAAAAAATAGTCAAATCAATCAATTTTCTCATCCAATCATAAATCAAATTGATTTTCTTAAATTTTAAAATTTTTATTAGAAAAAATAACAACAATATAATAAACTTAACTAATATGTATTATTTCTTTTATTTTTCATTTAATTTCTATAAGAAATTAGCGACAAAAATATCTAGAGTTCACTAGTATCCTTCAAATTATAAATGAATAAATATAATTAAATTTTTTTATGTAATTTCTCTTAATAAAAATTGTTTTTTTCTTACACATTACACCTTTTGGAAATGATTCATCTTTTTCTTCTTCCTCTTCATACAGAAAAGAAAAACAAACTATAACCTGAATGTACTTTTTATATCGTACTCATTTAATTTATTTTGCTCTTCACGTACTATCATCATGTCAAATGTTAATATTTATGCAATAGGAAGTATTTTATGTCTTCAAACTTTATCTAATTGTGTTATATCAACAATTGGACAATATATTTATTCATTTTATTTACAAATTTATTCATTAAATTTTAATATTACACAAAATTTTACCAATAATGCAGATGATTGGGCACAACAACAATCAGCAGATTTATATTCAAAAAGAGAATTATGGAGTAGTATACCAATGATTATTATGACATGTATATTGGGTTTATATGTAACAAAATTAGGAAGACGATTTGTTTTAATTTTACCAATGATTGGTATATTAATTCAATTTTTAATTTGGTTATTAATTATTTATTTTCAATTAGAAACATATTGGTGGTATATTGCTTCTTTTATTCTTGGTTTAACTGGTGCTGAAGGAATTCTTCGTAAGGATTTTTTTTGTTTTATTTTATTAATTAAATTTTCTAGACTTTTTTTTTATTTTGATTAGATCTTGTTTTAAATTTATTTATTACGGATTGTACAAAAGAAAGTAATCGATCAACTTGTTTTGTGTTTTTCGAAGGAATGACAACAGCTTTAACAGCAATTGGAAATTTTCTAATTGGATATTATATTGCTTGGCGTGGTTTTACTGATTTACTTTTCTTTTCAATCATATTACAATTAATATCAATATTGATTGTTATTTTCTTTTTTAAATATTCTTCTATACCCGACAGGAAAACTTCATCATTATTATTACCTATAGAATTATATAATGATATTAAAATTAACCCTTATGTACTAACGTGGGTCAAATTGACCCAGTGCGCTCATTAAACATTTATAATTTTTTTCCAGTCACATCTTTTGAAGCGGTATTTCGTGACTTTGTTCAATAGCTATTGTTACATAGAGTTCATGTCCTTTCTTTCCGTTCTGTGACCTATTTATATTTTCTCTTGCGTTCTGTTCAGCTGGTCAACATATGTGTTATTTTTCTTTTCGTTTCTGTCCAGCGGTTGACCTACTTTGTTTATCGGATGTCCTTTCTAAATAAGAAGAATTATTATTAATTCTTCTTATTTTCATTCTTCTCATTGTTCATTATAAAAGACGAAGAAGCTTCTCAACTTCTTCCCTAGATTAATTTTCCCTGTATAAATTCTTTCGTTTTTTTCAATAAAATCACTCGTCTTATTCTTCATCATTACACTGACTATTCAACTGTTATTTGCACGCGTTAAAACGAAGAAATTGTGAAAATGGAAGGACAACAAAATTATTTATTAATTGACGAAGAAAAAATTGAAAATGAAAATTTGGATAAATTCGATGAAATCGATAATGAAAATGATGAAGAAGCAAATTATAGTGATCATGCATCCGAAAGTGAATTAGATGATGTTGAAGATGATGAAGGACAAGTATTTGTTGGGAAAGATAGTACTGTTTGGTCAGAAAATCCACCTTCGATTACAGGAAGAAGAAGAAAAAGAGATATAATAACATTCAAACAAGGTCCATCATCCCATGCAACAAGCATTAACTCACTATCTGAAGCTTTTTCATGTATATTACCGGATGACTATCTGCAAAAACTTGTAAATTATACAAACAAATTCATTGCCAGGGTGAGAAAGAATTATAAAGACGAAAAACACGCGAAAGATATTGATTTGTTTGAATTGAAAGCTTATATTGGTTTATCGTATATAATTGGCATCAAAAAAGTAAACCATACAAACTTTCATGAGCTTTGGGATAAAGATGGATTTGGTGTTGAATTATTACCTGCAGTTATGTCAAAGTCAAGATATTACTTTATTTCAAGTTGCTTAAGATTTGATGATATAGATGAACGAGAAGAAAAGAAAAAAGAAGATAAAATTGTTCATGTAAGAGAACTTATGGAAACTTTTAATCAAAATATTAAAAAATTATATATTCCTTCTGAATATTTAACTATTGATGAAAAATTAGAGCCATTCAGAGGACGCTGCAGCTTTAAGCAATACATACCAAGCAAACCAGCGAAATATGGACTCAAGATTTTTGCATTATGCGATGCAAAATCTTTTTATACACTAAGTTTGGAATTGTATTGTGGTACTCAACCCCCAGGACCTTATTTCAAAGCAAATAAACCTGAAGATATTGTCAAAAGACTTATTCAAAATTATAAAAACACTAATAGAAACCTTACGACCGATAATTGGTACACAAGCATTCAACTTGCTCAATCTTTATTGACCGATTATGGCATAACTTTTGTAGGAACATTGAGAAAAAACAAACGTCAAATTCCTAAAGAGTTCCTCCCCGATTCAAAAAGAGAAATTTTCTCTTCATTATTTGGCTTTACTAATGATTTGACACTGGTATCGTATGTCCCGAAGAAGAAAAAAGCTGTTCTACTTGTCTCATCAATGCATCCTGACAAATCTATTGATCCTCTTACAAATGAAAGCAAGAAACCATCTCTTATAACTTTTTACAATTCTACTAAGGGTGGTGTAGATGTTGTCGATCAGCTTTGCAGCAATTACAGCGTGCAAAGAAAAACAAATAGATGGCCAATGGTCATATTCTATTCGATTTTAAATGTAACTGGGATTAATACTGTTATTATACTTCGAAACAATAATCATTATTCATCAAGAAGAGATGCTTTAAAAAAATTAGCAATGGAATTAATTTTGGATCATTTGAAGAGAAGGGCATCGATAAAAGTTTTGGCATCAGATTTATCAGCTACTATTAAGAAACTAATTGATACAATTTCAATATCAGAATTACAATCATCATCATCATCATCAACGACAACAACAACAGTTGCATCAACTTCATTTCCAGGTGGTCGTAAAAGATGCTATTTATGTGATTGGAAGAAGGATAGAAAAGTCAGTTTGAAATGTGCTAAATGTTCTAAACCTATCTGTAAAGATCATGGTGTGCTTGTGTGTTATGAGTGCAAGTAATCAAATTTTTGTGAATTTTTGACAATTACAAAATAAAACTTTAATTATTGATCTTAAACACTTGAATTTAGAAAAAAACTACGTTGATGGGGTTTTTATGAGGTTTTGCATAAGAGTCAACGGAAAGAACGGAGAATATTAAAGCTAAAACAAGTGAATAAAGTTCTGGGTCATTTTGACCCACGTTAGTAAATTTGTAATTTTTTTAACGTTAGTACATAAGGGTTAAAGATCCATGTTGTTCAAAAATCAATTTAAAGAATTATTTTAATAATCGATCGAAAAAGAAAACAATTAATCTTCTATTAACTATTTTTTCATATATTTTTTATTCATTGGCATATGCAGCGATTTGGTCGATTTTTCTTTGGTATTTACTTGATGCTCCTTTCAATTGGTCATCGACACAAATTGGCAATTACAATGCTTTAATTTCGATTTCTACTGCAATTTTAAGTATTCTCGGAATGAAATTTTTGACATATTTTGGTGCTAATGATATAATTATTTGTGCATTTAGTCATATTTTCTTTTTTGGATTGGCATTTTGGTTTGCTTTTGCCCAACAAAGTTGGCAATTCTATATTGCTTTATTGATTATACCATTTGTAGATTATCAAAACTCACTAACATGGTCAATGATATCAAAATGGTTAAAACCAAATGAATTTAATACAGTATTTACATTGATTGCAGTTATATATACAAGTTGTTCAATATTAGGTAATGCATTTTTCAATTGGATCTATGAATTAACTGTAATTGATTTACCATATTTAACTTTTTTATTGTCTGCTGGACTTTCCTTTATTGCAATAATTTTGAATATGTAAGTATATTTATTCTTTCTCTAAAAGAATATTATTTTTTCTTCTATTACAGATTCCTGTTTATAATCAATCAACGATTGACTGATGACATTCCAATTTCAAGTAATGAATTCGATTTACAGTCGGCTGATAGTGATTTAATTTATTGGGATGATTCATTGGATATTAACGAATTTGAAACCAATTCATCAGTATTAAAGAATAATCAAATAAAGAACACAGATGATCTAATCGTTTTTTAATTGAATTTCTTTCGATGTTCAATAAGCAATGGATGGAGTTATTTCCAATCGCATTCATAATGTGAATATTACATAAAAAACACACGCATTCATATCATCATCCTGCGAACTTTTAAGTAATCGAAAGTATTTTGTAGATAAACAACGTATAACGAGTTTCGTTGCTATGTTGCCTATTTTTTAATGATTGCATCGCAATAGAAAATATGAGTTGAGTTTATTAATCGTTTTTTGTAGAGAAGTTAGCAGCAAAGTCGAGTTTTTCTTGTTGATATTCATTCGTGGTTCTTTAATGATTCGGCCTATTTGATTGTGATGGATGCTGAATTTGAAGACTAAGCAAATCTTGAGGATGTGAGTAAAAAGATACATCCTCATTTATCTCCATCTACACTCATTTTCATATGCAATTTATCAAAAATATACCATTTGAAAATATATTAATCTATAAATTCATATTCTTCAAAGAAGACTTTTTATGCTGTAATGAAATTAAAGGAATCCGAAAGAAGAGTGAACTTATATCAGCGTGGTCTGCAGCAAATACTGGTCCAATTGTAGTTATATTCCCTACTATTCCATTGAATTGCTATTAGCAAATTCTGATGAAATACTTCAATATATTTTTAGACTATATTTCATCTGAAAATGAATCAATTCAAATACTTGTCTCAATGAATTGCTTTGCAGATTTTTTTTTCTTTTGTATTGGATATGATATCGTGTTTTCCTTAAGTTCATTTTTCAATAGGAATCGAAGTTACAACATCTGTTACTTTTTTTTTTTTTTTTTTTTTTTTTTTGTTAAAGCTGCAGTTTATTTATTGGCCAATTCACCTTTTAGGTGCTGACAGCCAAACGAATTAGTACTTTACATAGCAACACACACACATTATATATATATATATATTTTTTTTTTTTTTTTTTTTTTTGATAAACTAACTAGGTACTCGTGATAGAGGTATACTTGTAAAAATGTTACACATTTATATGTATGTACATATCAAGGCATACGCATTTATACGCTACCGCCAGTGATGTCTACATGCTTACTGCGCAGATTTGAAAATTACTTCGTTTACTAAATCATATAAAGACTGAAGTGTTAATAAGAATTTCGAGGGAGCCATTTTTTTCTTTAGTAAGAAAAGAAAAGAAAGAAAGAAAGAAAGAGAAGTATAGTAACACGTTAATAAAGAAAGGAATGAAGAAATATTTTAAAGTTTAAGACGATAGAAATAGCTAGAAAGAAAGTATAGAAAAGAAAAGAAAGTGGGGAAAAAGTTCACATATACAAATTCTATTGCTTGGTTGCTGCACCACCCACGTATTCAAATAATATATCGAAGTAAGTTTTGTTATTGTTTTGTGTAAACGCTATCATTCTTTTGCTTGGTCTTCCCCTAGGTAGCCCCTTGATGTACGATTTTCCAAAGTAATGGCGATGTAAATTGTTGATAGCATTTTTATTTGATATTACACTCTCTAGAATTTCATGCTCGTATACTTGTATATTTTTCATTCTCTTTACTAGACATTTTTTATATTTTTCTGTTAAGGTTGGTAATTTTAATGTAACGTGCAGGTCGATGGTGGACACCCTGTACGTGCAATAAATTAACCTTAGACAGCGTCTATAAAATGAATTTAACCGATTTTGATTCGTGCTTGACAACAAACAGAAAATTGATGCTAGAGTGTAGAGATGAGGCCATAGATACGTTTGGAAGAATTTCATTTTTAATTTAAAATATGTTGGAAATGCATGATGTATATATTTAAGTATTGCGTACGTTTTTCTCAGTTTGACCAGTTGATTATCAAGCATAGTGTTAAAAGATAGTTTCGAATCTAGATGATAGCCTAGGTATTTAAAGGACTTTTGTTGTTGGATTGGTTGTTCTTGAAATAGAATTCTAATTTCTGGAGTTTGCACCGAATTATAATATATTACAAATTCTGTTTTATTTTTATTTACTGGCTGGTGATTATCGTCCGCATACTTTTTGAGTTTTACCATGTCTTTGTTAATTCTTTTTTGAATCTCATATTTTTGTCTTTTTGTTTTTAGGTAAATTGATGGTAAATATAATATTGCCAAATCATCAACATAAAGATGAACATAACGTGGACATTCAAAGATTGATGGTAAGTCGTATATATTTACTATATAAGCTTTAGGACCAAAACATGACCCCTGCGCTGCACCTCTTGTGATGTGGATTTGATCCGATAAGTTTCCTTGATATTCGATCATTGTAGTTCGGTCTTGAAAGTAATTTATGATCCAAAAAAGATAAGCGAAAGGACAGTGCAATTGGTGTAGCTTTAAGATAAAACCTTGGTGCCATAGCATGTCAAAAGCTTGAAGAAAATCGACATAAACAATTACTGAGAATGAGTTGTATCTTAATGATTGAGTTAGTTGTTCCATCAGATGATTGACTCTTGATAATGTAGATAGATTAGGCCTTGAACCTGATTGTTGTACTGGTAAAATATTGCTCAACTCTAGCCATTTATCAAATCTTAGCAAAAATAGTTTTTCATATATTTTACTAAACACAGGCAAGAGTGATATCGGCCGTATTTGATTTGTCGTAGGAGCAGGATTGTCGACTTTGTTTAGACATATTGTTCTTGCTTGCTTCCACTTTTTCTCCCAGTAAACACTTTTGAACATTTCATTATATGCCTGCATAATAATTTTTAAATAGCATTCAGGTATAAGTTTCACCATCTTATTCGATACATGATCAAAACCTGATGAATTCTTTGTTTTCATTTTTCTAATAATTAATTTAAGATCAAGGATAGTAAAATTGAGATCAGAATTTTCACAAACTAATTCAATATCTTCTTGAGCTGAGGTAGATAACTCGTTCCATAACTTAAGTGCCGATACATCTGTTGAGTTTGTCATATCTAGTAGAGGTGCTGAGAATCTACTGGAAAAATGATCTTGAAGGCACCTGACAATTTCTTCAGGTGTCTTGTGCATTTTGTTATTTTCAGTTATGGCTGAAAAGTTCACCGTTCTTTTCTTATTTAAACATTTGACAGTTTTCCAGAACTGTGTTGGGTTCGGTGAAGCCACCTGAGATATGAAGTCCATCCACTTGTTTTGTCGATATGCTTTTAACTGATATAAGAATTTCATTTTATAACTTTACACGTATTAACGCATATATGTTAGAGGATAAAATATTGGGTCCTTTAGTAGATCATACTACAGGTACATCGGATGAATATTTCTTATATTGGAATTAAACATTACCATTTCGACCGAATACGATCGTCCTGTAGCAATAGCATTTGCTTTGGATGATATCATATTCGATAGATGTTGGTCATTTGATCATTCATCTACAACAAAAACAACTACTGTCAAAAACACTATTGATACAACTTCTCCAAATAATAATTCCATTCAAAATAAAACTGCTGATCAAATATTTATCATTTGTGTTTTATTTCTATTCTTTTATTTTCTATAAGGCATCCAACTATCTAAGTTTTACAGTTTATTGAAACATTTTTATTTCGCATTTACTAATAAAAATATATGAAGTAGGGGTACGAGAGTATATCCTTCTCTTTATTCACTACTCTAATTCTCTAGATAGTAACTGCAGCACATAAAGCAAAGCAGATTACAAGTGACAAAAACGTTGCACGACCAACTTGCCAGAGATTTTTTATAGAGTAGATGACAAGACGTAAAAATGTTACAGGATGAAGTCTTTTATAGTCACTTTGACTGCTGTTCAGTTGTTGTAGTTGTGACTAGATTAATATCAGTAAGTTGAAGTTGAATTTTTGTCTTGTTACCATTAGTGATCTGTTTTCTCTTGTAGTATGTGAAGATTTTTGCTATTTTCTTTCTTTCTTCTTTGGGCAATGTAAAAGTTGCAAAATAAGGCGAACAAAGACTCGGAATGTAAAATGCAAAAACTAATACTTGCGTAAAAATTTCTTGGCCAAATGTTGGTGAACCATAAAGAATACCCATAGTAACAGTACAATAGGGTAGGACACCAAAAAGATGAGTACAAGACATGGCAATTAATTGAAGAATCATTCGCC